>MU159615.1:0-114978 GCA_015888305.1 Antheraea pernyi | reverse complement strand
CGCGGTGGCTCGACGATAACGCCGGAGAGGCCGCAGAGGGATGTGAGATTGAAGATCGCTTTCCCTTGAGGGGTGCGATCGAGGACAACGAGAACCATATCATAAGGAGCTCTGGTGCTCGGAGAGCGCATACGATGAACCTCGCGAATAGGAATCTTCTGTTCTTTGAGGTCGTCGGAAATGTCGTAAGTCGGGAGTTCTGAAGGAACCCTACGGATCACAACCCGTAGTTTACGCTCCTCTTCGAGAGAGTGTGTGAAATAACCCCACTGGTTGTTCCGAAGGAAACGAGTGAGGTCACGATGGGCGGTGGACGTGGCTACCTTCACCTGAATACCTACTGCGGTATTCACAGCTGAGGTGTAAGGGATGCCTGCCGTTTCCAGCAGGCTAGAAATCTCAACCCTAGACGCTTTGTCTTGGATCGTAACGGGGGGCGGTGGGCGGGGCTTCTTGTCCGAAACTGCGGAACCCGCAGCCGCGGGCGAGTTGGGTCTAGAGGGCGCTGGTGTCGCCTTTGGCACTTTCGCGCCATCGACGTTTGCGATCTTTTTAGAGGGCGATTTGTCCTCCGGATCGGAAGGTGAGTTCGGGCGCTTCTTGTTCTTGCGCGGTTTGCGGTGCGTGACGGTGGTGAAGCCATCGTCCGCAGCAGGGGCTTGCTTAGCCTGAGGGGCTTGCTCGGCAGGGGGATCCTGCTGAGCAGGAGGGTCTTGCTCCATATCGGAGCCAGAATCGGATTCGCTATCGCTATCGTCACTATCGTGAACGGGTGGGATGGGAAAATTGTTGCTTGTCTCGATCTTGGCATAGATCGAGGGAGCGGGCTTGGAAGAGTGAGGGAACTCGATGCGACGCTTCGCAGCGTACGCATCGTAATCGTCTACGAGACGAGGACAGATGGTGGATATAAAACCGCGGAGGCTAATAAGTTCGGTCTCTAAGAGGCCGACTTCTCGATCGGAGGCCATACCGGGGCCTGAGGAGGGGAGTGGGGCGGAGGAAGACATGTGAAACCTCCCTGCCAGAGGGGCAGGGGGGCGCGCCTTAATGAATTTAACGGACTATCCCGAGTCCGGATCAAAGAGAGCTGTTTAAAACTAAACAAAATAGGAAAACAACGCAAATAAGTACCTGAGCGAGACAGGGGAAAAATAATATAAGACGACTTAAATAAACAAACAATAAAAAGTAAATAAATTTAAAAATAAATCACTGAAGAATTAAATAAATAGATAAATAAATGAGTAAACAAATAAATATACCAAGAAACAGACAAAGCAATAAATAAATACAAAGGAAAGGTCTCACTCAGTTCCAGGAAAAAGAACGCAGGTGCACCGCAGGTGTGCCGGATCGAAACAATACAATAACTGACGTCACTAAATCACGAGTATTAAAATCGAACTTAGCGCGCGCAGCAAAACGGACAACCGCCCCGACGATGCGATCGGAACTCCTCAAACTGTGGGTCTAATGGTGTTGAAGTATGTAGAATATCAGACATATTAAGATCCAATTTTATTAGTTCATTCCTAATAAAAGTGGTTGTAATTGCATATTTTTATAATTTTTTTGTTTTTAATAATACATATCATAGTTCATATATAGCACAAGTTATAAAGTTGCTTGACTTTTTTTTTTCGAACTGACTACGCTATTGACCAAGCAAGGTCTTAACAGCTCCATCGGACTACTAAGGAAGTTGCTTGACTCTTATAATGGAATATATATAACTGTATGACATTCTATTCTGCAAAAATATATTATACAATAAACGACAGATGCTTAGATTAAAAAAAAGGTGTTCCTTATTAATTGATGTTTTATACTCAATTATTAATCTATATAATCGACTGTACTACTATCGACTACTTGTTGCTGCTTGTTGCTCATTCATCGCGTCACATTCAATGAATTTGACATAATGACATATTCATTTCATTGATAGGTTGTGTTGAGGTTGCAGAGGTCGTTCGGATAAATTAGGATTTAAATTCGTCACAATTTCCTTTATAATAAAGTGAAGTAATAATTATTTATGGTTCAAAAACAAAAAGTGAATTGTATCGTTTAAAGAAAATTTAGCAAAATCAATAGGGTTTTTAAAATTTACAAAACGACCTATTCGTCAGCTTTCGTTTCACGCGAAATTTATTTCAATGAGTTTGTTTTTGGTACAATTCTACGTAAAGCTTTGTTTTGAAACGTGCCAGTGTTAGATGTTTACTTTATCAACTAACGTGGTGTTCTATGTTTGTGCCTGGGCGTAGGTTAAATCGATATAGTCTTTAACCTATAGTTGAGAGTTCAGTGTGCTTATTTAGCATAACCCTTGGATCTCAGGGTCCTAATGGGTACTGTTTGCTGACAATTAATCAACCAAGTTGGAAAGAACAAGCGTGTAAGTTTATATTTTTATAATATAGTGTATAAAAATCTATTCTTTTCATTAACACTTTGTTCATATTTGTATGCCTAAACATTGCATTATGACTCAACAACAATTATCATCTTTATTTAATACTTAAAAATTATCAAAGGCATTGCATCTTAGAACAATGTTCTAAATATGTTATAGTATTCAAATATAATAGGAGAAATGTCTTCTATGTGCATAATGTCATTCACTAAATTAAAAATATTTAGTCTTCTATTTATCAATAATATTTAGAAACAGATAAAAAACCTATTTGGACACATTTAATTATTTTTGATAATTTGACAGTTGCCTCCTTCTTAATAAAATATTAACCTTCCATAATTATTTAAAGAGAATACTATGTTCAGTTATTAGAAAAAAATCTAGAAAAAATATTACAGAGTTTAATTTCATTTGATAAATTACAAATATTTAAAATTTTATTTATCAATAATATTTGGAGACAGCTAACAAACCTATCTGGACACATATTTAATTATTTTTGATAATTTGACACTTGCCTTCATGTTAATAAAACATTAACCTTTCAGAATTATTAAAAAAGAATACTATGTTCACTTTAGAATTATTTTTTGAAAAAATATTACAGAGTTTATTAAATATTTGATGAGATAGTACTGTATGCACAGTAAAATTAATTGTGTACACATTTTACATTCATATTTATTCATGAAATACAATGTATACATATCTTTACATATTTTCAAGAATAAATAAATAACACCCTTATCGCAATCTGCTCTCCTGCAAAGGTTTTGTTTGCACACTTGTTTCCGTTATCTAGATTACAATAGTAACAATTTTTATTTTCTAAATTTTTTCACCTAACATTAGTTTGGTTGTCAAACTATTAAAAATTCCAAAACACATTTTTTTTTCAACAAAAAGTGATATTATGGGATTGTATAGTTTTAATAAAAAAAGATATATTAAAGATTATAGAAAGATATTTCACTTTCTAAATTTTTTCACCTAACATTAGTTTGGATGTCAAACTATTAAAAATTCTAAAACACATGTTTTTTTTCAACAAAAATTGATATCATGGGATTGTATAGTGTTAATAAAAACATATAAAATTTCATTACATGTCCTCTTTTCAAAATAACAGATATTCTCTGGACGTAAAGAGAATAAAATATTTTTGGTTTTATTACATTTACGGTGTAATGGTTAATTAAACTGGCTTCATAGAATGTAGGTTCAATTTTGTGTTGGATCAACTTGTACCAACCAACCAGAAATTGACTAACTGTTTGAAATCATAGTGGTTAAGGGTTTAACTTTTTTTTTATATCATAGGAGGCAAACGAACAGCCGTGTCACCTGATGTTAAGTGATCATCGCCGTTCATAGACACTAACAACACCAACGGAGTTGTTAATACGTTGCCAGCTTGTGTCTGGTGGAGGGGGTTGCTTACTGGGGAGCACTGTTACTTCACGTTAGTTTTCTGTGAGAGAATGGTACTTATCATTCATGCTGAGACCAGTAATAGCTTCAGAGTGGCTCTACCACCTCTATATTAACTGATAAAATATTAGTTAATTTTATTGAATATAATTTTTTTGGAAGTTGTGTACATTTACCAATTTAAATTAGTTATAATAACAGGCTGATGATGAATAAAAACATGAGGAAAGATATGGGCTTGTGGAGTGCTATATTTTAAATCACCAATAGGACAATGGGTTGGTGTGACGAATATCAGTTACTCTCTTACCTTCCCTTGGGAAGCCACCTTTAGTCAGGGAATAATATTTATAGTCAGGTATAATTATTAATGTTTTTATGCTCATGCATAATCAGCCACCAATATTAAGGTGGTGGTATGATGTAATATCCCTTCAATAACAAAATATAAATGTTCAAATTATAATCTGTTTTAATCAATTTGTTTTTTGTCTGCAGAGAAAATGGGGCGATTTACAGGAAAGAAATGTCGCCTTCTGTCTATGTTATGGCTCACAGGAATCTTCTTTTTTGTGGAGTTGATAGTTGGGTATATCACCAACTCGATGGCACTCGTTGCAGACTCATTTCACATGCTTAGCGATGTTGCTGCTCTTGTTATCGCCTTCTTATCAGTCAAAGTGAGTATGTGCTTCATACAATAGTTAGTGATTGAAACTAAAGGCACCATTTGTCCATTACTATATACTAAACTTCATTGTTCCATTATTGTTCCATAATTATCCATTACTATTTAGTTTTTACTACTATGAGTGTGTGTTATATAGGAATGATTCCTATATGAGTTTATGTCGGAATAATTTCATTATAGATATTTAGTTAAAACTACAAGCTACATACTTCCATTGTTATTGTAATGGTTGTAATTTGATGAAAGTCAATACTCAATGTTAATTTATACAAATAAAAATCAATTAACAAATGTATATAAGCACATCATTTCAGAAGAGCTGTACATATTTAGCTAATTCATTTTAGGTTATGTTCGTAATTATCAGGATAATAATATTTGTTTTTTTTTATATAAAAAAAAAGTTAAATTTTGAGGTAAAAAATCTTGATATAAAAAGCGAATGTAATAGAAAACATAGTTAAAAGTTGGGAGATCTTCAAAAATATTGACAGATTTACTTCCAGTTGTATTGCATTACATGGTCGATAATAGATAATTTAGTCTCATTTTCTTCATTGGTCTTTGTTAGTCCCGTGTGAAGCCGGGGCAGGTAGCTAGTTTGATGTATAAACCATCATAACTGCATCATAAAAGGTTTTTAAACATGAAGCAGAAAGCAATGACTAATGCATGCATTGGAAATACTGTATTGGAAGGAAAAAATAGTGAGTTTTTTATTTAATACAGTACAGTATGAGTATTGTATTAAGAATAATGAAAAGTAACTAAAGAAATAAAATGTGTATTGTTAATTAACATTCATTTGTTCTTTAGTTTTTTTGTAACTTGATTTTTGGCAACCAATCATTTAGATTATTACTGCCATTGTCGAGTAGGTAATATTATTACAAGTTAGTGTCGTGCGATCATTTCAATGTCAATGTTCCAACAAGATGGTGGCTCCCTTGTTACAACTTTCCAGGGAATTTTTGTGGCATCTAAGAATTCATGCTCCGTGGTATTATTTTCCATTCACTTCACTTATGCACAATAAACAAACTATATTACATAAAACATCACCAATTTTACACAATATAAAAGTCAAATAACCCAAGATTATGAATAAAATATAAAATGCACTACATGGCAGACTAAAATCCCGCCAAAAACCTCCTGAAAGGTTAATTTTTTATTAACAAGGAGGCAAGTGTCAAATTATCAAAAATAATTAAATATGTGTCCAAATAGTTTTGTTAGCTGTCTACAAATATTATTGATAAATAAAATTTTAAATATTTGTAATTTAGTGAATGAAATTAAACTCTGTAATATTTTTTCTAGATTTTTTTCTAATAAGTGAACATAGTATTCTTTTGAAATAATTATGGAAGGTTAATATTATTATATAAGGAAACAAAAACACCTGAATAATAATTATTCTGTGAACTGTTCTTTAGTTTATAAACTAAATATATAAATAAAACAGATTAAAAAATTAAATACAATCTGTCACTGCATTATTTAAATTGCCTAACATTTCCATGTTTTCGATGTTTCATATAAAAGGTGCTGAATTTTAATTATATTTCAAACTTATATCTGTTGATTAGTTATCAAATCATTCAATGTTTCATAATAACAATGTTGCATTCGATTTACTTGGAATTAATAAATCAATTTAAAATATCAGCCGCCAGCTAAAAATATTCTCTGAGATAAGATTAAAATGTGAAACTGATTTCTTCATCTCACTAAGTATTTATTTTTTTAGATCTTAGATTAATGGAGGCATTATAATTACGCTATTATCTGGGTTAAATTGTTGTTATCGACTTATTGTAACACATTTGTGGCGGGCCTAATGATATCTGGTATTTGTACAAATGCAATTTATTGTTTCAAGTGTGGGTAATTAAAATGTCGTTTTATGTCGAGGGAAATTTATTTGTACTTATAAGGGCAAAAGAGAAATTTACTAACTATTAAACAGGCTATAATTCGATCTCTGGAAATTTTTATCCTATACTAGCGGTCCCGGCGGACGTTGTATCGCCCTGATAACAATAAAAAAAACATCTTTATAAATGAAATGAAAAGAAACCTTCCTCATAAATCACTTTATCTACTGGTGAAAACCGTATGAAAATCCGTTCAGTAGTTTTGAGTTTATTGCGAACAAACACGCAGACGTGGAAGAGGACTTTGTTTTATAATTTGCAGTGATATCTTGATATTGCGATAATTCTTTTTTTATCTAAACAATAAGGCCTAATATCTAAGAAGTACGACGACAAATCTCTATCAATTTATTTATACGCGATTTTGTTCAGTGGTTGAACTTGGACCAGAGAAAATAAAACCTTATTCAATTTTTTTATTGATAACACCAAAGCTCATCAATGGCTACAAAATAAAAAAAATAAAAAAATCGGATGAGTAACGGAGTATGGAGATGTTCTGAACCGTTTCCCCACTGCCTATTTATATATAGACTAGTTGGCCCGGCGGACATTGCCCCGTCCTGATAATAAAAATCCTCGACAAATTATAGGTGTACCTAAACTGCATAATTTTTCATTGGTTTTTGAATTCATCGCTTCGTTTTATAATATCTAGTGATAGATAAAAAAAATGAAATAATTACCCTAAACGACGGTATAAAATGATGTACATACCAAAGCGAGCGGCTGTACTGTTGCTGGTCGTACTCGTTTTCCATGCCAATGAGTTTAGTCACTGTGAATGAACAAATGTGTCGGAGATACAGCTTGCATAATATAATGAAATTTGAATACCATACGAGATGTCATGTTTACTTTGATGTGTTGAATCACTGTTATAGTGTTTTTTTTTGCTATTTTTATAGGTGACGTAACAGTTTTTTCCTGCTTTTATCATGGTTTCTATGGAACCGTGGTTTTCCTTGTACAAACTAGTTTGCGCAGATGACTTATGTATACTTACATACATCCGTTATAATAATTAGATTAGGTGCCTAAACGTATGGAGTTCCCCGATGTTGACTGCAAAATTTTGAAAACTTTTTTTTTATTCCTATAGTAGACAGTAGTGGATGACTTTAAAAGTAATGAAAGTGTGTGTTTAGTTAGTGGTCTAAATTATAAATTAGGGGGGGGGGGGGGAACTAGAGCAAGAAACAGACTTGCAAACGTGTACATTATTCAGTTCTGTTGGTCTTTAATAATCTGAAAGCGTCCACTACATTTAAATCATATTAATTTTGTTCAGTTTCATTCAGGTCGTAATGTCATCAATAATATTAACATTGCTCGTGGAATCTTTTTTCAAACAATCATAACAAATAACTATAAGACTGCGTGAAAATCATAAACGCAGTGTGCCTCCATTATACTTACATTTTGTTTATAACCTCTATTTATTATTTTTAGATTATTTCTAAGTATTAGTTATAAGATTATAAGTCGAAATATAAGAGTACGGTTGTAGGCGCTGAATAAAAATATTGATATTTTTTCTACCTATACTAATATTATAAAGAAGTAAAGTTTGCGAATTTGTAACGTTGTAGGGGGTAATCTCAGGAACTACTGGTCCGATTTGAAAAATTATTTCAGTGTTATATAGCTAATTTATCGGGAAAGGTTATAGACTATATATCATCACGCTAAGACCAATAGGACCGGAGCACCAATGAAGAATGTTTTTCAATTGGGTTTTTTTTCCTGTTGAGAGCTTCCGCTGCGTGTTAGTGTTTGCCCAAAGTAACTATTGCACGCGGACGAAGTCACGGGCAGAGGGTAGTAGTTTATAATTTAACTAACTGAGATTCGTTTACGTTTGACTTATATGTTCAAAGTATCTTTTTAGCAGAGTAATATTAAATTAATAATATATTCTCGTTATAAAGTGAACAGAAACACCGATCATAGCGCGTGACGTCACAACTTCCGATACATTGTACTGATACCGTCCAATACTGTAAATAGGTAAGGTATATTCACACCGAAGAAGAATCGTTTTACGTAGAGTGACGTCATCCAACGCAGACGTAAATGTCTTGAATTTTAAATTAATAATATAAATACTAAATATTTTTCTATATACAATAGACATATATCTCTATCACAGATTATAATGGAAACATATTTTCAAAAAGTACTTATATTTACATTCACTAAAACATTGATTGCACTACTTGGTTCATTCTATATCAAAACCATTTATATATCTAATATTTAATCTATTACTTGGTAAGTTAATCAAAACGTGCTTCGAGCACCACTACACTATTCAAACAATATAACAATTGTCCTCATTAAAGTGGGTTCATTTATGACTCACCTATATATTCTTTGTAAAACCATTTCATTTCACAATTTAAGGTCATATTAATAGCCATAGTACCAGTCACTTCCCGGATAGTCGATAACACCCTCGGCTGCATATTCCTTTTACATCTATTGTTGTCCTCAAGGTCATAGGATAAAAAAGAATGTTTGTTATTCACAATTATCATCGAATGATTTGGTTTATATACACAAAAATTATTGCAGGTTACAGACCGATATGAATTACAATCTTTGGTAATCATTACATAGTATAAAATAAAGTCCCCTGCCGTGTCTGTCTGTATGTCTGTTCGCGATAATCTCGAAAACTACTGAATGGATTTACATGCGGTTTTCACCAGTGTATAAAGTGATTCAAGGGGAAGGTTTTCATATAATTTGTCAACTATTTTTTTATAGTCAGGCCGGGACAACGTCTTCCGGGCCCGCTAGTTTATTTATAAAACAAAATCCTCGGACACGTCTGTCTGTCTGTTCAAGATAAACTCAAAAACTACTGAACAGATTTCCATGCGGTTTTCACTAGTAGATAAGTTCGTTTTTGGATTGTACTGTACTTACCATCAGGCACAGTACAGTCACTTTGCTGAGCTACAATAAAAAAAAAAGTGATTCATGAGGAAGGATTAGATATATGTATAATTTGTCAAGTATTTTTTTTATTATCAAGGGGGATAACTTCCGCCGGGCTCGCTAGTCATAAATGAATAGTTCTCCTATTAATACCACTAATCTATACATCTATATTAAACTGATATATCGGTTATCTGTTCAATATAATCTACGAAACGACTGTAGCAATAAAATCAGCAAAAGCAGTAATAATAAACTGTAACTTTAAATCAGTATATGGGATAAGTATTTATGTAAACAATGAAAATAATATAAAAACACGTAGTGTCATGAAATACAAAAATCATTTTTATAAGTGTCACGAAATCGTTGCTTCCAGCTAGTTTAAAACAATATTGTCAAGCGAAATCATTACATAGTATAAAACAAAGTCCGCTACCGCGTCTGTCTGTTTGCGATAAACTCAAAAACTACTAAACGGATTTTCATGCGGTTTTCACCAGTGGATACAGTGATTAATGAGGAACGTTTTAGTGTAAATTTGTCAAGGGTTTTTTTTTTATAATCAGGGCGGGACAACGGCTGCCGGGCCCGCTAGTTTACTATAAAATGAACATCGAAAAAAAATTTAGAATGGTTTTTAAAATATAGGTTAGACTTGCAACTTCCTATGTTTCCATGTAATATTCACCAACGAAACACAAAAGCCGAACCCAAATTTGATACAGATAATGTGTTTGGACGTTTGTTATTTAGCCCATGTTTCTGCTTATCCACCCTCTTAATTGCGTACACGACTTTGAAAGTTAGGTGTGTTCAGAAATAGTATAGTTTAGTCCCATTAGTATTTAAGCACCTGATTCACTCGTCTATGTTCCAGATGTCACCAAAGAAATGGTCAAAGAACACATTCGGATGGGCTCGGGCCGAAGTGTTGGGCGCTCTGGTTAACGCGGTGTTCCTGGTCGCGTTGTGCTTCAGCATAACAGTCGAAGCTGTGAATCGGTTCATAGAGATAGAATTGATCCACGACGCGCAATTGCTCGTAGCCGTCGGCACTATGGGCTTAGTGCTTAATATCGTTGGCCTCTTCTTGTTTCATGGTACGATTTATTTGTAATAAGTATAGATTTAACACATTACCAAAGTCTTTTAAACGTTTTATACTTGGATTTAAGTGGAAATACTTCATCATTGCCTTTAAATATAAAACTCGCATTAAATACCTGGAAACATATGCTGATACTCATTAAGCCTTTTGTTTTCTAAACCATGGCCCGTAGGTTAGATAATATTGAGTTCGAAAGTCTATAGTATAAGTTTGTTATATTATACATGAATTTACAATGATAAAGTTCAAAACGGGTCATTTGACCCGTTATGGTATTATTAGTGTTAATATGAAACTCGCATTAAATACCTGGAAACTTATGCTGATACTCATAAAACCTTTTGTTTTCTGAGCACTATGGGCTTAGTGCTTAATATCGTTGGCCTCTTCTTGTTTCATGGTACGATTTATTTGTAATAAGTATAGAGTCAACACATTACCCAAGTCTTTTAAACGTTTTATACTTGGATTCAAGTGGAAATACTTCATCATTGCTTTTAACACTAATGATACCAACACTTAATAGAAACCTAATTCTACCATAGGGGGTTAAATGACGCGATATTTATGTTACCTACTTAAAAAAAAAAATAGTATATGAACTATAGATGAATTAGTAAGAAAAAGTCATAAAATCAAAGCAGAAGTAATAAGATTATACATGAATTTACAATGATAAAGTTCAAAACGGGTCATTTGACCCGTTATGGTATTATTAGTGTTAATATGAAACTCGCATTAAATACCTGGAAACTTATGCTGATACTCATAAAACCTTTTGTTTTCTGAACCATGGCCCGTAGGTTAGATAATATTGAGTTCGAAAGTCTATAGTATATGTTTGTGATTGCTAAAACAGATAAGGCCTTAAATAAATAAATCTGAATTATAGCAAACGTATCCCTAAATTTGGGGGTTTTAAGGACCATTAATTCAGAAATGTTTGGTGATACTAGAAAAAGACATTGGACTTTTATCTATTTGTGTAGATCACGGCGGACATGGACACTCGCACGGTGGGGTTCCACCACCATCGAACGTAAGACATCTAACCGAGATAGTGAACAGCAATGCTGACATGGCCCTAGGGCACAACGCAACCGACACAGAGGAAACTGACGAAATGGTACCGCCCAAAGGGAACCAAAAACAAAATAATAATAAACAAACGCCGTGCCGGTCGGGTCACGACCCCGGTCAGATGAATATGAAGGGAGTGTTCCTGCACGTGCTTTCCGACGCGTTAGGTAAGTCACATTGTTTACGATTCTATCGGAAACTAGCTAATGTCTGCGACTTCGTCTACCTCCTTTATCTTATCAATATATGTGTCAGTACATATCAAAATGAGCTAAAAGCAATTTTAATCTACACTATAATATAATATGTACTATAATATAATAATAATATTATAAACAGGTAAAGTTTGTGAATTTGAGAGTTTGTGACGTTGTAGGGGGTAATCTCAGGAACTACTGGTCCGATTTCAAAAATTCTTTCAGTGTTATATAGTTCATATCGAGGAAGGTTATAGGCTATATATCATCATGCTAAGAGACAAACAGGAGTGGAGCACTTATGAAGAATGTTTTAAAATCGGTCTTTTTTCCTCTTGAGAGCTTCCGTTTCGTGTTACCGTTAGCCCAAAGTAACTATTCCACGACCCTTAAGCTGGTTGCCCAAACAAAATCGGCTGAGTGCCTTAAGCGCTCGCCTTTGTAGTCCGGTAAAGCTGTAAAGACCTTGCTATGTCAATAGCGTATCAGTTTCGAAAAAAACAAACCTTGCTGTGTCAATAGCGTAGTTAGTTCGAGAAAAAAAAGCGGTCGATGTCGCGGACAGAGGCTAGTCGTTCATATAATATGTTTAGTTTTATTTTAAATCTTCAGTTTTTATACACCGAGAACTAAGTTCAAATTTTGCCGTTCATAAGGTTGTTAATTTTTTTATGATCTTCATACTTTACATGTGCCAAATTTGAAGATCTTGAAAAATAACGTAAAATATTAGGTATAGCTAAAATGGATTCAGGTCATTTAGCAATGTAACGACTCATATTTAATCCATACAGTGGTAAAAACACAAGAAGTACACCGCATATCCCACATCCTCGAGGTAATAAAATAAACACCGCTAAACGTGCATCGCTAAACGTTATTTATGACAGTCATACATTCTTAAAACTTTAATAACTGTATATTAAAATAAGATATTGAAACTTTTTTTTCGTATAACGACCAATTTTCAGCTCAGGCTGTGAAGATATAATTGATCGTAATGTATCCCATAACTTTTGAGTAATGAGAGCATAATCTATGGTTTACCATTTTATTTATAGTATAGAATCTGCCACTTATTATCTTATTATATTATACTAGCGGACCTGGCGGACGTTGTCCTGTCTTGATAATATAAAAATCTAAAAGTCAATCGCAATGCCACCTACCGGGTCCAATTATGAATCTAAACCATTCTCGGATCAACTGGAACACGCACACAAAGTTTTATTAAAATCGGTCCAGCCGTTTAGGAGGAGTTCAGTGACATACACACGCACAGAAGAAATGTATATATAAAGATTACTAGCGGGTCCGGCAGACGTTGTCCCGCCCTGATTATAAGAACAATTCTTGACAAATTATACCAAAACGTTTCTCATGAATCACTTTATCCACTGGTGAAAAGCACTTGAGAATCCGTTCAGTAGTTTTTGAGTTTATCGCGAACAGACAGACAGGCAGACGCTGTAGGGAACTTTGTTTTATACTATGTAATGATGATTATCTTATTTTAATTGTAGCATTCGGTAATGAATGCAAAATTGTTGGTCATTTGATTAAGATTTAACAAAATTTCTAATAACTCGTGAATATATATCTTGACTGCTTTGTTGTAGATGTTGAATAAACAACGACGAAACGATTCGTAATTTATGATGGTATTTTTTCACGAAATGATTACGTGTTCTTCGTCTAAACGAAGAGGTTTTCACATCGTGAAAGATACATACCTTTAAAAGTTATGGGCTTCCTCATGTATGAAAACGTCAATGGCTGCCTATTAACTTGCTTTGTACGTTTCAATTAACATATATAAAGTTAATATTAATATTATAAAGGTGGAGGGTTTGTTTGTTTGGTTGAACGCGTGAATTTCAGGGACTACTGGTCCGATTTCAGACTTAGCAAAACCAGTAATAGTTTCTTAGGTAATAGTTTTAGGTTTTACAATAAAGTCCCAAAACATATTACCGGTAATAGTGTTAGGTTTTACAATAATGTCCCAAAACATATTACCGATTTGCCGGACTGTAAATTTAAGCACCATGTCAAGTGGGTTTTAGTGTCGAAAGGCTACTACATAGTGGATCAATACGTGAACGATGGTGACGTCTGGAATTGACTCCTCTCTGTGCATCCACTAAAAACGGTATTGTGTAACGTATAATGTATTTGAAATAAAAGATGTACCCGATCGAGTTTCTTGCCGGTTCTTCTCGGTGACTGTGTTGTTTTCCGAACCGGTGGTAGTTTTGACGTTCATAAGCGCCTTATTAGGGCCTAAACTGAATAAAGTATTTTTGATTTGATTTGAAAAATTCATTCAGATATTCAGTCAGATCGAGGAAGGCTATAGGATATATACATCACGCTAAGACCAATAGGAGCAGAGCACCAGTGAAAAATGTTTCAAAATCGGGCATTTTTTTTCCTTTGAGAGCTATCGCTGCGTGTTAGCGTTAAACGAAAGTTACTATTCCAAGCGAACAAATTGGCGTGAACAGCTAGTTAATTCCATAAATTGTTATTAGAATTTTAAGAATGTTACGATTTTTGTAAGCTCCACGCCTTCAAAGATGTATGTTTTATTGCCGTGAGGAAGTGGGGAAAACGATTTAATACGCATACGCAGGACAATGCAGACAAAGCCGCGGATATCAATTAGTAAAGAAACAATTTACTTTGTAGAAGAATATCATGTACTATGCGTACTTGTAATACCGAACAGTTATAAGTTTAAACAATAAACCGGTCTTGCGAAACTTTACCTTCAGGTAGTGATTGTCGGAAATCGAAATATAGTAATACAAACGTAACGATCAAGAGTTAGTTAGGAAGGTCATACAGTGGAGTCGTGTAAGAATGACCTAAACCTTGTATTTAATTAGCCAGATCACCTTGACATTGACTATACTTTCGATAAGGAAACTGCTGATACAGCACATACCGTGAATAATGAGACAAAAATTGTATTGCAGTATGTTGTAAAGGACCGACATGATCTAAATACTAGAAACTGTAACAAACTCCTCGTCCCAAGTTTCAGACTTAGCAAAACCAGTAATAGTGTAAAACCAATAATAGGGTAATAGTGTTAGGTTTTACAATAAAGTCCCAAAACGTACTACCAATTTGCCGGACTGTAAATTTAAGAGCCATTTTAAGCAGATTTTAGTGTCGAAAGTGATGTCTGGAATTGACTCCTCCCCACTAAAAACGGTATTGTAACGTATAATGTATTCTAAATATATATGTAATATATATATATATATACATATATATATATATATGTTAAAAAGATGTACTCGATCGAGTTTCTTGCCGGTTTCTCTCGATGACTGGGTCGTTTTCCGAACCGGTAGTAGTTTTGACGTTCATAAGCCGTAGTCCGGTGAAGCTGTTAAGACCTTGCTAAGTCAATAGCGTAGCCAGTTCGAAAAAAAAACCTTCATAAGCGCCTTATTAGTGCGTAAACTGAATAAAGTATTTTTAATTTGATTTGTTTAAAAATCAATAAATACTATAGTGAAATAAATTGGAGGTAAACTATATCGTTAAGATTTGTACAAAACCATAGAATCATTATGAACCTGATTTCTTAGTAGTGATGAATACTTCTTGAAAACATGTATGGGAAATTACGAGTAAATCATATTACAAAATATTCATCAGTATTTTTAAGAAGTAAATCGAATTAGTATAAAGTACCGTGAATGGTATTTACGTATCTTATTTAATGTTTGTAGTTTTTTTGTTAATACAATGATTGTTATTGTTAAGACGAAGCGTTGAGACGCGATTTAAAATTCAAACATGCAAAACGACGTTGAAGAGCGGAAACGGCATGACGCGCCTACGCATAGTTCGCAAAATATCTATACGTATAACAAAAATGTATTAATGTAAAGTGTTTGTAATTATTCGATTTTCGTGAAAAAAATTGTTGCAGGTGTATAGGAATAAATAATAGAATACACTTCAATCATTTTTAGAAATGTCTGTCTGTTTGTATGAACACGCATGACACTGTTAAATCACTGGATTCACAATAAAACCACATCTTTGAGAATAACTTAGTTTTTGTTTTATTAAAATCGATCCACTCTATCAATAGTTATTATAATTTTAATGATGACGCGGCGTAACTAAGAGAGCAAAGTAGTAAAAGTAAATGGTACTGAATACATTCAGATGACTTTATTAGTATATAACTAGCGGGCCCGTCAGACGTTGTCCCGCCCTGATTATAAGAATATCTCTGACAAATTATATACTAAAACGTTCCTCATGAATCACTCTAAACACTAGTGAAAACAGCATGAAGATCCGTTCAGTAGTTTTTGAATTTATCGCGAACAGACAGACAGACAGACAGACGCGGTAGGGGACTTTGTTTTATACTATGTAATGATAAATACGGTTAATAAATAGTTTTATATATTGTACACGTTTACATCTACAGAAACTAAAGAACCATCGATGTGTTATAATGAAGTAGTAGTAATCGACGTAGGTTCGAATCCTATGATGATGAAACCTTAGCATGGAGGTACGGCTTTTTCTAAGCCGGCCTACCCTGCTACTAAATTCAAGTCAGCAAGCATACATATATATATATATATATATATATATACACACAAGTATATACAATACATCTCTATAGATGTATTCCGTCAGTTGCACTTAAGAGCCAATCCACCTCTGGATTTAGCGTGTTATCCATTTTAGACCACATCGTCATATAACATCAGGTAAGATTGTAGTTACACGCGAACATTTATGAAGCATTAGCTGTGCCCACGACTCCTTCCGCATGGAACCTAATGTAAAAAAGCAGTCATTAATAAAATCATCTTCATGTATTAAGTCCATTTACTTATATAGTTTTCTCGCGCGTCGTCATTAAAATTACAATAACTATAGATATAGAATGAACCGATTTTAATGAAACCAAGACTAAATGTTACTCTAGGATATTTTTTTTAGGTCGTAGAGCCACGCTGAAGCTATTACTGGTTTCAGCATGAATGGGTCGGCTCGCCCGAGGTACTACCATCCAACCCACAGAAACATCGACGTGAAGTAACAGTGCTTGCATTGTTGCGTTTCGTTCGGTCAGTGAGAGCGCCGGAGGCCCACCTCCCTTCCCCTGTCCCCTTCCCCCCAACCCCTAAAACAGACTGGTAACTCACTTGGGACTCCCCTGGTCTTGCAAGTGTCTATGGACGGTGGTGATCACTGAGCATCAGGTGACCCACCTGTTCGTTTGCCTGCTATGATATTTAAAAAAAAAGATATGTTTTATGACTATATATGATATGATTTTGAAGTTTTATCGTGAATGTAGTACTTTAGCAGTAATGCGCGTTCATACAGACAGACGTACATTTCTAAAATTGATTGTAATATATTTTATTAGACACTTGCAACATTTATTTTTTACAAAATAATCTTAAAAGTACAGACAAGTTAGGTTTATTATCTATATATATCTTATTATACGTATAGATGACAAAAATTAAGGAGGTTATTTATTCATGTCCCACTGTATTATGCATGTCCGAAAATTAAAATGTATCCAGACAAAACATTTTCAGTTCATACAAAGACTACTAAACTGCTAAATATCCACTTAGCGCTAGAGTAAATCGCGGCGCGCCTCGCAAATAATTCCACGGACGCGATGTTTTTTCAACTCGTTCGGTTCATATAATGTCATTGACATTATTTCGGGGTACAAAATAAACATGCGAACTATTTGTAACCTTGTACCATTTAAAAGTAAAATCTTATCAAAATCGTACACCGTTATTTACTAATTGTTTATTAGTTTAATCGCTTGCGTTTATGGTTTATCGTATATCCATTACAAGGTTAGATCGATATTCTAGCGATGATCCCATTTTTATTGCAAAACTGTTGTTATTTATTATATATCAATGTAATAAATAATAGTTAATAAAACACGCTTATATAGATAACTGAACTGAAAACTATTTACTGCTTTTTGGTTTACGTTTAAACATGGACGGTGTTATTACAAAAAAATAAATACGTATTGAATACTTGCTTTAAAATGTTTCGAATTAAATGCACCGCGCTCGCCAGAGGCAAGTTCGCGTTATCCTTTTTCGCAAGTCTAACCTAACGTAGCCAAAGCGAGACGAAAGAGCAAGATTCGGCATCGGCGAGCGCGGTGCATTTAATTCGAAACATTTTTAAAGCAAGTATTCAATAAGTATTTAACTTTTTTGTAATAACACAGGGAGTGTTCATGCGATAAAAATGTATAGTTTTAAAATAAATAAAAGTTTATAATAAATAAATAAAAATGCAAACGTTTTCAAAATAAGGGATTGCTTGATAACAAAATATTCAATTTATTGCTAAAAAGAGTATGGGATGCTTGACATTAATTATTACAAACAGTTCATTGGTGGCTGTGTTAAGAGTTATTATTATCAGTTTATAATATAAAGCAGCCCATGCTATTTTGCTGTCAAATTTATAGTCTTGTTTTGAAATAATTTAAAAATGTTTATTAGAAACTAGTGAACTTTAATATATCAATAACATGAAGGTTTATGCAGTTAATTTTTAATTCCACCTTTTAAATTCATTTACCTATAAAGTGTGTGTTATTATTATTATATTCGCTGTTTTAGTCTATAAACTGTGACGACCTATTATAAAGCTGTATTATGAATCACCATTACATGGGACTCTGACTATTAATTTTTAACTCAAAACTTAAAATGTATTAATCCGAATAAATAATTATTTTTATAAATTAATTGATTAAATTAACGGGACAAACTTATTAAGTTATTGTACTGTCATCAGTCCTTGATACGTGTGCTAAATTTCAATTAAATCCGACGTTTTGAAGTGGGTGGGTGGGTTTCCGTTATATAGATAGATAGATAGATACAGCTAATAAAAACGTGTTGAAAATATACATGTGCAAATGCTTGTTCCAGTTTTTTACACTTGTTTACAACTATTCGCACGATTATCATCTATATTTAACTGTTTACATTTTTAAAGTTATACTTCATTTGGCGCGTTAGGGAAAAATGATGAGAGTAAATTTTTGCGATGCGCGCGCACACCGTCACGAAAAACCGACACCCTGCAGTTAGCTATAGTCAACATTTTGTTTCTTTGTATTTGTTGTTTGTATTTCTTTGTATTAAAACTTTCAATCTATTAAATACCTTTTGTCTATTGTTAGTGTCGTTTTTTCTACAAACGTAGAATAATGCTAAAGATAAAAAATTTGAAAAGATTTTTATCTTGTTACGCCGAAGAAGTATAACTTCTATCGCGTGTACTTAAGTACACTCACACACTTTTTTAATTGTTAATTTGTAAACATACTAAAACAATAATATCCTGAAGTATTTATCAAACTTCGCCGAGATATGCGACCACTATATGCGAGGTGTAATACTCGCCTTTGTGGCACACTTAACCTGGATTAATATCAATTCCAGGCGGAAGTGCAAAGTAACATCCACTATAAGATAATTGTGATTATATATTTTATATAAATAAAATGTTAAATGCCTGCCGTGAATAACACTGAATCTAAATAACACTGAAATTTAATATATATCATGTTATGATCATATCGCTTTTCGTCGACTGGACGACCGCTAGTGTGTATAGATTGATATTGATCTTTAAATATCAACATATTTTAATAGATCAACACAAAAGGGGGGGGGGGGGGGGAAAGGGGGGTGGAATATAAGACTTGAGACATCCAAGCCAACCTCACCTGCACGTGGTGCACCCTGCTGCTACCACCATGTATATGGCGTAAAAGCCCGTCATAGTGATTCGCTTCTGCAGGTCGCGTTTCGGGATCAGCCTGTACATATCCAGCTTTTCCCAGGCCGGCATGACAGCGGCGACCGGCGATGGATAGTGTCGCCGTTGTTTTTAGATTGTGCTGTGCTTACCATCAGGCACAGCGCAGTCATTTTGCCGTGGAACAATAAAAAAAAAAGTTGGCTCCTAGGTATCTTTACAAAAAGAAGGGTTTTATTTATTTATATATATACATTTGACTGTAACACTGGCAACTAAGTTGCACTGTACTTAGTCATAATCTAAATCTTCTATACATATTATAAGAATCTTGTCTGTACTTTTAGATTTTTGTGAAACAAATTGTTGCATGTGTCTACGAATAAGTAATAAAATACATCACAATCATTTTTAGAATCGTCTGTCTGTTCGTTTGAACACGCATCACTAATAAAGTACTGCGTTCACGATAAAAGAATACCAGAGATATCCTCGAGTAACATTTAGTCTTTGTTTCATTAAAATCGGTCGATTCTATCAAATATTATTGTAATTTGAATGACGATTCGAGTGAAGTACGAGAGAAGAGTAAGTAGGTAAATGCAATAAAATCTCTTAGAGAAATAGTTTTTTTTTTTTCCGAACTGAGTATGCTATTGACCTTGTAAGGTCTTAACAGCTTCACCGGACTACTTAGAGAAATAGTATCATATATATTAATACGTGAAGCCTAAACTCTGTACCCCTTTTTAACGGAATTGGGCGAGCAGATGAACGTGAAATTTGGCATAGTTAAAGTTTATATGGAGGAGAAGTGCAGAAAGCTATTTATTTTATATAAAATGCATTAAAAGTACATTAAGTTAGTTAAAATATGCATTACTCACACTACTGCTTCAATTTTACACAACATATACACACACATGTAAATAAAAAAGACATTTTGACATCTGTCAATAAAGGACTTCAAAGAAGGTCGTGAAGGAGGTTGCTATGCTCAACTGTATGTATTATTTTACTCTTACGTTCCAATTATCCTTTTTCATTCTACATTCTACAATGATATTATAACATAATACACCCTTTGACAAAAGAACCTTAATAAAATTCAAACTTTAAAAAATCAATGAACTATGGTCGAATGTCGACCTCTGGGCGCCCACTAGTATTATATAATTTATAAATAATATCTAAGACACAGTGAACGAACGACTGCTTTTTGTATGTACTCGTATGTAACATGCGGATGCATTTGCGGGCACAACTAGTTATTAATATTCTTATTGCAATTTAAATCCTACATAGTTGCAAATAGTTGCTGATGTGGCAGAGATTTTCGGTGTGAAACATTATAAATGAGGGTACATATTAATCTGATTTTTATTGCTCCAGGTTCATTGATAGTGGTTGGATCAGCTCTGGTGGTATGGCTAACGGACTGGAAATACAAATACTATATCGATCCTGCGCTGAGTATAGTTCTCGTTGTATTGATTCTGGCCTCGGTTTGGCCGCTGCTGAGAGAGTCATCGCTCATACTGCTGCAGACTGTTCCGACACATATTCAGGTACAAATAGTTCTATATTCATTAATATTGCAGGTGGCTGTGTGGTGTAACTAGAATGGATAAGATTAGGAATGAATATATCAGAGTAAGTTTGAAAATAGCACCAGTGACAGAGAAGGATGAGTGGAGGGGAGGGCTCCGGGGCTCTCACTGACCTAACGAAACACAACAATGCAAGCAATGTTACTTCACGTCGGCTTTCTATGAGAGGGTGGTACTACCCCGGGCGAGCCGACCCATTCGTGTTGAAACCAATAATAGCTTTAGCGTGGCCCTACCACCTACATCTATACAATATTTAAGTGATTGCAAGTTTCTGTTTTGATAGTGGCCGTGTACTTTTGGAACAAATACTCGATTTAAAAAAAAGTAGATATTCTAAAGTAAGAATGAAGAATGAAGAATGTTTTTTGCATTGGATTCAAGGTTCAAGCAAACCCAGTTTGCCGAACACGATGTTCAAAGAGATATCGTGTACATGATATTGTATTGATTTATAGCTATAAGTTAATTGTGGCAGTCTCTAATATTCCTGTCATAATAATTATCTCGAATACTCCAAATATGATAACGATAGTTCGATAAACACACTTAAAATGTTGTAACGTGATAAGTAATTAGTCTGTGTTTGTAATAGTTTTTCATACACAGAAGATAATTAAACATTCGCGTGGTAAGAAATTGTCAATATTGACTGACGGGATGTGAAAAAATCTCACTGCAAAGAGATAACAGTTTATATATTTTTTCCACGGAAATGTACAACACGCGTCATGTCGTATCAGTTTTTGGTAAATAAATATAATTACCATGTGATATGTATATGTATTTAAAGATTTCCTAGGCGATGTTATTTTAAAATCAATCCATCAGTTCAGTTGTTAAATATATTTATAATATTTGACCGTACATTCTATTCTACTATTGATGTAATCTATACTATAATATTATAAAGAGGTAAAGGTTGCGAGTTTGTGACGTTGTAGGGGGTAATCTCTGGATCTACTAAACCGATTTTGAAAATTCTATTACCAATACAAAGCCACGTTATGGGTGAGTGTCATAGGCTATATATTAACCCGAAAAATGAAGAGACATTTTTGTGGTAGTCGGATTTGCAAAGTCTGAGAAAAAACGGTCGAAAGAAAACGTTTCTTACGAACGCTGCCTTAACGATGAGAGATATATAATTGAGTTCCAGAGAAAAGTTGTAGAGCATGATAATGCCTACAAAAAAGTCGCGACAGCATATGTCTGACTTTTATATTTAAGTCACAAAAAGTTGTTTTTTTATAAATGTTTACCGCCCCACGAAGTGGGCACGGGTCAGATAGTCACAAATATGTTCTATATTTCTACACTGTTTTTCTTAACGCATAACCTATAAACACTTGCTCATGATGGTACCTTTTCTTCATTTTTACCACTTTGGCAATCAATTCTCGCTAATAAACATTATAATTGCCATTATCGAATTGTTAATTATATCATTTCATGAAGTATCACGTGATTACTTCAATGTTCTAACAGAATAGTGGCCCTCTTCCGAGAACTTTACAAGAAGTTTCTGTTACGTTTCAAAATTCATTATCCACATTTTTGTCACCAATCCACTGCACTCGTGCATAACCGAGCTATATTATGTAAGATGCCACCAATATCCTAAATATATAATAATGCTAGTTTACTAATAAAAACAAAATTACATTGAAGTCTTCCCGCCAAAAGCTCTATTTGAAACACATTTCGGAATGTAATTTTAAGAATGTATCAAATATACTGAGGAAATATCAATTGTAGGCATCGGGAGCTAAATAAACGAAGTCTTAATTTTTAACTTTATTATTTTTTCTATATTGATTTATTGCATATATAAATATGGAGAAATATATGAGAATAAATATGGAATAAAAAACGTACATTGAAAACTATTTTGAGATGGAGTTTCTAGATTAGGTGGCAGAGCCACGCTGAAGCTATCACTGGTTTCAGCATGAATGGGTCGGCTCGCTCGGGGTAGTACCACCACCCTCTCATAGAAACACCCACGTGAAGTAACAGTGCTTGCATTGTTGCGTTTCGTTCGGTTAGTGAGAGCACCGGAGAATGCGGAATGTTTTGTTTTTTTTAATTAATAAAAGTCATAGTTGAAGATAGTGACGCCCACAATTATGACAAACCTAATGACGCCGCATATATTAAAATCTATTAAGCTTTTTAGGTTAGAGAACGTTCTAGATAGATAAACACATATACTCGAAAAATATTACACTCTATTTTCATAATCGGGTAAAAAACATTGTCTAGACGTATCTACAGCTGTAAAGACTTGATATAATATAACCCTTGTTTATTTTAACACGTGCCTTGACGTAGCATCTCTAATCTGCGTTATTATTTGACGCAGTACTGATATGTTTCTATGTTTGTTCAGGTGGACGCGATACAAAGGCGACTTCTAGAAAAAGTTGACGGTGTACTTGCGGTACACGAATTTCACGTGTGGCAACTTGCTGGAGACAGGATCATAGCAAGCGCGCATATTAGGTAAGTACAAATGATTATTTTTACTTAAAGTCTTCTTTCAGCACAGAGAGTACGTTATATAAATAGAGGTCGCACTCGTTCTTTCCAGTCAGCGCCTCTATAATATGAGTTTCGAACTAACATTGTTGGTTATAAATGTACATTTATAGCTATGTATGTATGCATACAGCGGTACTGCGTAAATCGTATATAAGTTTTTGATCATTTTTATTTGTATTGAATATATTCATCGTAGGGCATATCTAAATCCAAGTATGTATATGCAGGAGTCAATGTTTTTATAAGTAGATCCGGACATAGATAAAATGGTTTGTGGGAGACAAGAAAATTTAAGGGAGCACACTCTCGTAACAAATACGTAAACAAAGAAAATGAAAACAAATAGTTGAAAGTTGTCAGTTTGAAATGTCAAAATTAATTGTCATGCACCATCTTTTGTTATCAAACTTGCCAAAAAAATTATATAACAGTGCCATCTAGACAGTGGATTGATAACCAAAAATAGACGAGCCTTTTCCATACAAATCCGATTCTGAGAAGTAAAAATAGTGTGTCTTTCAGTACCTTTATTACATTTGCCAACTGTAAAAATCAGTATTTCACGTATAAAACTCTAGCTGAATATAGAAATAATATGTTTTAATTTAAAAAAAATTACAATGTTTGTTATATTTTGCAACTACATGATTATATTGCTTTAGCTGAGTGTTAAAATGTCGTTAAATTATTAGAAACTAGATTTCGCTCGCGCCTACCCTCGTGTCAACGTAGATTTAATGAAAGATACACTTTCCTCTGTCACCGATAATGTGTATGCAAAATCTCATGACAATCGGTTCAATAATGAAATGAAGATGTGAAAGATTTAACAAACAGACTCACTTTCGTTTTCATAATATTATTTAGGACTAACTGATGACCGCGAATCGGTTTGCCTGAAGACGTTTTTTTTAATATTATGAAAACTGCGCCTCAATTGGGAGTTATCTTTATCGTGTATTTTCGTCTTTACTACTCAAAACCTACGATCCATTTACCGATTTTAAGTAATTTTTGTTAAATTTTATCATTACTGCTTAGTCCATATATAAAAGCGTAATTATATGTATTCCAGATAGGTACTATGATTATTGTATTGTACCTATTTGTCGGTAAAAACATCTGTCATCATTTATTCAATCCGAACTAACATCACTTATTTTAATTTTATTTATACGCATAAATTTACTGGCATACTAGTGACGGCCAGTGACTTTGTCTGCTTTTGTATTCCTTAAATGATGACTTCACACATTATCTTCGAGTAATTCGGATTATTTAGTACACGCCGAGATATCTATGAGGTGGCTGGATTTCTTTGAAGTTATTTATCTTTATAATTTGACTAATACTAACTTTATAAATTATAATATACCAGCGGGCCCGGCGGACGTTAATCTACCCTGATAATAAAAAAAAACTTTGACAAATTATATACCGAAACTGAACCGAATCACATTTATCTAATGGTGAAAACCGCATAAAAATCCTTTCAGTAGTTTTTGAGTTTGTCGCGAA
Organism: Antheraea pernyi; assembly: GCA_015888305.1. Lineage (NCBI taxonomy): Eukaryota > Metazoa > Arthropoda > Insecta > Lepidoptera > Saturniidae > Antheraea > Antheraea pernyi. The sequence goes on along the minus strand of MU159615.1, from coordinate 89,667 downwards.
CAGACAGACAGACGTGGCAGAGAACTTTATAGTATGTACTCGAGTGTTATTTTGATATACGAGCTATATTATTGTAAAGTTTCATAAATATCTGTTCAGTGGTTTTTGAGAGAAAGAGAAGCAAAATCCGTCCATCATCATAAACTTTTAGGTATATTAAACGTAGGGACATTGAGACATGAAGCGTTATACAGTATCAATATATAGATGTCAATTCAAAGGTCTCCTAGTTAAAAGGTCAAAACTGTCCTTACACGTGGGAACACAGATCATCCTCGCTATAAACATACTGACCTCATAAACGCTATAAAGTTATTCTTGCCCGTGACCTTATCCTAGTTTGAAATCCGGAAAGATGTTAATGAAGGACGACCTACGTTAAAATTAACTTGAATTTTAACTTATAACTTAAAATTATACTTTATATTGGTTTTTAAATAATCAGTCGATAGGTTGATTATATAAAATGTCAATATAATTTGAATAGTACACACATTATCCTATTTAATATGTAAATGTTTGATTATAAATATTCTACTGCTCGTCCGGTGGTCGAGATTAGCCCATAATAAAGGGTACGAAATTTTTAAAGTTCAAATTTCCTTAACCCCTTTGTGATGTGAAAGAATAAACGACAAAATGAAAAAGCGGTATTAAAAAGATAAAAAACATCATCTATAGGATTTCACTTGCGGAAGAATGAGATAGAATATATTATACAGTGTTTCTTATATTCGGGATCACTTCATTGTATAATGCACAACCTATATTATAATCTATACTAATAATATTATAAAGAGGTAAAGTTTGTGAGCTTGTGGCGTTGTAGGGGGTAATCTCAGGAACTCCTGGTACAATTTGAAAAATTCATTCAGTGTTATATAGCTCAATTATCGAGGAAGATTATAGGCTATAATATATCATCACGCTAAGACCAATAGGAGCGGAGCACTAATGAATAGTGTTTCAAAATCGGAGGTTTTTTTTCTATTTAATGTTAGCGTTAGCCCAAAGTAAGTATTCCACGCGGACGAAGTCGCGTGCAGGGGGCTAGTAATTGATATGGTTGTACGTACGTTGGTAAGTGTGTGTGTTTGCTTTAACGTGTTACGTTGTCTTGAGGCAAGACGTCATAACCAGCGTGGTGTATTGTTCACGTGTGTCATTTGTATAAATATTTTAACATTTTTTGAAGGTTTCACTTCTACCGCGTATGAACTATACACATGTTTTTTTCTTCGCGTGTCAGTATATAGATATTGTTATCTATTTTTTTCTAAATGCTAAAGCTGTCTTGAGTATTGTACAAATATTGTAGATTGTAAATATACGGAGTATAAAGTATGATGAATACAGACTTATAAATAAACGATTCGATTCGTCGATGGTATGTTTATTTTTTTATTGATAACTCAAAAACTTGTAAAATAAACAAAATCAGTTGAGACATAGAAGAGAAAGATATACTTGACTGTTTTGACTCTGCCCTTTTATATATATAGAAGATATATGGTTATGCAGTATGCAATAGGCATTTGTATATATTTATAGGAAATAACATCATGACACGGAAATAGACAATGATTTATTAATTTCAAAATTTAGATTTAAAGATTTTTTTTTATCTGTTTTAAATCATTAAGTAAACAATCGTTTTTTTTATTATTACCGTTAACATTTCCTAGTTCAACAAGTCCATGAATAGTATTTTGTATCTCTTTTTATCACGTTTTTATTAGCTTCACCTGTATGTATGTATGTTTGTAACCGACCCCTTTGAGCTCGATTTTCTCGTACTTTGTAAAATGTATATTGTATATGTATGTATATAATGTATAGTATATAAAAATGTATATTTTTATAAAAAGTGACAAAAAAATGATAAAAATACTGATTATCTGGAGCTGCTGATATTAACATGCGTCACTATTAATTTTTTTTTTTACTATTATTTATTAAACACAAGGAAACAGTATCCGTGCAACCGCAGACATATCGGAGTACATATATATTTACGTATCTAGGGAACCAAAACCACAATTATTACCGATCTAATAACGCAACTGTTGATAAGAACGTACGTGTGTTTGTTTTATATGCGTCTAAAACCGTGGCACGTAACGTGGGCTGGCTTGAGATTTTATTTAATGTATACAAAAAAAATGTAGAGAAGAATAATAATATTACATATTTTAAAATACCAACTACATGACGTAACAAATTGTGAGATTGTGTGTTACTAGTTAATAAAAATAATATAAATTTCATGCAGCGCTATCAAATTGGGGTGTAAGGGGTGTCGAATAACATCTAACACTTGAGACATTCAAGCCAACCTTACCTGCACGTAGTGCACCCTGCTGAATAACGAACGAGGCAATGGCGAAAGCGGGGTGGTAGGGTTTTACAGCCCGACTGGGTCGCAACCACCATGTATATGGCGAAAAAGCCCGTCATAGTGATTCGCTTCTGTGGGTCGCGTTTCGGGATCAGCCTGTGCATATCCATCATTTCGCGGGCCGGCATGACAGCGGCGACCGGCGATGGATATTGTGTCACTTGGTGGTCGCCATTGTTTTTGGATTGTACTGTGCTTGCCATCAGGCTCATGGCAGTCATTATGCCGTGCTACTATATAAAAAAAAATCAATATAATTAATTATATATTCAATTTACAAGTTTATTGATGCTTGACCTACATTATAATCGACTTATTACGAGGCATTATAGTAAATCAAAATAGCTTGTTTATACAAATAAGATAAAACGCTACGTTTATCGATTTATTATAGCGTAGTCAAAATGGTCGATGTCCTAGAAGCATTAAAAAACAGATCTTTATCATTTCAACGATATTTCTTACATATATAAATGGCAATATCGTTCTGTCTGTCAATCTGTTACTGTGCTTGTTTTAAAAAAAGGTGTGTGCGATTCACACACGATAGAAGTGAAACTTCAATAAATCGACAAAAGAATGAGATGAATATATATAAGAAGGGTAGGATAATTACAAAATTTATTTGTTTAAAAATGAATTTATTATTTAGCACAACAAGATATAAAAATACTCACACACACCGTTAAACAATAACACACCACGCTGACTTTTTACTAAAAAGCTGTAATACGAAGCCGCATACAGTGTGCAGTAGTATTAACTCACGTACTTTTCACATATACTAACACGTTACATAATCAAATACAAGCAAGTATTAAACAGTGTGCAATATACATACACGCCGACATTTGCTCTCTCGCTCAGGCTCACAAATTTTTGTATTTATGTCTCTTACCTATCGCTGTTTCCGTTGCATCCGGTTTGAAATCACAACGATTCTAAAGAAGGTTCACTTCAAAAAGCGCTATTAACTAATTTATATGATTATTTCATTAAAGTTTTATTTATTCTGTGGCCAGATTTTGCATGTCTTTTTTTTATTATAATATTTTTTTCCCGAACTGATTAACGCTATGCGCCTAATAGGCCTTCACTGCTTCGCCGGGTTAATAGGGCAAGTTATGGCGCTCTGCCGTTTGGTAACAAGCTCAAGGGTTCTAGAGTGGCCGAATCTCGGCTTGGGCTCTTGCCTTGGATGCAATAACGCGAATCTTACTAAACTAAACTAGCTTTGCATATCTTGTTATATTGGGCAATAATGTATGGGACATTTTATGACGTTAAAATTAGGTGTATTAATTGTAATTACTATTATAATAATAACCTATTAATTGTAGGTGATAGAGCCACGCTGAAGCTATTACTGGTTTCAGCATGGATGGGTCGGCTCCCTCGGGGTAGTACCACCCTCTCACAGAAAACCGACGTGAAGTAACACTGATTGCATTGTTGCTTTTCGTTCGGTCAGTGAGAGCGCTGGAGACCCACCTCTCCTCCCCTTCCTCTTTGTCCCCCTCCCACTTCCCAAAACTGGCTGCTAACGCACTCGCGGCTCCCCTGGTATTGCAAGTGTCTATGGACGGTGGTGATCACTTAAAATCAGGTGTCCCGCCTGTTCGTTTGCATCCTATGATATAAAACTAAACAAACAAATTAAATCGATATAATGACCCAGTACATTATGGACCACTATTTTGTCTGATCTATTAAATGATATAATTTAACAAAACAATCGTTTTGAATATAAATTGTTTAAAAAAAATGAGCGGTTCTTAAACTAACTTTTATTTTTGAATCACCGTGACCGCTTTTTTTCACTTCACGAACACTGACAGTATAATCAAATTCAACCGAAATTGGACTGTAAAGAGATTGGTAATTAAGTACTATTTGGAGAACATTGATATTTCATGTTTATAAATAAATATAGATAAATTAATAACCGTATTACTAATCTAATATCTTGCATACAAAACCGATTCGACTCCGTTTGTTTTTGAAAAACGTTTCACAAATAAACGTACGTTGGCATCCATCCAATCTGGACTAATCTTTGTCCCAGAATCAATGTCAATGAACTAATGTGGTGTTTGTGCTTCATTTTTCGTGCGATCCCCATAGGATACAATACAATGTAGAAAGAGTTGTTTTGAGGTTATACTTCTTTTGGCGGGATAGGGAAAAATGATGAGAGTAAATTTTTACGTTGCGCGCGCACACCGTCACGAAAAACCGACACCCTGATGATATTACGATGCGCGCGCACACCGTCATGAAAAACCGATACCCTGAAGTTAGCTATAGTCAACATTTGATTTATTTGTATTTGTTGTTTGTATTTCTTTGTATTAAGACTTTCAATGTATTAAATACCTTTTTTCTATTGTTAGCGTCGTTTTCTCTACAAACGTAGAATAAGGCGAATAATTAAAAATTTGAAAGATTTTTATCTTGTTACGCCCAAGACGTATAACTTCTAACGCGTGTACATAAGTACACACACACTTCTTTTTTTTCTTCGACATGAATATACATTAAAGTTTTTAAGAATAAGATTCGTGGAAATATGATTTTTTATACTTTATATATAACTAGCGGACCCGGCGGACGTTATCCCACGCTGATAATAAAGAAAAACCCTTTGAAAAATAATATTCCTTTACCTACCTCATGAATCACTTTATATACTGTTGTAAACCGCATGAAAATCCGTTCAGTATTTTTTAAGTTTATGGCGAACAGACAGACAGACGTGGCACAGGACTTTGTTTTATAATATGTAGTGAGAAGTACATTATATTTTGGGAAATAATTTCTATATCCTGTTGTCACCGTTCAAATAAATTTCTAGAATTCCCGTGCTTTGAGTTCGATTATGTGGAGATAAATTGCATGAGAAATGTTTGGGATTTTGCTATAGAACTATTATTTTTTTAACAGAATCATCGCTGATCATTCAACATCGATATCTAGAAAAGTCCATGCGTCCAGACTTACTTTTATATAGGTACATCTTGAAGGTTCCTCCCTTTTATAGAGGATAAATTAGCAAATATAAGAATTAGGAATTTAGTTGTGTGAATAATAGAGATAAATAGTAATTATAAGAGTTAGGAATTCAGTCGTATAATAGAGATAAATGAGTGAATATAAGAGTTAGGAATTCAGTTGTGTGTATAATACAGATAAATTAGCAAATATAAGAGTTACGAATTCAGTTGTGTGTATAATACAGATAAATGAGCAAATATAAGAGTTAGGAATTGAGTTGTGTGTGACTTTTGAACCTGGATCGATGCAATTATTGGTAGGTTGTAAGGGCACCGCGTCGTCGTAAGTTGAATCCTGCAGTAAACCAGAACTTAGGGTGAATGTAAACGTTGTGATGAAATCATAGATAAGTAATAAGGTTCTCTTTTTAATGACCGCCAGATTAGTTAACCTCTGTTGAATTGTAAATTGAGTTGTAAAATCTTTTGCCAAGCACCGATATGTGGTTTTCGGCAATTGTACTTGAGAATCGGACATCCTATATATTTAACATGTTACCATCGTCTAAGATCGTCATTTAATATCAGATTGTGGTAAAGAAAACTATAAAATATAAAAAAATGGGTTTCAGTTCGTAAGAAAATTTGAGTATTGAAGTGATCTTTGTCACAATGTTAACTACGTCGTACACCTTTTCATTTATGCCCTATTGTTTTTTTTTCTGGAAATATTGTGCTTAACACCCGTACGTCCACATATTTACTTATAACTACTGGAACCTACCAAGACTGTAATGATTAGATCAAAACTTGCTTTCCGAGAAATCATAAATTACTGTCATACACTGACCAAAAATATATTGGATACATATTATTATTCATCGAAAGTATAAACAATGTTACACTTATTCTGTTAGTATTTGAAATCAAAAGCCCGTTGATAAGACAATCCATGATAAACATTTCTTTGTTGAACGTTTGCGTATGTGAAACATTCTCGTGTGTACGTCACAGCAGTTGAATTATACGCTTTTGTTCCTCGGACAAAGCTTATAGATACCTATATACCAGTTGTATGTCATCTGAATATAAATAGATATTTGAATACAGTTGTTGTTTACCTGATTCGCACGCGGAAATTCTTTTGCGAACAACGAGAACAATACGTTTGAAATATAGCTATTCTAACTCGAAATTCCGAGTAAAATATTAAACTCGTGTTCGTAAAATAGAATGAACCATGCAGTATAACAATCCATACTAATGTTATAAAAGTATTGTATTGTTTATGTTAAATCTTTAAGTATGTAAAATAGTTCAATATTTAGTTTTATTAATATATAATTTATTGTTGGAGCATGTTGTGGTTGTCTCTAAAAGACTAAAAGAATAAGTGATACTATTACTCTATCTTCTATATTATAATAAAACTGTAGCAGGGTCAAATCTGTACATTAAATATTTTTTGAAAATTTTGATGGGGGTAGGCTTTGTTGTCGATATAGAAGCCAAAAATAACCCTTTTAAAATTTTTGTCTGTCTGTCTGTCTGTCTGTCTGTCTGTCTGTCTGTCTGTCTGTCTGTCTGTCCCTGTGAACGCGCATCACTCTGAAAGTACTGAACCGATTTTGACGAAACTTGGCACAGTGATAACTAATGTTACGAGATTACATTTAGGATATTTTTTTTCTCATAAAACGCAAGGGATTCTCCAGGATCTGCCTGTTTGTCTGTCCCTTTAAACACGTATTACTCTGAAAGTACTGAACCAATTTAGACGAAATTTGGCACAGTAATAACTAATATTACAAGGTTACATCTGCGATACTTTTTATCTCATAAAACACAAGGGATTCTCCAGGATAACGGACGAAAGTAAAAAAAATGTAGTTCATGATATTCTTGACGAATTTTGGTAAATTTTCTTTGTGCTATATATAGCAGACAGATTAGCTAAAAAATTAAGCTATATTTCCATATGCTACTTCAAAAAAAAAAACCAAAAAAAACGACCACCGTGATTCGAACCGTCGGCTCCGTCGAAACATATAAAGCCCCGTACGTTACAACTGAGCTACGCCTACATGACATTTCTGTACGTAATTATTGACCACGTATGAAACATTTATGTAGACGAAACTGTCACTTATGTTGTTACATTTATTTCATTGTATCAAAAAATGTTTGCTAAACAAAGGTGACAAGATTTATTTATTTATAGGCAAGTGACAGATGACACATGTTGCTCATATCTTTTTAATATTTATGTTTTTCTTTAATACAATGTAGTGTGAAAAAGTTTTAATTCAAGTTGAAAATAGTTATGATGTCATTCAGTGTTTAATTTATCATTATTTATTTTATGAATATATTTTAACGTTTAAATTACAATTTAACTCTATCAACTTGATATTTTATAATGAGGGGGTAGAGCCACGCTGAAGCTATTACTGGTTTCAGGATGAATGGGTCGGCTCGCCCGGGGTAGTACCACCCTCTAACAAAAAGCCGACGGGAAGTAACAATGCTTGCATTAGTGCGTTTCGTTCGATTAGTGAGAGCACCGGAGAGGCCCACCTCTCTTCCCCTTCCTCCTCTCCCCTTCCGCTTCCTCCCCCTCCAACACAGGTTGGCAAGGCACTTACGACTCTCCTGGTGTTGCAAGTGTCTATGGACGGTAGTTATTACTTAACACCAGGTGACCCACCTGTCCGTTTGCCTCCTATGACATAAAAAAATACATTATATTTTTAATTTACCCTTTTTTATGTTGAAATAAAATAATATTAAAAAAAAGTGTGTGTGTGTACTTATGTACACGCATTAGAAGTTATACTTCTTTGGCGTAACAAGTAAAAATCTTTTCAAAAATTTTATCTTGCGCCTTATTCTACGTTTGTAGAAAAAACGACACTAACAATAAAAAAAAGGTATTTAATACAATGAAAGTTTTAATATAAAGAAATACAAACAACAAATACAAAGAAACAAAATGTTGACTATAGCTAACTTCAGGGTGTCGGTTTTTCGTGACGGTGTGTGCGCGCAACGTAAAAATTTACTCTCATCATTTTTTTGTTACGGTGTGCGCGTTCATCGTAAAAATTTACTCTCATCATTTTTTTGTTACGGTGTGCGCGTTCATCGTAAAAATTTACTCTCATCATTTTTTTGTTACGGTGTGCGCGTTCATCGTAAAAATTTACTCTCATCATTTTTTTGTTACGGTGTGCGCGTTCATCGTAAAAATTTACTCTCATCATTTTTCCCTAACGCGCCAAAAGAAATATAACTTCAATAAAATTACAGATATCTTAACATGGTTTGAACATACTTCTTTATTTACAAAAAATTGCATCGGGCACATTATTGTTAATATCAAAAATGTCTGGCAATAATAAATTCACGTTTTAGTAGCGTTTAAAAGTTAGTGAAAAACAAAACATTCTAAAATTATATAAAGTTCAATATTTTTGCCTGTAAAGGTTTACCGGCAGCCAATTCGCTGTCGAAACCGTTGCCTAGCTCTTAGACAAATAGTCACAGGCAAGTGACAGATGACACATGTTGCTCATATCTTTTTAATATTTATGTTTTTCTTTAATACAATGTAGTGTGAAAAAGTTTTAATACAAGTTGAAAATAGTTATGATGTCATTCAGTGTTTAATTTGTCATTATTTATTTTTTGAATATATTTTAACGTTTAAATTACAATTTAACTTTATCAACTTGATATTTTATAATGTAAACTATACTGAGCGTATAGTAAACGCCTACAAAAAAGGGAAAGGAACTACGTTCCAACTGGAGGTCCATGGACCTCTCAAGCTTTTTTTACATTACTGCCAATATACGTAGGTTAGTTTTTATTTTAATTGAACCCGGTAGATGATGTTACGAACGGGTTGTAGGCTTATTGGGACAGAAGTTACTGGGACAACGTACTGGGAAGACATTTATCGGCAATATATGTAGGTTATTTGTTATCTTAATTGGACCTGGTAGGTGATGCTGCGAACGGGTTCAAAGCATATTTTAAAATATTTCTCACATACCAACTGGGTATATGTTTGAGTGAGTCCCTGGATAGTTGGGATTCACAATTTGAAACAGTAGGCATCGCTGCAATCGGGTTTTGAGATGTATTTAGATTTTTCGCGTTTAAAAGTACAATCGAAACCGGTAATTACCGATTTGGTGCAGACGAAGTCGCACGGGTCAGCTAGTTACTAATAAATGTATTGTCATGTTGACAACCCATAAAAATAAATAAATAAAAGTGACTTTGTTTTGTTTGCAACGCTTTCATGAACTACTCAATCGATAACAATAAATGTTGCATACACTTTGTTAGGAATACAAAGGACATAATATACGTTTATGTAAATGTACTGTTCTCGAGAGATAAATCAGATTTACATTAACGCCAACAAAGTCGCGAGGAAATGCTAGTTATATACAATTTATTAGAAAGAAAGAAATACTTTATTGTTGTAACAACAATACGGTTAAATTAAATTATAGTAACAGATTAGAATGAAAAAAATAGATAAATTTGAAAAATGAAAAGAAAAAGAAATGTCCAACAATTGGCGAACCCATTCAGCAAAAATGTACAGTACATTAGCACTGCAGCGTTTATTTGCGATGGAAGCCCATGTGATGATAAAGGATGTATTAGTAAGCGTCCATAAAATACGTAAAGGTTTCCAGGGGGAGAGGGGGTCAAGCCAAATCTCACGTGGGGGTGCGAGGTTGTTTTGACAAATATGAAGTATTTTGTTCGGGTAAAAATAGTGTAAAAATTTGAGAAAAACAGATTCATTTAAAGTAGAGCATGTTTCTAGACTAACATTTGTTGAAATCTGGAACAATTCTGCTATATATCCCTGAAAAGTTATTTAGTTTTGATATACGGAAATGTAATAATAGAAAAAAGGAGCATTACAAATAATAAAACAGATTGTATTTTTTTTAACAAATTCAATGTATTTATACTCAAAATACATGTCTCACGTGACATTAGCAGGAGGGGGAGACGTTCGAGATAAATCTCACATTTCCCCAGGGAGGGATGGGTTGTCAAAAATCCTCAAAAACGCCTCTCGTAATCAATTACGACCCCCTTAAGACAAATGTGTTTTAGTATGTAAGAGATTCCGTGAGTTGGTAACCGAAATAGGTGATACCCCAAAAGCTCAATAACCCCGGACGAATTTTCGAACATGTACATAGTTATTCGCTAATTGGCATATAATTAATAACACTACTGGATAACGTTGAAGGCAAACAACGTTAGGATACGTTATAAGAAACCTTTTTGTTTTTTAACAAAAAGTGGTTTGAAAAATATAAAAGTATAGAATTCTAGGTGTTTCCAATAGACAGTTGTTGGTTGTGGTGAAAAAGACCGTAACCCATCCCACGGTGAAAGTGGTAATTGCCCAGCGATATTATTTATAGGCTGCCGACACTTTGACTAAAATGTGTAGGTACTAAAAGCAATACATGTTTACGTGATGACGTACGAAATAGTTACGGAAATTATTTTGCATGAAATACAACAGCTGTGCGGCAACATTAAGTATTTCTTTGTATTATACGTGTTTTCTTTGCCTGGCTATGTATTTTAACGCTCAATAGAAGAATAAAATAGCATTTATAAATAAGGACACAATGTACGCACGTGCCCATTCAATTCTACACTCTTGGCTCGATATAAGCGCTTCCTGCCATAACGCCACGAGATCTGTTATTTCTTAATATTGCAGTAAACAATAATTGATCACGGAAAATAATCTAAATAATACATACATTATCTGTTTAAATATAAATATTGGAAGTCTAACATGTACCAACGAACTTTTCGGAATTCGCGTACATTTATCAATTTCAATTGGTCACACTATCGGCTTAACGGTGAAGGAAAACATCGTGAGGAAACCTGAACCAGAGAAATGGTATTGTAGTACTACTGTATGATAAAATAGAAGTATTTTTGGTATGGTTATTTGGATGTTTTTTCTTTCAGTGTACATACTATAAAATAAGTAGTTACACTACTAAAATAAATGTATACTAGGGAGCGCCAAATGAAACTACTATTTTTTATTCATCTGCCACAATAAAAATACAGTTTATAACGACGAAAAATATTCTGTCAGAGTTTGAACACCTAATATTCATGTTAACGGGTGGGTACCTTTTTTTACGATTTTCAGGTTCTTATTTAGCTTTTAACATAGGCAAAATATAATAAGCGTATAAAGTATAAAAGCAGTTCATATTTTTGGAGGTTTAAATCGATTTTGCGCTAAGTCGACTGGTTTAAAAGCTATTTAAAATTATAGTTCAATTTATTATGTATAGTTATTTCATTAGTTTTATGTTAATTCTTCTTCTTTCTTAGTATTTTTGCATCAGTGGTAGAGCCACGCTGAAACTATTACTGGTTTCAGCATGAATGGGTCGGCTCGCCCGGGGTAGTACCACCCTCTCATAGAAAACCGACGTGAAGTGGCAGTGCTTGCATTGTTGCGTTTCGTTCGGTCAGTGAGAGCGCCGGAGACCCACCTCCCTTCCCCTCTCCTCTTTCCTCTCCCTTTCCCTCCCCTAACCCTTCCCTACAAAAGATGGCAACGCACTTGCGACTCCTCTGGTGTTGTTAGTGTCCATGGACGGTGGTGATCACTTAACAGCAGGTGACCCAACTGTTCGTTTGCCATCTACGACATAAAAAAAAAAATCAAAGAACAATGGGAATATCTTAGTTTCCGAATACAAAAAGCATTTTTTTTTTCATTTTATAGGTGTAGAAATCTATCAGAGTACATGAAGATAGCGGAAAAGGTCAAAGAGTTTTTCCACAACGAGGGTATCCACTCCACGACGATACAACCGGAATTCGTCGAGTTACCTCTAGGAGGCAACGAGGTCAGTTATAATCTGATTAAAAAAAAAAGAGAGATTTATTAATAATAACTAGGATTAAATAGTTTAAAGTAATAAATAGCCTATGTTTCGAGAGAATTCAGATTCTCAAGTGCAGCTGCTGAAACAGCTTGGCGACAGACTTCAACCTCAAGGCGATAAATTACAATGTTTTAGTTACGTCACAATTTTTCCCTTTGCTGACAGCTCAGAGACGTTGTACCTTACAGTCTTCTGACTGGAACCTAGCTGTGTGGACATTGTAGCTATATGGCGCTTGCGCACACCCCACATATCCTTCTGTGCTTTGTTATCTAACATTTTACGCATCCTGACTCCCGAATGGGTACTGTCGTGCCTCAGTGTACTGATAATTCCGTAGTCTTTGCTAATTTTAGACTTGTTCGAAAATAATCATTTTTTTAAAAGGTTCATATTTCACATTTAAAACGTAACCGACTTAAGAATAATTTTATATAGTAACAATAGTCCATAAATAATTCTTGTCTAATCTTAACAAATTAATTACACGTTTAGCACTTAATCATTTATGGGTATAATATTAATATTTATTAAATCATAAAGATTATATACATTTTTAACGTTTATTTTATCTAAATTCGATGTATTGTATAGTTATCGTTTGAACGTTTTATATAATAAATATAAAATCATATAATCCAGTGCGTAAATTTGAATAATAATAGAGTATTTAGCAACAAACTTTCTCGTAAAGTGGCTCTTATTACTCAGTTCATAGTTTCATAATGTAACTTATGTAACACTAGTTCTTTTATGTTTTTTTTTTACAGATTTACAATTTTTAAACGAGATTTTAAGTTTAAAAAATAGTAAACATCAATTGAAATATCATAAATATACACATAATTGTATCAATTTGTTTACGGTATATTTGTAAATAAATTAACATTAATCGTGTTACGAATACAAAAATATATATATTTTAATTATTAGGCTGTTCAGCGGTATCGTCGGTGCCTCCCATTACACATATCACCTCCACACACGTGCACGCATACACGCTTACACATGCAGGTGGAAGGGTTTTATTTTTTCCCTTATCAAACTGAAATAGCTTAGAATATTATCCGATACGAAATATATATAGGAGTTGTTGAGGTATGTATGCTTGGTACACATATATGTTTCAACAACTCATATATGTATGAATAGTTAGCTTAGCTTAGGTTAGCTCAGATAGGTCGTGAATTGCATGTATCAGGCAACAGCCAAAGCCGAGGTGTGCCGGGCACCCTTGAGCTAGTTGTCAAAGTAAAATCGGCTGAGTGCCTTAAGCGCTCGCCTTAGTAGTCCGGTGAAGCTGTTAAGACCTTGCTTGGTCAATAGCGTAGTCAGTTCAAAAAAAAAAAAGTCGGTGCCTCTGTTACTAAGTGCATGCGCAAAAGTGACAGGAGGACTCTTAATCTTGTGTTATATGGCACTATATTTTGTAATATTGGCGGTGTTTTACGTAATATAGTTTGGTTATTGTGCACAAGTTATTAGTAGTAGTAGACTTAAATACGCAGCCAAGACGCTTAGCTGATCATTTCAGACTTATATTTAGGACAATTAGCTTTCGTCGGCGTCATTGTTTTTGAAATGTTTACTATAATAATATATGGAGTTAGATGATGTTAATTACTGTATACTTTACTATTCAGATAATTAGTGGCGCGTCGGCCGAGGCGCCGTGCGCATTGCACTGTCCACCGAACGACTTATGTCACAATGCTACATGCTGTGGACCCAACCAACAGGTTAGTCAATGCACTGAACACGGCTATTCAATGCTATCATCAAGATAGCAATAAACCACCCTATATTTTATACCCCAACTTTATCCCCCTCATAGTAAGCAGATTTACGATAAAATCATTACATAGTATAATACAAAGTCCCCTACCGCGTCTGTCTGTCTGTCTGTTCGCGATAAACTCAAAAACTACCGAACGGATTTTCATGCGGTTTTCACAAATGGATAAAGTGATTCACGGGGAAGATTTTGGTATGTAATTTGTCAACGTTTTTTTTATAATCAGAGCGGGACAACGTCTGCCGTGCCCGCTATGAAACTTCTAAGAATTACTTTGAGAATTCCAACTATTCGTGTCACAGAAAGAGGATGTTTGATAAAAAAAAAATTAACTGGTTTAGCAAAATGACTGCACTGTACCTGATGGAAAGTACGGTAATAAATAAATAAATATATAACGGCGACTTTTTTTTTTTCTCGAACTGACTACGCTATTGACCCGTCAGGGTCTTCACAGCTTCACCGGACTACATATATAACGGCGACTGTCAGTGTTAAATAGCATGCCGACCTGCAAAAGGTCTTCACGCCTCGTTTGAAGGACCCCATGTCATAAGAGGAAGGGAACACATTGGCTGGGAGACGATTCCACATCTTCACAGTACGACAAAAATAAGAGCTTTCGAACTTCTTCGTTCTTGCCAGGATGGTTGCTACTGTGAAACTGTGGAGACGCGTACCCGCTCGTGTAGTTCTATAGTGTTAAGGAGAAGATGGAATGAGGTCAAACAGCTCTTCATTTACCAAATAAATTGAATCGCATATGTCATAATTTAACATTATAAAATAAAGTCCTCTGCCACGTCTGTCAGTCTGTTCGCGATAAACTCAATAACTACTAAACGGATTTTTATGTGGTTTTCACCAGTAGATAAAGTGATTAATGAGGAAGGTTGAGGTGTAGGTATATAATTGGTCAAAGTTTTTTTTTTATTATCAGGGCGGGACAACGTCCGCCGGGCCTGCTTGTATATGTATATATCGAGATTTTAGGTCTTAAAAGTAAAACTTCACAATATATACTACAGTCAACTTTTGTACTGTGATAGTTAGTGATCAGTACATTTTTTTTTTTTTGGCTCCGATACGATATATATATAAGAGTTGTTGAGTTATGTATGCTTGGTACACATATATGTTTCAACAACTCATATATGTATGAATAGTTAGCTTAGCTTAGGTTAGCTTACATAGGTCGCGAATTGCATGTATCAGGCAACAGCCAAAGCCAAGGTGTGCCGCGCACCCTTGAGCTAGTTGTCAAAATAAAATCGGCTAAGTGCCTTAAGCGCTCGCCTTAGTAGTCCGGTGAAGCTGTTAAGACCTTGCTTGGTCCATAGCGTAGTCAGTTCGAAAAAAAAAAAAACATTTTTTTTGGTTTTGTCGAGGTTTACCTTCATCATCCAACATATTTTTTCTTTCTCTTTTCCTGAATAGTTCATGTAATTCGATTCAATGCTTTAGATTCGAAAAATAATTTCTTAACTTCCGCTCGATTTGACAAGTAAATAGTGAAAGTTGTTATGTTAAAATTTTTTGTTCGGCTTCACTATTACGATTTATTCCAATTCCATTGAGGAAAGATGCTGATGTACTGTACTTACTATGTACTAGATTGAACGATCATTCCAATCACTCTGTTCCATTGAATCGCAGTTCCGGAACGAATTACAATGAAAACTATTATATTACGTAACGCGGGAGAGATTTCATTCTTGAATAATACTTTTTTTTGTGGACACGTTATCATCTGATGTAAATAAAATTGACATTATCTGTCTAGTTCTGTCTACGTTATCACACGTAACGTATGTTAAAATTATACTGTACTAGATATTCAACATGTTGCGAGGGGTTTTACTTCTAATTTTACATTCTAATCTATATCTATTTCGGACTATTCCTGATGATTAACTGTTGGAATATTAATAAGGTACAAAATAAATGTATGCGGAAGTCCAATGTAATGATTGTCACGTTGCTAATAATATTTACGAACTCTTTTTCTCTACTTCTTGATTTGGCAATCGAAATGTATTTTTCTATGTTATGTTATAGACTCTTGATTTTATTAGAATTACAAAGCATTCGAGGTTAATGACGTATCCTAATGATGATGTCGATAATTGAATGAACTCTGATTTAAATAATACATTAACTTATGGACTGTTCAAAGCCATAAAGGTTTAAGCTCCATACTAGCGAATGTATACCTTATGCACTGATCAACAGACTATATATAGGTGGTAGAGCCACGCGGAAGCTATTACCGGTTTCAGCATGAATGGGTCGGCTCGCTCGGGGTAGTACCACTCACAGAAAACCGACGTGAAGTAACAGTGCTTGCATTGTTGCGTTTCGTTCGGTCAGTGAGAGCGCCGGAAGCCTCCCTCCCCCTACCCCACTCCTCTTCCCAACCCCTTTGCCTTTAATTAAAAAAAAAAAAAAAACTTCACGTGTTGTACCTTTATTTACAAATCTTTACGTTATCGCTGCGTAGTACTACTATATATTACGCATCATAATGAACAAAGATCCAGTAAATAAATATTAAGAAAACGTGACAGATGTTCCAGGTGAAATGATCCTAAAGCCAACTTGGTGATTCTATATTTTTCGTGTTACCTGTTACATTAGTTATCATATGTATTTTGCTTGAATGTATAAATTAAACAATTACCGTATGGACTACGTTTTACACCTAATGTTTTAACGGTTATGTGCAACACATGAAGACTTGTTAAATGCCGATAGAAGTCTGGTGACGAATATTTAACTTGAATTAAGTAGATATAAAGATGAGCAATAGAATTTAACTTATTGCGTATATTACTGTTTTTTTTTTCGTCGAAAATCCATGTTTACTAAATATTTTGTTACCATATCCTTTGTACGCGATGCCTGAGCGAAGTCTAATATTATCATTTTATATTGTCTCAATCTAGTTCAACGGTTTTATGGCTGGATAGCTATCGGTCATCCACTGCAGTATATTCTAGGAATCCGCACAATAAATGGTATCTTAAGCTACAGATAATGAAAGTTATTAGTTTAAAAAAGTACTATAACTCTATAGTATATCATACGTCGATAAAAAGCTATTTATTTTATCAAACAGAGGAATTACGTTTGAATAATCAACAAATAAACAGGTGTATGAGCAATTTTGAATTATCTACTGTAGCGTAGAGTTTAGTATAAAAGGTGTATACCTTTAAATCTTATCGGTTCGAGATTTCCTCATTTCGAGTCCAATGTTTATCTTAACAGGTAATATATGAATAAAGTTCATGTTGTTTCTTATAAAAACATTTTTTTTATTAACAGTAACAAACAATTGTACTCAGAAATACTTGTAAGTAAATACTACAGAAAAAAAAAACATAATTATATAGCCCAAAACATACATGATAAACGCCATGTGAATGTACAGTCGTCAATAACCTTTCTTTTGACAGAAATATATTCAGTAAGCTGATTATAAGAAGAACCTTTATTTTTGGTTTTTAATTCATAAATAAAATTTAGAATTCATATAAATAAATTTATTATTTTACTAAGTACTTCCGCCAGGAACAAAGTGTGTTTTGGTATTTTATAGAGATATATTTCTCCCTAAAATGTTTAAACTCTCTCTCTTTTGTTATTGGATTTAACACTTTAATATTTTCCAAGCAGAAGTAGTAAAATATAATAAAATAATGTACTATTTACAGTGGACTTCCGCAAAGTATAATATTCAATAATTACATATAATAACCTCTTTTATACTTGTGCACAAAAAACCATATATGTATATTAAACAAAACTACTGTCCTACGTCTATAATGTTATAAACACTCTCAGTAATTGGTTTATTATAGTTAAAACCATGGAAGTTGCTAGTTCGACACCATAAAGTGATTGGGTCTTAGTAAATGTAGTTTTGTTAATATTTGATAATATTTATAGATCTGATAGAAAAAATTAAGGTTTTCATAAACCTCGAGTGGTTAAATGCGTAAATACTTGTTGATGTAATTAGTCAGTCTGCTTCATCATCAACTTCAAAGAGACACATCGCAGGGCCATAGACATCTTCCCGAAGGAAGGTATGGGAATAATCACGCAAGCCCACGACGTATTGGCGATTTTAAACTCTGAGAAATCCACAGTCTGTTTTCCTACATACTGTGGTACTACAAGAACATTTCCTAGGTTCAGGTTTCCTCACGATATTCTCCTTTACCATCAGTTCGTCAGTCAAAAAATCCATTGATACATGATGGGTGTTCGAACCTGCGGACATTGAGTCAATATTCCACGACTTTTTCATGCCGGCGACGACCAGCTAACGTCTATATTGTTTTTTTTTCTAATTTTTTTTTTTAGGGTTTTAATTTTGTACATCACTTACGTTTTATCTAATAGTTGAGCGGAAACGTTTGTTTATTTCCCTTTGCAGTTTTACAATTTAGAAACGATAAGGGTTCGGTAAATCTTTTTCAAGGAGTTGCAAGCGCTGAGAGTGGACACGGTACCTGATACCGCGGTTGCCGGGAGCCTTATTTAGAAGACTGTTTACGGAACCAAAAATACAAATATAGTTTTATTTTTTTAATATATAATGTTTGTAATGTATAAATCCTGTTTATTAAATGTTTTATTATAATATATACATAAATCGGCCAGTGATTTATTTTAGACGTAAATATTTGTAATCGAGGCTGTGCTGTGTAAAACTTTATGTAAAAATATAATAAAAATAGTAAATTTTTTCTAAGAAATTAACTGAGTTTAATTTTATTATCTATCCATATTTTATTTATTTAAATATGATTACATAATTTTTCAAATTAAATATAAATAAGAACTTCCTACATTTTTACAATTTTTTATTTGAACAATTCATATATATTTTTTTTTTTTACTTGCTTTCTTTATTCTATATATACACCTTTTTTCTGTATAATTCGTAACAGTATATTTAATTTTATAATAACAATAATGAAACTATATATGAATACAAATGTAGTTGACAGATAGTTTCCTTACAATTTATGAATAATTTCCGTCAAGGGCATGAGAATCGGTCTGACATTTATATATTATTAAAACCCAAGTCCGCTGAAAATGCGAATATAGGTAATATTGAATGTCAATACAATAGAGGTAAACAAATTATTATTTCTAAGTAATTGCATATTTTTTTAAACATATTTTTGAATTGCTGTAGAATAAATGATATTAACGTGCTCATTATTTAGTATAATTGGTTATTGCGTAGTCATTTGTATTCATCGAGTATTAATAATTGATAATGTGCTTGTTAAAACTAATTTATAGATTACCTTCGTTTAAAATAGAATAGAAAGCACATATTGAATACAAATTCAAGAAAAAAAATCATTTATCAAAGAATGACGGAAATAGATTTCTTTCTACCTTATAAAATAAAGATTTTTTTAACCAAGATAATTTTTTTATGTATACAAATTAATAAAATTGAAGGGGCTGTCTGTAATTTTGATACACTTATAATTTAATTATTTAAATGCCACCAAACCTGAAAACTCAATTTAAAAAAAATTATCTGTTCATTTTGTAACGACTAATATAAACACGGTTTTTTTTATATGTGTCTGTCTGTTTCTTTGTTTATTCGGCCTAAACTCCTAAAGGTATCCGAGAGGAATTTTCAAAGAGTAATTGAATTTGCATATTATTACACTTTTCAATAAGAGCTAAGCAGTTAGAATTAAAAAAAAACAGTCCAGTGTTATTACATATAAGACGAGTAGTACGCGTGAATTTTCATATTCACGTAAACTATATTTTATACAGCAGTTATTTCAAAATTTTAGTATTGTTGAGCAAACTAATGTAGTTTTTATTATGTATTTGGTAATCTAGAAGGTAGTTCATTTTGATAGATGAAACAAAATAGCCAATGCATTAATTTAAATCTGCTTTTCAATCAGCTGTTTCATTTACAGGAACACAGCACATCGCCGACAGTCACACCGTACATGTGCAGGCAACGGAACACCGGCTCGAGAACAGAGTCGTTATGTTCCAATTCTGGAACCACCGGTCAAGCCCGGTCTGCAACGTGGAACCTAGAAGCTCTAGAATGCGGGTTAGTAGAATAATCAACGTGAAATCCGAAGAGCCATGTTGCATGAAACTCCTTGTAGAAACCGTAGATGTGTTATCCCTGTCACAAATCATACGTGTTTAAACAGTTTTGCAAGAAGCAAATGTATTAAATTATTTTAAACAAATAAATGTAAAAAAAATGTGTATTTTAAAAAACAAAGTCACAAATATGAAAATATGTAAAGTGTACTTAGAAATAAAATGCATATAAATTTCACCGAATGTTAAATAATCACTGCTTCCTATATTTGTATTTAATTAATCTAAAGAAATTGAATTATTCGTAAAAGAATATAACCACAGGATTGCTAAACCTACTTTATTGACTTCAAGACATCATAAGACGTCACTAGATATTTATATAGCCTATGTCACTTACACAATTTTGACGATTTCGTACGTTGAAATCAAGTAAAATTAGCCCAAAGAGCGTACTAAAGAAACAGACATGCATACATACTATTGGAATAATGTCTCCTTCGCTCCTTCGGGTAAAAACGGTAATACTAAGCCCATTCAATTATACGTGCCTGCTCCTGAGAAATGAGTTAGAACGCACTGCTACTTTACAGCAGAAGTTGATGTAGCAGTTGTACTTCCGCAATGAAATAGTGTAGCGATTGTACTTCCGTCAGCAAATAGGTGTAGCGATTGTACTTCCGCAATCGATAATTGCACAGGATCTACCACTCTTGACTTCGGTAGCACCATTATAATATTAGGTATCGATATAAACTGATTTCAACAGTTTTTTTGATTGTGCAGCGTTTTAACATTAACATCGTATTTATCTATTATCGTTTTAGATTAGAGAAGTGAAATCACAGTCACCTTGGATGCAACAATGTACTGACTCAGACACATGACTTATGCAACAATGTATCTGTCACCAACTGCCTCAAACACAACCTACAATGAACCAATCGATAATATGATACGATTACTATCGTGTCGAAAAAGATAACATTCTAATGTTATCAGATAGATAATGTATAAATTGCTTCTTGTAAAACCACTAAGTTACATTGTGTTTTATCGCAGGCCACATACCTATATCGTTAGTTAAGTACAACAATTGTTATATACCCTTAGAATTGTGCAATGATTCCATCCCTCTGCTACTGTTTTTTTTATTACTATTGTCATCACATTTCATCAACATGTACAGCGTGTTAGTTATTGTTGGACAATAATTAGAAGCTTTGTCACATCACATTTTGTTATATGTAATTTTTATGCATGCAACGTTAATATTTTATAACTAGATAATTCGCTAAGAGGAGATTTAACTTTAATGACAAGTGATAAAATGCATGAATAAATGTGAAAAGGAAAAGACCAACTTATGCACGTTAGACAGAGATAGCATAAAATATAGTTGACAGTAATACATACAGTGTGTTGTAATATTCACATTTATATTTAGGATTTAGTTTCCTAAGAGATGATTTAATTTGATAGCGTACATGCAATAAGCACGCTGTATATCTAGATCAATTTAAATTGTTTGCAAACATAAGGTATTGTGTAGTAGAGCTGACAGATAAAATATATTGAGTGTTTGTTTTGTGGAATTTGTCAGATAACGATTCCCTTACGAAGGGTTGAACATTGGCAACTATAATTGTAGAAATGTATTATCAAGATGTTCTAAATGTTAATTTTATATTAAATAATTGTATTTTATGTGAATTGATGTATTGGCTTTGAATAGTTTTGTTTGCTTGCATATTTTGCGTTGTTAATTTCGAATGTCAATTCAATTTGAATACTCAGGAAGACAGGAATTGTGTTCGAAATTAATTGCATACAAATGAATGTCTAAAATTCTTGTTATTTGTTACATTTTATTTATATTATTATTTTTAGAACGAATTATAGTATCGATTTAATTTTATGGATTTTTATTGTTTTTTTTTTATTGACAAAGTATTATATTTTTTAATCATATTTATGTATTAAAAATGTATATTGTTTTATGCAAGAATTATGCGTCAAAAATGCTTCAGCAAGCGGGGGCTAAATAAAAGTATTTTTTTATAGTTCCCTACTTCCGTCACCTATGCTGGACGGTAGGCTGGCCGTATGACACACGGAATGCCCCACTCTCACCGTCCGCGTCACTGAATAACTTATCAAACTTACCAAATAATACATAATATTATCTGTGAAAACTGAACAACATACCGATAATAAATTTGTATTCGACCGCGAATTCATGTTTCGCTTACATAATTAAAAAAAAAAAGTATTTTCAGTCTAAAAAAAAAAAATTATTTCTTAAAGTAACTCAAAATATTATTAAGTCCAGTAAATTTTAAGTAATTACAATTAAAAACGATACATAAATAATAAACGTAGTTAGCTTGGTCCGATGTAATGACATACAAATTTTGTTTTGTGTTCATCAAATACCAACATATAGTATCATCATTTCAACTGATATAGTGTATAATAGGATCAGAGAAAAACTCCAAATCAATAATAAAATTAATTTATAACGAACATACATAAATGTCTATTTTACCGTACTGTAAACTTTATAAAGTGCAATTATGTTATACGCAAAAAGTATCATGATATTTCTTGGACTAAGTTTATATTCGTTAATAAAATATACGATATCATTATAAATGAAATTTGAATTGTTACTTATTGAAGATTTAACTAATTATTAATTTGTGAACTAGTTGATTTTTTTTTTACCTCGGTTAACAGGTTTCTGTGTTAATACTGTGTTTTACGCATTTATTAATTAACAATAAAGTGGATATATAATTAAACTTCTATGATTTATTAACAGGAAATGCGGTTAGTAAAAATGTTAGTCATAATTGGGAAAACAAATGATTATCGTCGAATATTAATCTCCCATTCGATCCAAATGGCGATGAATATACACATTACCATCTAAATTTTCCCTACCATTATAAAATCTCAATACCTATTAAAATACAATAAATATTTTTGCGCATTTATTTTATATAAGCTACGTTTGTGGCGATAGATATAATTTATCTCAATGTATATTGAAATAAAATCCGTAATTATTGCTTATAATTATTATACATTATACCAAAAGAAAGTTGTTGAATAAATAAGTTTCTTGTCTTTAATCTATAGACAATTAAGAATATTACTTCTTTACTAACAGTGCCCGCGACTTCGTCCGCATTGAAACTTATGTAAAAACAGTGATTAATAAGATCACCTGAATGTATTAAGTCCATTTATTTATATACTTTTCTCTCGTGCATTAAAATTACAATAACTTTGGATAGAACAAACCGATTCTAATGAAACAAAGAGTAAATGTTACTGGAAGATATGCTTTATCACGGACGCAGTCAGTTTAGCAGTGATGCGTGTTAAAACAAACATACAGGCAAACATTTCTAAAAAATATTAAAATGTATTTTATTTCTTATTCCTAGACACATTTAACTTTTTAAATCTAAAAAGTACAGATACGTTAGTTTTATATTTTTATTATATGTATCGATTGACAGTTAATTCATAGACAAAATATTGTTGAATTTTTCCCTAGATTGGCAACCAATCCACACTATTGAGAATGATTAGTAATATTATCAATCGGGTAATTGTTCTAACAAGATGGCTTCTCTATTAGAACTTTCTAGACATTATTGTGACATCTCCGAAGTTAAGTTTCATGTTATTATTTGTCATTAACATCGCTTTTGGCATAATATTCAAACTATTGTAATACGTAAGATGCCACCAACATAGGGTAGAATAACGTATAATTATGAATAAAAAATAAAATTCTATGCACGACAGTTTGCTCCGTTAATCGGTTGGCAATTCGTTTTTTAAAACGCATTACAGTAAATTAACAACATTGTAGTGCTGCAGGTGATTAGCTACTCGATTCGTTTTGTAAAAATAACGATATAATACGTAGGTATTAATTATCTGAAATATTTATAGATATAACAATTGGAAATTTTCGGCGAAACGAGGTCAATGATCTTTTAAATAAGTCGCCACGAGTATGATGCAACGAGCATTAATAATGTTATCTACATATCTCTGATAACTCTAGTACATTCGTTCTCAAGTACCCACTTAAATAGTTCTACAATAAATCGGCACTTATGTTTGTCTTTATTTAATTTTATTACTACTCAAAATAAACATGTCTAAGTTGTGTCAAATTATTTTTTTTATGTAAAAATTATCTCTCTAATTACATTTTCGGTAAATGTCCACTCTTTAGAGACTTACTCGTAGGAAGATTTCCGTAATACGTCTATAGAGATGACACTTTTGTTGCATAATTGTGACCGGTTCATAATATTTACTAATTTCTTCTGTCACTTGCGAAATAGAT
Source organism: Antheraea pernyi (assembly GCA_015888305.1). Taxonomy (NCBI): domain Eukaryota; kingdom Metazoa; phylum Arthropoda; class Insecta; order Lepidoptera; family Saturniidae; genus Antheraea; species Antheraea pernyi. The sequence continues at coordinate 65,015 of MU159615.1, read as the reverse complement.
GCGTGACTATTTGGTCGATATTTTTGCAGTTTTATAGTCTAGTTTTTAATTGATGTAAGTATCAGTCTAGGAATAATATTTTAATCGCAATTATTTAAGTAGGTTCATTAACGGTAGACCTCTGTGAGGTGGGAGGGGATTAGAGAAAATAATTTTAAATATATAACTCCATATTTATTACATCATATATACATGTTTAAATAATTGACTTTACGTTGAAATTTATGTAACTTTGCAATTAATTATATAATACAACTGGCGGGCCCGGTGGACGTTGTCCCGCCCTGATAATAAAAAAACTTTGACAGATTATATACCTAAACCTTCCTCATGAATCACTACTTATCTACTAGTGAAAACCGCATGAAAATCTGTCCAGTAGTGTTTGAGTTTATCGCGAACAGACAGACGCGGAAAGGGACTTTGTTTTATACTATTTAATGTAGTGATTAATAGCACTTGTTTGACACATATTTTGAAGGATTCTTAAAGTATGAAGTTTTAGCCTACAAATTTTGATTTGGATTTTATTGTATTCTAAGAATAGTGGAGACAATTATCTTGTACATGGAATGGTTCGGGAATGAAAACATTAGTAAAAAGTTTTTTATTCTTTCTACTCTCTTCAAGTGCGATATCATAATAATATAGGAACTGGATTTTTCATCTTGTCTCTAGGATCGCACACGGTATAATATCAAATTAATTGACGTGTGAGTAGCTATAATATTATTTACCAAAGAAAAAATGTTTTCTTTTTTCATTCAGTATAGGTTCCCTAACACTCACATTTGGTCGATTTTTATTATTTTACTTTAAATTTTGTACTATAGGTACACTTAGTTTGTCGATTTTATACGAGTACATTGCTATTTGACGATAGATCAGCAAAATATAAAATGCACGTTTCCTGTGGACTTCTATTATTATATTTTTTTATAGACAGCTATCAGAATTTCTATGTTCAATGTTCTAGCTATTATGGTTCAAAACCATTGATGTATATAAAAACCCAAGATGCACACTCAACTCAACAATAAAATATGCACACAATTGAGAATTATGCACTCATTTACACTTTAAATCATTCAGATAAGTAAGGTCGAATTTGTAAAATCATAAGTTTATCGCATAACTATAACCGTGTTATATTGAGGAGTTTTTACGAACGGTTTTGAGCGCTACTTTTATTCGAAACTGGGTTTTTATATGTCAATGTTCAAAACATACAACTTTATAAATTTAAAAGTTTAACGCGGCAACGTGACGCGACTTAGTTAAAGGGGTTATTTTTGGGTATGTCACCCCAATAATGTACTAAAAACGTATATCGCAATAAAGTATTGCGCAAATTGCAGTTTATTTCGTACCTATTAAGAAGAGAAGTTATATATACATACTTATTTACAATTAATGTTATTCTTAATGGCAAAGAGAGTTTCGATGTTTACGTAAGAACCGAGCGGGTAACGTTGCAATAATGTTTCTTTAGATAGATAAACTTAGTTAAGTAGGTATTAGATATTTAAAGATATAAATACTTTATCGCTCCGAAAACTTGAATGCACTATAGATAATGTATTAAAATTAGATATTTACTGATAAATATTGCAATTCGGCCTTCGAAGGCATGTGTTCATCTTGCTATATTTAAACGAATACATTAATATCTGTCTTCAGAATTCATATCACGCTGAAGTTATAATTCGTTGGACTTCGCAAAGTGACAACTAGAAATTATTGCACGTTGAAACTGACCAAGAATACATTTTAAATAACTTGTAATAGCTTCTTAGTGTAAGTTTCACGTCGAAATGATTGATCCGTCGTAGATTTCAAAATAGTGTAGATCAAATTGTTAAAACTGTAATTAGGTCATGTGTAGTGATTGTAATAATATAAGAAATAATAAATTGTTATATATAATAATTGTATAACAAAGTATAAATAATGTTTTTGATGATATATATAAAAATCAAGCAATAAAACAATTTAGCAATGTCCGCGGTCAAATATGACCAGGATTGTTGGAAAGTGTCCAAAGAATCTGTAAGAATAATATAAAAGTCATAATAAGACTCGAAAACTTGTTTTAGTTTTTTTTATATCTGATAATTAAATTGTTTTGGCGCATCAAAGGCACTCATATAAAAATCCTATGTTAAGCACCCTTTTACACGGAAAGAGTTTGTCTTTAATATTTCGTTTACAATAATATAATAAAAATTTATGAATAATAATATTCTTTCATGTTTGTTATGAGCTGTAATAATTTGTGATTGACTAAATACGTTAGTACAACTGCTCAATATTAAAAAATATAATGTACAAAACAGTCGTTTATAGACGCTTAGCCTCCTAGCGATAATGTTAAGATCAGTTACACCACGTTTTAACACCTGTAAACACATAACCTTATTTTGACATCAGACACAGATAATATCTGTGATATATTTGCCATCATGCACAGATTATATGTATTCATTTTTTATTTCATGCAAAATGGCATGTATAACCAGTGTCAGGCCAAATTAAGCTAACGTGTTTATCGAATAATAATTAGTGTTGCATGAATACGCGATTTTGTAAAACGATAAATAAAATATTAATGGTATATATGGATTTCTCGAAGCTGTCTCAATGGAAATTGATCTCTTAATACCTCAAGCCACCGATCTACCGTGTAGTGTAACTGATCTGTTTAATATCGAGGATAATTGTTTTCATAATGCCAAGATGTTATAAAAATAAAATAATAGAGCGATTGTGGAAATGTATTTTCACGGTTAATAAAAATATGTATTGAAAGTGGATGTTTTATTTAATTTTATTCAGTTACAAAAGTATTTTAATGTATTTTTTTAATCTTTTAGGTTTTGGCATTTTACCTCAAGTTAAACCTACCAGGGTCTAAGCTCTTGTGCGCAGCTGCCTAAATACTCCTACAGATCTTCAACTTCAGGGTTGTAGCTAGTTAAGTGGGAGTTATAAAAAGTACTACCACTATACTAGGGTTTCATCGCAATATTTTCTTTCGCCTAAAGCTGCTGCCCATTCGCAAGGATTCGAACCGACGTCTACCGATACGGTGTCCGAAACTGCTTACCACTAAGCTATCATCACTTAAAAATAACTGAATCGATTTAAATCTAATTCTCAGATCAATGTAGAACTGAATTGTACGCCTGATTTAGTCAACAATTCATTACACTTTTCTGTAGAGTCTAAGCATTCATGAACAAATTCATACTGTTTTGCCACACGTAATTTCTTCGGAACATAAAAGGAATTTTTCATGAGAAACAAGACGTATGTGTAAGTTTTATTTTCGGTGTCGTGATTTAACAGCTATAACCACAATATTAAATTATTTTATCTTTCTATCGGTAGAGAAGAGCTGATGGTGTTCTAACAGGTATGAGCCTAATTCCACCTTGTCCGTTATCAAAAACATAATATTCTCTGCCATTAACAATTTTTCTTTGCGTCCTTTTATTCTTGTAATTTGGTTTTGAATAGAGCGACTCATATGGCGGTGGCAGACTGTCGTCATAGTGTCCTGAAGTTTTGTTCTTATTCGACTTGATCTTTTTGAGTTTTGTACTTTCGTGCTTCCTTATTTTAATACAGAAGTGTCGCTTTAATATTAACTGAAATATAAACATTATTGTTACATAAATAGTGTTTGTAGATAGGTGACATAATAACAGTAATAATAGTAAAAGTGGAAACAATCATTAAAAATTCACACAACGCTCGCAATAGACAACCAACTCAAACAACGTTTTCAATAATTATAACATTTTTTATATATATTATATGGGGCAAAAGAACAGGCAGGTCACCTGGTAAGTGATTACCGCCATCCATAGACACTAGCAACACCAGGGGAGTAGCAAGAGCGTTGCCGGCATTTTAAAGAAGTGTACGCTCGTTTCTTGAAGGCTTGTGAGTCGTAATTGTTTGGAAACACCGCCGCTGGGAGTCGACTCCGCAGGGTCGAAGTACGTGGCAGAAATGACCTTGAGAACCACACCGTGGAAGACCTTCACCCATCTAGGTGGTATATATGAAATTTCAGTTTCAGGCGGGTTGTGCGAAAGTGGAATGTAACGGCAGGTATAAGTCCAAACAACTCATTAAAAATTCACACAACGCTCGCAGTAGACAACCAACTCAAACAACGTTTTCAATAATTATAACATTTTTATATATATATTAATTATATGGGACAAAAGTATAGGCAGGTCACCTGATGGTAAATGATCACCGCCGTCCATAGACTCTAACAACACCAGGGGAGACGCAAATGCGTTGCCGGCCTTTTAAAGAAGTGTACGCTCGTTTCTTGAAGGCTTGTGAGTCGTAATTGTTTGGAAACACCGCCGCTGGGAGTCGATTCCGCAGGGTCGAAGTACGAGGCAGAAAAGACCTTGTGAACCTCACCGTAGATGACCTCCACCCATCTAGGTGGTATAGATGAAATTTCAGTTTCAGGTGGATTGTGGTGACGAAAGTGGAATGTAACGCCAGGTATAAGTCCAAACAACTCTTCTGAAAATTCTCCATGGTGAATGCGATGAAGGACGCAAAAAGACGCGATCTCCCGACGCAGTACCAATGAGTTGAACCAATCAGATATTACCTCATCGCCGACGATTCGAGCCCGTTGGATGCGGTCAAACGAAACCAGTTGATATTGGGGCGCTCCAGCCCAAGGTTGAGGACAGTATTCCATGTGTGGGCGGACTTGCGCTTTATAAACGCAAACGACGTTCTGGTGTGAAATACCGTCTTGCCCTATTAAGGGGGGTGGGGGTGTAAGGGTGTCGAATAACATCATAAGACTTGAGACACCCAAGCTAACCTCACCTGCACGTGGTGCACCCTGCTGAATAACGAACGAGGCAATGGCGAAAGCGGGGTGGTAGGGTTTTACAGCCTGACTGGGTCGCAACCACCATGTATATGGCGAAAAAGCCCGTCATAGTGATTCGCTTCTGCGGATAGCGATTCGGCTGACCTCTCCAATAAATACTGTTATAGCCGCAACCAAGCCCGCAAGCATTATAAAATAAGTCATTAGAAGGTCGCTGTTCCTCAACTGTCGATCTTTCGATTGTAAGTCTAGCGGACATATTTTCGTTGTTGGCAGATCACGATGTTTCAAAAAATCAATAATACCAGCTTGGACAATGTGTGCGAGGCTACAACGTAGTTTAAACAACGAATTATATACATAAAACCTCCATAACTTGTGATGGTATGTAATTATTTGAAAAATTATCAAACATTAATGTCGAATGGTAAACATTGATATTGTTTATGTATGATGGTAAAGTATAAAGTTAATCTTTAACAACTAAATAAATACCGGTTGTATTTATGTGTATTTATAGCAGTTAGACACTCGCAGTATCATAGGATATGACACTTCATGGTCACATTTAGTACATAAATAAATAATGTCAAAACAAATACTAATAGACAACAAAGAGAACCTTAGTTAAAGATTGTTCTAAGAAAAAAAAGTATGGATAATAACTTAAATAAGCCTAGATTAAATGACCGGTGATAAAACCAACCAGCGGCGACCCGGAGTTAATAACTTTCGATGGTAAAACGGACAATAAACCCTTTTGGTTGTTCAAACATTGAAAAATTATCCTTTGTTAGTTGGTTGGCTTCACTTTCACTTCACCCGACGGACATTGACACTGTGCTTTAATATAGACGCTTAGTGGATTGAGTATAATTTTTTTGTTTCTAAATATTTAGGCCAAATATTGAGCACCTATTTTTTAAAATTGATTTAGAACAAGAATCGAGTACAGACTGTACGCCATAAACGTTGCTACTGTCTAAATATTCACCTGGCATATATTTTCTAGCTTTTGTCCGCGGCTTCACTCATATTACTTAATTAGTTTTCATTTTGATTATGAAATTTTAAGATGATTGAATAAATTCCTAAGGCGTGAAAGAGTAACTAACAGACATATCTATTTTGTAAGTAACTATGCAGATATTATGTATATATATTTTTTTATGTTATAGTTTGCAAACGAGTCACTTGACGGTAAGTGATCACGAGTTAATAATTTTCGATAGTAAAATGGACAATAAACCCTTTTGGTTGTTCAAACTTTGAAAAATTATCCTTTGTTAGTTGGTTGGCTTCACTTTCACTTTACCCGAGGGTCATTGACACTGTGCTTTAACATAGACGCTTAGAGGATTGAGTATAATTTTTGTATGTTTCTAAATATTTAGGTCAAATATTGAGCACCTATTTTTTAAAATTGATTTAGAACAAGAGTCGAGTACAGACTGTCCTCCATAAATATTGCTACTGTCTAAACATTCACCTGGTATATACTTTTATAGCTTTTGTCCGCGGCTTCACTCGCATTCATTAATTAGTTTCCATTTTGATTATGAAATTTCAAGAGTAACAGACAAACATCCGTATTTATAACATTAGTAAGAATTTTATTTTCGACTTGTAATTTTAATGTAAGCTGTTATAAATTATAATAGATATATATTATCTATTTTGTAAGTAACTATGCAGATATTATGTATATATATTTTTTTATGTTATAGTTTGCAAACGAGTTACTTGACGGTAAGTGATCACCGCCATCCATAGACACTAGCAACTCCAGGGGAGTCGCAAGTGCGTTGCCAGCCTGCGTTTGGGGAGGAGGAGGAGGAGTTGGAAGGGGGAAGAGGGGAGGTGGTCCTCCGGCGCTCTCACTGACCGAACGAAACGCAACAATGCGAGCACTGTTATTTCACTTCGGTTTACTACGAGGGTGATACAAGCCGACCCATTCATGATGAAACCAGTAATAGGCTTCAGTGTGACTACCACCTAAATGATTTATATACTAGTAATATACAAAAAAAAGCAAGTATCGAGAACATATCTTAGTGTATAATCTATTCTGCTCAGTTTAAGAAAATCTGCCATAACGTTCGAGAACATTATTAACTAAGAAACTAAACAAAGCAAACATATAATAAATATGTAAATACCTATACGTGTGCTGTTAGTTAGTGTTTGTGCTTTTTAAAGAAAATGTAACACAGGCACTAAAATAGGAAACTGTTTAAGTATACGTACACAGGATCAAATAAATTCTTCAAACGGCTCCCGATTGGATATGCGAATGCTCTCTGTCTGTGCATAAAGGCATTAGGAGCGACAACATATGTGCATCTCTGTGTCTCTTCTACACCTTCTCTAGTTTTTCGAAGATAGTCAAAATACATGAGATAATCGATTCCAACTTGTTCCTTAACGAGAACCGCTCCACTGTTCACCATAGGTAAATAATCCTCATCTGATGGCAATGATATGAACCGGGCACGACCATTGATTACCATTTTATTTAAATAATAGAGATCTTCGTTTGACTGTATGAAAATTATGAAATAGCGTAGCCAGTTCGAAAAAAAAAAAAAAAACTGTATGAAAATTATGAACTATAATTTATACTAATATTATGAAGCTGGAGGCAAACCCTCCTTGTTTGGTTGAACGTGCTAATCTCAGGCACTACTGGTTCGATTTGAAAAAATCTTTCAGTGTTAGATACTTACTTAATACCAAAAACTAATAGGAGCGGAGCACCAATGAAGAATGTTTCAAAATCGTTTTTTTTTTCGCATTGAGAGCTTTCGCTGTGTGTTAACGTTAGGCCAACGTAACTATTCAACGCAGACGAAGTCGCGGTATCAGCTAGTTGAATATAATAGTTACTTGACTAAATTTCATCCGGTCATGTTGATATATGTACTATATTTATATGTGTGTGAGCCTGTGGAAATGTTTACAGCAGAAACATAATTATCACACTTATTTCTGCCGCAAAGCAAATATACTCAATGTGGAAGAGTGTCTTTAACTAATAACACTAATTGGTATAAAAGGCCTTTCAACATCTACGTTATGTCTATGTTCTAAGGTCTGTCTTAGGAGTCGCATTAAATAATAGCTGGTCTCAGAACCGCGGTCGTTTTAAGTCATGCCTGTTTGCTAGTTCATACCTAAAAAAGTGGTAGGTAAATAATGGGAAATGAATTACTAATTTTCCTATCAATGTAAGTGATAAGATTTTTTTTTATTTCATTCTTTGAATGTTTTAGCCTTTCACCAAAGTCTGATCTGATGTTAACTGACAATGTCGCCTAAGACCGTTACAAAGTATTTGATTGAAGAAGGCGTTTATTTTCCGGAAATCCATTATTAAATGTTATAGTGGACGTTACTTTGCACTTCCACCTGAGACTGATTGGTTCTTTCTATTCCTAGTACCAAATTTAAGTTTTTCAGGTACACCTCGCACAAATCTAACGTTTGTTGTAGAGTCACGTGGTAACGACACATCAATTCCGGGCGGAAGTGTAAAGTAACGTCCAATATAATGTAGAACAAGAAAAACATAGAGAACTCTTTTTTTAAAATACTTTATAGATTTGAACGTTTGAACTGAATCTTATCTGATATTGCGACTTAGTGGTAAGGATACAAACACCACATCAGACTACAAATTAAAATAAGTGCTTTGTGACACATATTCTGTTTTACATTGGAATATAGTCGGGCATCACGATATTTTCCTCCGCTGAAATATATAGCTCGTTACAAGTTACAAACACCGAGTTATTATCTAAAATGAGCATTAACGATCACGAAGATTTATCTAAGACATGATTTCATTTACCGTTTTTATAATATGTTGCACTGAACCACCTTCTGGAGCGACCCATTTATAATTCTTCTTATAAAGGTCTATAGGATTCTCTATATCCAGTGTAAACTTCGACAAAGTTAGGAAAGCTGTCAGGTTAGCCGTGTAGAACGCCGATAGTAGAATTATGAATAGCCACCATGTCGCAAACAGGACTCGAGTTGCATCTTAAAATATTTAAACGGATTAATATAGGCTATGATAACAATATCTTCTGTTTATATAAATTTCTTCTGTACGTGTGTATGTCACTGAAGTCTTTCTAAACGATTTGACCGATTTTGATGAAATTTTCTGTGCGTGTTCGAGTGGATCCGAGAATGGTTTAGATTCAGAATTGGACCCGGTAGGTGGCGCTGCGGTTGAATTTTACATATTAAAGTGAAACTTCATTAGAATCGTTGTGATTTCATACCGGATGCAACGGAACGACAGGTAAGAGACACAAATACAAAAATTAGTGAGGCAGAGAGAGGGAGCAAATGTCGGTGTGTATTTATATTGCACACTGTTTAATTCTTGCTTGTACTTGACCATTTAACGTGTGTTAGTATATGTGAAAAGTACGTGAGCTAATACTACTGTACACTGTATGCGGCTGCGTATTACAGCTTTTTAGTAAGAAGTCAGCGTGGTGTGTTATTATTTAACAGTGTTTGTGAGTATTTTTATATCTTGTTGTGCTAAATAATAAATTCATTTTTAAACAAATAAACTTTGTAATTATCCTACCCTTGTTAAATATATTCATCTCATTCTTTTGTCGATTTACTAAAGTTTCACTTCTATCGTGTGTGAATCGCACACATACCTTTTTTTATCATCAAGGTAGGACACATATATTAAATACTAGTGGACTCGGCGGACGTTGTCCCGCCCTGATAATAAATTTTATATTATACGCTGAGCTAGCAAAGTATGCCTTTTAGTTAAATCAAAATATGAATGAAATCTGTAATTATAAATCGCCTCTATTTGAAATATTTATATTTATCATACCATCATGAAGTAAATTGTAATTATTCTTGACATAAAATACATTGATGGTAGGGTGTAACCGAAAATGATAGATGACGTAAACCATTAAGGCGATACCATCAGTCAACGTTCGGGTTAAACACAAACACGACCTGATTGCAAACCGCTAAGTACGAACATGTGATATCAAAGAATAATTTATTTGAAACTTGTTCAAATTTACCTACTTAACTGCAATTTTTATTATTTCAGATTACGAATGTTCCTCTCCACCCCCTACGATTCCAGTCAATTAATTATTTTCATATTATATATTTTTGATTACATGTTAATTAAGCTGCGTTGCGTTGGCAATATTAATACCAGAAACATTAAAGTTACGTAGTCCGGTTAAGCTGTAAAGACCTTGCCAGGTCAATAGCGTAGTTCTAGAAAGAAAAAAATAAAGTTACGTACGGTTAATTAAAAAAAAACAGGTTGTGCCGTAATGACTCACGATAGAAGTCAAACTAATGTATTACACGGAAATATTTTGATTACAAAATTCAACAAAAAGCCAAAGTCACGCGGTGTTCTCAGGCGGTCACCCATCCAAGTACTGACCACGCCTGACATAGCTTAACTTCGGTGATCGGACAAGAACCGGTGTTTTCAACTCTCTACCCGACATTGTGTTTACCCCCACCACTTTTAGTCACACAAAAACGTTGCTGATTAGAATTTCAAGGCGCTCCCATGATAAATTTCATTTAGATAAACTCCGTTTTTATTGTAAACTAGCTGTGCCCGCGAATTCGTCGACGTCATAGAGTAACAAACTTGCGAGTAGTTGTAAGTGTAAGCGTTTTCATAATTATACTTCGCCCCCTACGATTCCAGTCAATTAATTATTTTCATATTATATATTTTTGATTGCATGTTAATTAAGCTGCGTTGCGTTGGCAATATTAATACCAGAAACATTTACGTAGTTCGGTGAAGCTGTAAAGTCCTTGCCAGGTCAATAGCGTAGTCAGTTCGAGAAAAAAAAATTTAAAGTTATGTACGGTTAATTTAAAAAAAAAACAGGTTGTGTCCTAAAGACATACGATAGAAGTCAAACTAAAGTACACTGAAATATTTTGATTAAAAAAATACAACAAAAAGCCAGCGCCAAGTACTGTCCAAGTACTGACCGCGCCTGACATATCTTAACTTCGGTGATCGGACAAGAACCGGTGTTTTCAACTCTCTACCCGACATTGTGTTTACCCCCATCACTTTTGGTTACACGAAAACGTTGCTGATTAGAATTTCAAGGCGCTCCCATGATAAATTTCATTTAGATAAACTCCGTTTTTATTGTAAACTAGCTGTGCCCGCGAATTCGTCGACGTCATAGAGTAACAAACTTGCGAGTAGTTGTAAGTGTAAGCGTTTTCATAATTATATGGTCGACGTGTAAGCTTGTGTAAAAAAAAAGTGACTAATAAAATCATCTGAATGTATTAAGTCCATTTACTTATATATTTTTCTCTCGTACTTAAGTCGCATCGTCATTAAAATTACAATAACTTTTGATAAAGTGAACCGATTTTAATGAAACAAAGAATAAATTACTCGAGGATATGCTTTATGATTTTCTCATAAACGTTTTTATCGTAAACTTAGTACTTTAGCAGTGATGCGTGTCAAACAAACAGATAGGCAGACATTTAAAAAAATGATTGAATTTTATTTTATTATTTATTTAGACGCAACAATTTTTTTTTCACAACAATCTAATAAGTATAGTCAGGTTACATGTAAAGTCTTATTATATGTATCGATTAACCGCGTTCCTGGTGGTATTTTCTTTTAACAATATAACGCCTACTTAATATTTTTAATAAAGAAATTAAAAAATATATAATGCAAGGAACTTTAATACAATATTTCCTACTTATAGAAGTACTGGTTTAAACCATTCGACCGCTTATGCCCGGTTTCTGTGGTACTTTAATTATAGTTTATCAGTTCAATAGCGTTATCGGTTTGTTAACTTCTCAAATTGCGTTTCTGAATATACAATTATACGATAAATGCCAGTAAAACCCAACAGGTCATTTGTCAGTTTATCTTATGGATAACTTTGAGTCAATAACTATTGGTAATTTAACCGAGTATCTCAGAAACCGGGCATTAGTAATATTTATTTTCCGTAGAACATAAAATCCATTTTTACGTGAACGAATTCTGCCTAGTGATATTTTTTAAGATAATGTATTAGAAAACTCACTTGCTTCAGGAGCCAAACTGGTTCCTTGTTTGATAAAAGCACTGTAGACAAACCAGAAACTTGGTGACAGCGGTAACGTTCCTTCATTGTCACGCATTAGTTTTCCACGCAGACGAGTCAGAAGTGTTATGCAAGGGCCAAAAAAAATTACTGATACCAGTATTAAATACCTAGAACATTAAAGAATAAGTGGTCAACTGATTTGACCTGTGGAATGTTAATTCCATGCCTACAAGTTCGAATCTCGGTATATAGCAAGGACCTTGGCAGAGTCCGCGTACATTTCCTAATTTAAATCCATACTATCGGCTGTATGTGGAAAATATAGAGCTGTGGATTTCTTGGAGTTTGAAATCACCAATAGGGCATGGTGATTGTGCCCATACCTTCCTTCGGGAAGAGGCTTATGGCCCTGTAGTACAGTTTTCAAAGTGTGATATAATGATTAATAAATACAGATATCAATAATTGAGGCATATAGAATCAAAGACAGCTAAGTGCCATTTGAGTCAATAACTATTGGTAATTTAACCGAGTATCTCAGAAACCGGGCATTAGTAATATTTATTTTCCGTAGAACATCAAATCCATTTTTACCTGAACGAATTCTGCCTAGTGATATTTTTTAAGATAATGTATTAGAAAACTCACTTGCTTCAGGAGCCAAACTAGTTCCTTGTTTGATAAAAGCACTGTAGACAAACCAGAAACTTGGTGACAGCGGTAACGTTCCTTCATTGTCACGCATTAGTTTTCCACGCAGACGAGTCAGAAGTGTTATGCAAGGGCCAAAAAAAATTACTGATACCAGTATTAAATACCTAGAACATTAAAGAATAAGTGGTCAACTGATTTGACCTGTGGAATGTTAATTCCATGCCTACAAGTTCGAATCTCGGTATATAGCAAGGACCTTGGCAGAGTCCGCGTACATTTCCTAATTTAAATCCATACTATCGGCTGTATGTGGAAAATATAGAGCTGTGGATTTCTTGGAGTTTGAAATCACCAATAGGGCATGGTGATTGTGCCCATACCTTCCTTCGGGAAGAGGCTTATGGCCCTGTAGTACAGTTTTCAAAGTGTGATATAATGATTAATAAATACAGATATCAATAATTGAGGCATATAGAATCAAAGACAGCTAAGTGCCACAAGTTCTAAAAATGAACTGAGTATGGAGCCATCTAGTCTTATTGGTTGCAAATCACCATTTAATTCCTACAAGAAATAAAATACAGCCTTTTAATTTTCGTTTTAAAATTGATTTTGAGATCAAATACATTTAAGTACAACCAAATCATCAAATAAGAAGTAAAGTAAGAATAAAATACAGTTAAGGAATTATCGCATTTTTTAATTTCTTGAACTTCTTTTTTAGAGCTGATGGCCATAGGCAGGCAAAATCAATAGCCTATGCCACTCCCTAAAATTGAAACTTTGAATATAAGTAAAACTCCAACTCTGAGAATAGATAAACATTTTTTTCGTTTCCTGCAAATTTGGCACTTAGCTGTTTTTGATTTTATATGCCTCAATTATATGAAGTCTCAATGAGCGTGAACTATGAAAGAAGAAAGCAATGCGAAGAAGCTGTACTATAGTAACAGGACAATGCCTAAATATCTACTGACTGCATGAATAGCGTTTAATGCTGTGAAATGGGATCCCACACAGGACAATTATTTCTGTGATATACACACGATATTTTGAGTTAAGATGTACTTTAGGCCTATATGAGCTTGTATGTTAGTTAATCCACCGCGATATGGGGTTCCCTAATACCAGAGCAGTTTTATGAAATTTAAAAAAATAGCTTAGTTACAAGTCCAGATCGATATTTATCTAATATACATATATTCTTTATATGATGGTAGAGCTACGCCGAAACTATTACTGGTTTCAGCATGAATGGGTCGGCTCGCTCGGGGTAGTACCACCCTCTCATAGAAAACCGACGTGAAGTAACAGTGTTTGCATTGTTGCGTTTCGATCGGTCAGTGAGAGCGCCGGAGGCCCACCTCCCTTCACCTCTCCTCCTCTCCCTCCCCTAATCCCTTCCCCCTAAGGGTGGCAACGCACTTACGACTCCTCTGGTGTTGTAACAACAAGTGACCCACATGTTCGTTTGCCAACTACGACATAAAAAAAATAAATCTAACTAGCTGCTTCCCGCGACTTTGTCCGCGTGGAATAGATGGGCTAAGGCTAACAACGGAAGCTCTGAAAAGGAACAAAAACCTCGATTTTGAAACATTCTTCATCGGTGATCCGCTCCTATTGGTCTTAGCGTAATATATAGCCTATAACTTTCTTTGATAAACGAGCTAAGACTGAGAGAATTCAAATTCGAGCTCCTGAGATTAGCGCGTTCAACCAAACAGAAACAAATCCTCCAGCTTTATAATATTAGTATAGATGACTGCTATTCTCCTGTACTTAACTCGAATCGTACATTCAAATTACAATAAATTTTGATAGAGTGGACCGATTTTAATGACACCATGGATATGCTTTTATTAGTTTTATTGTGAATCCAGTACTATAGGAGTGATGCGTGTTCATACAAACAGACAGACATTTCTAAACATGATTGAAATGTATTTTATTACTTATTCCAAGACACCTACACCAATTATTTTCACGAAACGACGTTTGATTTACATTTTTATTATATATTGATAAAGGTATTCAAGAGCTACATTACTTTCTACGATCACCGTATTACCATTCTCCAACTATTTGGTAGTATAAGATTAAATTTGACCATACACTATCATATAAAATGGTTTTCACTTAAATTCTGGTTTCTGTAAAAACATAAGCAAAATTTATTTAATCGCAATACGTACCAGACAAGGTTATTGAATGGAGCCAAAAGTCCTGAACCGGCAGCTGACTCCTTGGGCCTCTTCAACATCATTATCCACGTACCAATATCCAGGTCATGTGAAAAAATTACCTTGTTTTGAAGAATTCCTAATTTCGGTAGGAATGCAGCCACCATGTCTATTTGCTAAGAAAGTAAATATTTTATTGTATTTAGTTCAAAATGTTTGTAAAAGGAAGAGATCCATAAACAAAAAAGATTCAAATGTTATCATAAAATATAGTTTGAATATCAACTATTTACAATACATAATTTATTATATCATTTTCATACAGTATTTGATATACAATGCTTTCGCCTATAGTAACTAAAAACAGAATTCACATGTTCGTACGTGTTTGAATTATCTAAAACAATTTTCCTAGTGTTAAATTAATACATAATAACTTCAACATGGTAAATAAATTACGTAAGGCATTGGCCTAGGACAGCAAAATGTATTCGTGAATTTATTATAACAATTGATATTATAGAAAAAGGCACCCATGAAAAGGGATTCAAGTCGAATTTTAAACTAACTACGATACTGTATGTACCTGTTATATACATAATATTACTAGGAACAACCAGCGGCTTCCTCGTCATATAACAATATAGCCTAGCCTTACAGGCGTGGTATAGTAAAATGATAGCATAAAAATCGTTTCAATAATTAAAAAACAGGTTTGTCGATGTTCATAATGATCGTTCAAATGGTGTTGTAATCTATGGATCTCAGATATACTAAGATATTCTTTATAATACATACAGAATTAGCTATAGCTCGCGGCTTCGCCTGCGTTAATGTAATCTTGATATATCCCTCGGAAACAGTTTTTTTTTGGATATGAAACATTTTAGTGAAAATGTTTGTTTCACTTAAATGAAGGCTAAAAAAATAATTATATTATAAACATTCAACAAACAAACATACGACATTTGTCAAATCCTCGGTTTAAATATATGTTCTATAATGGAGTTTTCACAGAAGAGCACTCCACTTTATATTTTATTTAGCTAAGAGGAAGAAAACGTCTAATGCAAGGTACACGCTTCAAACCCACCCAATCGGGGTGGAAAAAAATACCTATTTGATATGTACAGATATTTGGAATGGCCACATTTCTCGAAATACTATAAAGTAATTATAAAGTATTAATATAAACTATTTCCGAATAATTATTACCAATGATAATATAACTAAAACCCTGTAGATGATGACCTACATGATATATTGACAAAATAAATGACACGATGACGCACACTTATGTAAAGTAATATTGTAACGCCATACTGTAATAAAATGTGGAAGTAAGATGACATATTCTCAATATTGGTGATGAAAACGAAATAGTTATTTTATATGTTGCGGTTACGGATGAATCGACGGGGCAGTCGTCAAAAATAATCTAAGCAAGTTTTAACAAGGCACTGTCTAAGCGCTTATGACGTATAAATGAAATTTAATGAAAATAAGTAAAGTGGTTCCTTTATTTAAATCAGGCTGTAGGAGTAATCTTGGAAATTATAGACCAACTTCTGTACTGCCGTCCTTAAGCAAAATTTTCGCCCAACGATGGAGTCCTCAGGGTTATTGCCTCCAAATTCAAAGTTCTTCGTCGGCGTTATTACTTCGAAGGTAAAGTTAAATTTCTTTTGCAATATTTCTATCAGTAAGAAGACAACTCCTCTACCTATCAGCGTACCGTTTGCGTTCGTTTCCACCCAACTCAACGGATAATTCTGGAATAATAATAACTACTATAAACTAATATATTCTATACTAGTATGTAATAAAAATGAAGTGTCCGTATGTAATATCAAAATAAAAAAAATAACTGATTGGGTATGAAAGTAGACATGCTACTGATAACAAAAATGTACTTTTTAAATTTTTTGTCAGTCTGTCTGTCTGTTTGTTCCGGGTAATCTCCGAAACGGCTGGACCAATTTTGACAGAAATTTCACTGGCAGATAGAATTTAAGCAAATAACTTATTTTAATGAGTTTAATTATAATTTATTACAATAATTTTACTTATTAAATCGCTAATCTCAGGAACTACTGGTCCGATATGAAAAATTATTTTAGTGTTAGATAACTCATTTATCGAGGAAGGCTATAGGTTCATCACGCATAGATAAATAGGAGCTGAGAACCAATGAAGAATGTTTCAAAAACGGGTTTTTTTCCTTTTTTGCGTGTTAGCGTAAGCCCGAAGTAAATATTCCGTGGGCAGAAGGTAGTGATATATAGACACATTAGCAACGACGTCATATTTCCTTGATGAAAGGCTACTGGGACGCGCACTGGAGGATAGATTAATCGCCTTTGTTTTCGGTAAAAGATAATGCTTGGTTAAATCATAAGATCGGGGCTAAGCACTTTATTATGCTGGACAGCAGGTAGCGCTACATCGTCCTTTACAAGTCCCACTTCTGAAAGTAAACGCTAGCACAGTTTAAAGTGTATGTTTCTCTCTCAGCGGTCGAGAGCTGCAGGTTGTTAAGCGCGCGCCTTCGCATTTCCTGAACTCCACGAGTCGCGAGTTCAAAGCGTAATTGAGCGTACTCCACCTCTACGATTCCACCTGCAGCCACTTGACCTGTAACCCGCCACCCACCGCCGTACGCTACCGGTGATATTGCAAGCGCGACACGTTATTAAACTCTACTAAAAATAGCAGTTATAACGTTATAACTGAGATAACAGTTATAAAAGAAATAACTGAAAACGTTCTTAAACTATAACGCTACATTAGGTATTCTCGTACTTAAGTCGCGTCGTCAATACAATTATAATAAGCTTTGATAGAGTGCACCGATTTGAATGAAACTAAGTCTAAATGTTACTCGAGGGTATGAGTATTTATGATTTTCTTGATGAGGTTCTATCGTGAACACGTTAGTTTAGCAGTGACGCGTGTGACAAACAGACGCACAGACATTTTTTTTTAATGATTGAAATGTGTTTTATAACTTATTCCAATATAAATGCAACATTTTCTTTCACAAAAATCTAAAAAATACACACGCGGTAGATTCACATTCTTATTAGTTATATCTATAGAAGATATACTCAAATAACATGAGTTTATGAATAAAAATTAAAACTATACAAAGTGCACGCCAAAAACTCCCAAACCACATTTTCGGGGATCTCAATTAATAACGTGACGGTTTCAAGGGTGGGAGGCGGTCAGGCCGAATCTCATGAAATCTCAAGTCATCGGCAAATATCACGTAACTGTTTTCTGGCAAAAAATAGTGTAAAAATGTTAGAGAAATAGATTAATTTAAACTAAAACATATTTCTGGACTAAAATATGCCGAAACCTGGACCAATTCTGGTATCATTATCATCATCAGCCTGTAAGAGACCCACTGCAGGGCCATAGGCCTCTTCCCGAAGGAAGGTATGGGCGTAATCACCACGCCAGCCCACGACGTATTAGTGATTTCAAACTATGAGAAATCCAGAGTTCTAGATTTTTCCCCATACAGTAGTACTATAATAACATTTCTCAGGTTCAGGTTTCCTCACGATGTTTACCTTCACCGTCAGCCGATAGTAAGTAGATAAGTAAATGGATTTAATACATTATACAACATAACTGTTTTTAAATAAGGTTTCATACGGTCGAAGTCTCGAAGTCGTGGGTGCAGTTAGTATATGATATTTGTAGCTACGTAGGTTCAAATCTTTGCAAATGAGCCAGACCTATCAGTGAAGGAAAATATCATAGCACAGTGAGTTCTAGTGAGTTCTAGGCGCGTTTGGCTAACTACCACTATATACGATCAATCACAATACCTCATTTGTTTGAAATTGATATTATTAGTATTTGGTATGTAATAGGTTATAATTATAACTGATTTATGGTTTATAAAATTATAGCGAATTAAATTATTTCTGAAATGTACATTATGTTAATTTCTATATAATATATGAACCACCACTACGGTATTCGTATCAAATCTAAAATTAAAAATAAGGGAAGTAAACGTCGAAAGAGTTTGTTTTGGAACGAACTGCTTTAGCATTTACCGGTTACTATTTCTGTCTATAATTTGGCATTACTAGACTTCATAGCGAATGCTTTACACATTTGTACTAAGCAACCCAGTAGGTAGACGTTACCGTGACACTTCGTTTGGGATAGTTTTATGTTAAAAAACAAAAAAAAATAATTAAAAAATAGGTCGGTAATTGAAAGAATATATATAGAGCGTAGATAACTACGCAATTGAAAAAAAACCTAAAAACCGGTCAACCTCTTTTTTTACTTTTTTTTTGGCAACCAATCTTTTAGATTATTACTGCCATTGTCAAGTAGTTAATAGTATTACAAGTTCTTCTTCCATTCCATTTTTGGCAACCAGTCTTCTAGTAGACTATTACTGCCATTGTCAAGTGAGTATCGATATTACAAGTTTCTTGATAAAATTTCAATGAACTAACAAGATGGTGGTCATCTTGTTAGAACTTTCTGTGGAGTTTTTGTGGCATCTCAGAATTCATGGTCCGTGGTAGTATTTTCCATTCACTTCACTTATGCACAATAAACAAACTATTTTACATAAAACACCACCGATTTTACACAATATAGAGTCCAGTAGCACAAGATTATGAATAAAAAATAAAATCCACTACATGACAGACCAAGATCCCGCCAAAAACTCCCAAACCTTTTTACAAAGAGAAGAGTTACGAACACACGCACACCAGCACTTTTTTAAATAAAGTAATGAAAAAACTTACCTTATATGTCCCTATTCTCAGATGTTTTCCGTTGATGTCGTCGACTAAATCTAATGTTTCTTTTTGCTTTCGTGATAGCTGTGCATCTAGTAAAAAATTATTGAATAATAATTTGAAAAATGCCGTTTTTAATCAAACAAAATATAATATTACTTAATGAGTACGACCATAATGTAACAGAACTGTATATAATATTGGTGACTATATTTAACTACAGGTTAATGGATAATTAACAACTTTTTGAAGTAAAACTTCTTTAGAATCGTTGTGATTTCAAACCGGATGCAATGGAAAAACGACAGGTAAGTGACGTAACAAGTTTTCGCGGTATTTTCGTTCGTCGGTTACAAAATTATTGCGGTTATTATTTGCGAACGGATTTTTTTATTTACGATGTAGAGTAACTAGATTAAATCGTAAATAAGTTTCATCGTAAGTTTATTATTTTATTGAAGTGAAAATATCTTTTAAAATTAATCAAAATACTTTCATTTTTAATCAAATAAACTTTATAATTATCCTACCTTGTTATATATATTGATTTCATTCTTTTTTCGATTTAATTAATCCACTTCTATCGTGTGTGAGTCGCACACACACCGTTTTTTCAGATCTACTTAGAAGCTATTTTTTTTTAATTTAATCTCAAGAAGCTTTTACAGCTGGATCACAGTACACACAATGTGCATCTGTATTAATATATTTAAGTATTTATTTATATATGAATTAATATTTACAGTACTTGCCACTAAAAAGCAATATCTTCAAGCAAACTCAATTCCAAACAATATCTGATTATTTAGGTTATCGAAATAAATGCTATGACTTTTTGTACAAAGTACGTTTTAAATTCCGATATATATCATTATTTCTGTTTAATAGCATACCTAGAAAAGGGTTGTCGTAGATCGCGCTACAAAACGTCGCGTTACATATAGACGATAAAATGAGTTCTAGACCGGCCATGATCGGTACTGATGGTCGCAGTAGTCATTTGTTAGTCCATGTTCGAATGCCGTGAACTCACCGCTCACAGTCCCGAGGAAGCGCTACCCATGACATGTCAACCGACAGCCTACTCATTCTATTATAATGTACGCTAGGTTAAAGCGGATAAGACTCATAAAAATTGTGTACAGGTTTCCACTATGAGCCACACCACATCTTTTTACTGCCAAGTAACTTTAACTTGAAATGTTGCTTTTATTAAAACATAAGAGACATGTTAACAAGGTTTTCAAAATAATAAGTAATTACTGAAATCTAATCGATTCAGTTGGATTTGTAGTTTGAATATAATAGTTCTATCCTATACGTTATAATTTAGAACACACGCAGAATTTTGTTAAAAAAATGTACATAAAATAAGCGGGAATACGCTAATATCGGTTAATCAATATATATATATGTATACCACATTTTTAAATAAACAGTAAAATACACAACCATATAGTCATATAATACATGTAGAATTCATGTGATATATAATTTATGCACGCATAGTTCATCTAATTACTAACAATTTTATTGCACTGTAAATTATATTAACTAAATGACAGCGACTTTTTACACATTTTACTGTTTTCAAATGGCAAACACCCCGTGTTTTTTATGAATTTATACTCAAATTATCTGATATTTTGAAGTGAGATTTTATAATGTGGCGTATAAACGTTTCTATTTCACTAAATATTTTCTACATTTTCGTCCTATATGAATATTTTTTGACGTGATAACGTCTTATAAATCGCTGAATGCTGGCTGCACGCACGAAATATGATGACTCATTGTAACGTTCCGCCTGAGCCGAGCGTGCAAGCGAGAGTGCGGAACAAGCGATAGAGATGCGTGATCGGCCTAAACGTTCGACTTATGACGCATCGATCTCTCTTCCAATCCATCGAACTATACCTCAGAGTCGTTATCAAGTAAAATGATTGTCCTTAAACCGACTTTACAGACAACCAATTTCTTTTCAATCGGTTTTAAATATTTTGATCAGATTATGGCAAAGACATGTGACAAGATTATTAAAAACTATTGTACAATTTGTAACAGTCAGACACAAGACCAATTAATACTTTACCTAGAATTTTAACTCACTGGTTCATCGAGAATTTATTTTAAATTCAATTACAATATTTGTACCGAAAACAAACTTTCATAATTTCAAAGTTAAAGTTTAAAAGTTAGTTTAACAGAAAGATAAGAAAATGTATCTATAAAAAGAATAAATAAAATCATATCCGTTGCAGTCAATTACAAGTTTATTTTTTCTGTAATATTGAAATATTACAGTCGCATATCAATATTAAGCTAACAGTAGACAGCTCATTATGTATGCTAATGGTGTGTTGGTACAACAAATTACATAAATTGTCATGTATGATCAATGTGTGTTACAAAAGGGTAACGTAATAACTGTTGACGTTCTTATCTACCTTACCCTTAGTATATAAGTATAGTTTTACGAAAACATAGCCACGATTTACCTAGTTTTAATGTTTAATGATCATAGTAGAAGTATATACGTCTTTTAAAACGACAATGTTATACTTTACTTTTGTGTAATATGTAAAGTGTAATACACAATATGTATTAAACTTAAAGTATTATATATACATATAACAATAATGTAAATCTAACGTATCTGTACTTTTTAGATTTTTGTGAAAAAAAATGTTGCAGGTATCTTGGAATAAGTAATATATCAATCACTTTTCGAAATGTCTTTCTGTTTGTTTGAATATGCATCACTGATAAAGTACTGCGTTCACGATAAAACCTAAAAAATCATAAAGCATATCCACGAATAATAATAGGTCTTTACCTATGAAATTGCCGTTCTGCAGTACTAGCCATTTCAAATCAAAATAATTTTTGTTTGGCTAAGAATTCTAATTTCAAATTAATTTTATTTTAACAACATGGAATTCTTTTACAAAAGTAGTCATTTGTTTATTGATTAGTGTTACATTTTCATCGCATTTCAATCTTTTTTGTCATCATGGATACGTTAAAAATTCGAGTAATTATGGAATATGAGTACCGTCGTGGCAGCAACGCGGCACGCAACATCAACGACGTTTACGGAGCTAACACTACAAACCAACGCAGCACCTGTTATTGGTTTTGCTCGCTTCCGTTCTGGGAATTTCGACCTGAAAAATGAATCTCGCGGTCGTCCGAAGACTTTAGTCGACAATGACGAATTCAAGGCGATTGTGGAAGTTGATGATACACGATCTACGGCTGAATTAGCAGCAGCTTTCGACGTTAGCTTCAAAACAATATTGGTCCATTTGCGTCAAATTGGCAAGTTAAAAAAGCTTGACAAATGGGTGCCCCACGAACTCAAGGATGGCCTTGCACTTCTCAACAGACATGCAAAAGAAGGAATTTTGAACCGCATTGTATCCTGCAGTGAAAAATTGATTCTGTTTGATAACCGTAAGCGCTCAGCAAGTTGGTTGGATCCTTGTTCAGCACCTAAACAATGCCCTAAACGAAAACTTACCCCTTGAAAAGTGTTTGGTGGTCTAGCGCCGGTGTGATTCGTCTCAGCTTCTTACCAAACGGGGTGAGCATTACTGCAGATGTGTACTGTGAAGAACTGAACACAATGATGGAGAAGCTGGCACTTCTCCAAACAGCATTGATCAATCGCTCGTCTCCGCTGCTCCTGTACGACAACGCGCGACCACATACTGCACAGCAGACGGTCTCCACGTTCCAAGAACTGGGGTTGGAAGTTCTCCGCAATCCGCCCTACTCACCAGACCTTGCGCCTACAGACTACTACTTTTTCCAGAATTTGGATAACTCCTTTGGCGGGAAAAAAGTTCAATACCCGAGAGGCAGTACAAAATGCCTTTGAAGAATTTGTTGCCTCCCGTCCAGCTGATTTCTTTAAGAAGGGCATCAATAAACTGCCACTGCGTTGGCAAAGATGCATTGATCGCATGGGTGATTACTTCGATTAATACAAATAAAAAATACATGAAAAAAATTCGTTTAAATTTTTCATACAAAACGGCAATTTCATAGGTAAACACCTAATATATAGTCTTGGTTTGATTAAAATCTGCGCACGCTACCAAAAGTTATTGTAATTTCAATGACGACGCGACGTGAGAACGAGAGAAAATTAGATAAGTAAATGGATTTCATATGGTCAGATGATTTTATTATTCACTGTTTTTTACATTAGTTTTTTACATTCGATTATATTTCATGAATGTCACATCCATTAGGGATGATTAAATAAACATCGAATTTTCTTTTTTAATTTTTCAATTTATTAAAAATCAATTTTAATAAATATAAATAATTGATTTTTGCCGAAAATCTATTCTTTCTGTTATATAAACTTCTACGTGCTTTTCATCTTCCAATAATAAAACTAAGATATTCATATTAACAATTTATTAGATTAACAATCAAATAAAAAGATACGAATAAAAAAAAATCAATTTTAAACTAAAACTTACAGCGAATATTCCTTTGAACTTTCAAGGTAAGGAATAAGGAAACCAAATACCATTACTGATACAAATTTTCAGTACCATTAAATATTTTATTATAACAAAAAATAACTTCTGAGCATCCCAACAAAATGACAACCTTATTGTATCAAAAAATAAATATAAATCATATTTAAAATAATGACAGAACTGTCCAGTATTATTTTACATTTAGGCCTACGTTCAGTAGTGGACGGTAATAGGCTGATGTGATGATGGTTTAATATTTGACTAGTTTTAAAATAAAATACTTAAAACGATAATTAAAAAACTAAACGACTACGTTATGACCCCAAAAATTAAAATGTAAAACATTTCTTTCTTAATCTTAAAGTTAAATCAATAAATAAAATAAAAATAGTTATTGTCACAAAAGTCTAGTCATTTGACTAGTGTTAAGGTAAGATACTTAAGAACGAGAATTAAAGATTAAGAAAGATTTGTTTTACATTTAAATTTTTGTCACGTTTAGTTTTTAATTATCGTTTTAAGTATTTTATTTTAAAACTAGTAAAATTTTAAATCATCATCACATCAGCCTATTGCCATCCACTGCTGAACGTAAGCCTAAATGTAAAATAATACTGGAGAGTTCTGTCATTTTTTTTTAATTTGATTTATATTTAATTTTTTGTGACAATAATGTTGTGATTTTGTTTGGATACTCACTTAATTTTTATTATAATAAAATATTTAATGGTACTGAAAATTTGTATCAATAATGGTATTTGGTTTCCTTATTCCTTACCTTGAAAGGTCAAAAGAATATTCGCTGTGATTTTTAGCTTTAAATTGATATTTTTTTTAGTCATATCATTTTATTTGATTGTTAATATGAATATCTTAGTTTTATTATTTGAAGAGCATGTAAATTTTTATATCATAGAAAAAAAAAGTTTTTTTCGTAAAAATCGATTATCTTTAACATTAAAATCGCGTACAAAATCGATTTTTATTTTAAACAAAGTTTTTAATAACCAATTCCATAATTGATTATTTTTTCACATACCTAGTTTTTATGACAGTGTCATAGATCGTGGATGTCAAATAAGTATAATTTGTTGTTAGTAGGAATTCATGAAATATTATAACCGATTTCTAAAATGCGGGATATAATCTTATCGAATTGTGAAAAAAATTTCGTACAGAAAATAGTTTCTGAAGGCCATGTAAGATATAATCTTTCTTATTATTAATAATAAAAAAATGTAAACCTTACTTATATTTGCTTTACTTACCTTACCATGCCTATATTTTATTTTCAGCGATTAGATGGAAGGAACTATAATGAAAGTAGAAAATTAGACATAGCTTTTGGGTCCGATTATGGAAGCTGTATTGTGTCCTTAGGGGAAACCAAGTATGTCAGCCTATAAATTAAAATAAAGCACATTTTTTTAAACCAGCAGCTTATAACATCAATCGATATTGCGCTTGAACAACAAAAACAAAAGCTTTTCAAGGATAATGATCTCAAGACTACAATTTATGTTTTGATAAATACTAGTTGTTATATATAGAGGCAGAATGGTAATAAAGAACAACGGTAGCTTAAGGTACATTTTTCAGGTAGAGCTGTAGAGAGCTTTTAATTAGTAAAAGTATAGAAAAATGGATTAGTTTTAATGACTGTGATAATTAGAGTTTATACTCATTAGGCTGTATCAAAGATATTGACAATGTTTTTTTACAAATGTATCTTCAAGTTATTGTTCATGAAAAATTGTCGTATTAAAATACCAGCTCTTAATTTTAATATTGCATTGCAATTTCCCATATGATGATGGATTTTGTTTTCATCATTTCGAATTTGTGGCTTCCGAACAGGTTATTTGACATGCCAGGTCAGAATGTATTCTTGTAGGAAATAAAATGCTCTATAAATAGGGTCTTTTGGTACATTTTGTCATACATACTTCCCCAGAAGTTATTCAAGGTTAAAGTTGAACTTACTTAATTTTGCTGTTTTCATAGTTTTACAAAATATAAATTGACAAGACAATATACAAACTATATACTGATAAATCCCCACATTTAGAAATAACATGCTTTTATTCATTAACATTAGGACAAATAGCTAATATAATTTTTAATATCTTGATTATTTCATGATTCTTGATAGACTGACTGTTATCTATTATAAAAAAAATCTCGAAATGGCTACACTATTGGCCTAGCAAGCCTTAACAGCTTCACCGGACGCTTCATTATAAATAAAATTATACAGTTATGTCCATTGTATACTCATCACATAAAAACTAGTGTATAAATTCTGAGTATTTTTTTAACTCTACTCCTTAGAAGTTTGTGCTTATCTAAAAAAATATCTTTTTCTAATATGATTTTCTAGAAGTTTTCGGAAAATAAGATTTATATAGGTGTAATGCGTTTTCTATATATGCATTTTCTTATTGTAGAGAAGTAGTGATAACGGAATGGTGTGCATGCGTAGGACAATGATGATGAACTTGTAGGTATCAGCTAATTTTACATACAATAGTAACCACAAAAGACTTCATAACATCGTTTTGAACTCAATTAAAACTATCTATTAAAAAATATTTCATTTCTTGTATTAAACAAACATATTACTTTAAAATATGATCCTATAATGTTACTATATATAACTAATATATTTGAATACCTATATCTAATGTAACAGGATGGAAATTATTTTATATTTTCAGAGTACTGTCTCAGATTGCTTGTGAAGTAACTCAGCCAAAACAAATAAGACCCAATGAAGGCATTTTATATATAAATGTGGATATAACACCTATGGCTGCACCGCAGTTTGAAGCTAACAGACAGACTGATTTTTCTGTTTATTTAGTAAGACTGCTAGAGAAATGTTTTAAGGATTCTAAGTGTATTGATCTGGAGTCATTATGTATTGTAGTGGAGGAAAAGGTAATATTTTAATAAACATTTAAGTTTTATTATTAGTATTTAAAGATGATTTGAACAAGGTATATATGTAACAAAGTTCTTTAATGTAACTTCTATCCCCAAGTTATGTTTCATTACCATGTTGTAAAATACATGGAAGAGTATATAAATATATTGAAAATCATTATCCATGTATATAACAAAAAAGTTAAATACGTATTGAATACTTGCTTTAAAAAAGGTTTGGATACTTATGCATTAAATGCACCGCGCTTGCCGACGGCTGCTGCGGCAAGATCGTGATATCCTTTTTCGCAAGTCTAACCTAAGCTAATCAAACAGAGATGGAAAAGCAAGATGTTGTACGAGCGGGGTGCATTTAATATGTATGTATCCAAACTTTTTTAAAGAAAGTATTCAATATGTATTTAACTTTTTTGTAATAACAACCTACAAGTTTATCAAATGATGGCTCAGAGCTCAACACCATGTGTTCAGATACTATGTCAATTAATGTAGGCTTGATCAGAAGTTGGAGCTTCAGATGATAGAAAACAATGCTGAAGGTATATGATGGTGGCAGGACTTTTTGTAATGCTCGCTTGGCTGGTTACCAACATTAAGTTGAATATCTGTTATTATGCTCATATAGGTATTCTAGCAATTGCATTAATTTGAGAACTGGTTGTCATTTACATTTAGTATTATACATTCTAAGGCCTGATGAGGCATGTAATATATATTTTTTTATATCATAGGAGGCATACAAATAGGCGGCTCACCTGATGTTAAGTGATCACCACCGTCCATAGACACTAACAACACTAGGGAAGTCGCTAATGCATTGCCAGCCTATGTTTGGGGGCGGGGACAAGGAGAGGGTTGGGAGGGGAGGGGAAATGGATCTCCGGCGCTCTTACTGACCGAATGAAATGCAACATTGCAAGCATTGTTACTTCACGTCAGTTTTCTGTGAGAGGGTGGTACTACCCCAAGCAAGCTAAACCAATCATGCTGAAACCAGTACTAGCTTCAGTGTGGCTCTACCACCTCTAGAGATGATCAGATGATATTGTTGTCAAATGTTGAAACCTATATGTAAAAAGAATATGATAATGATTCCAGGTTTGGTCACTCCGAGTCGATATCAAAGTATTAAACCACGATGGAAATGTCGTAGAATGTGCCAGTATTGCAACACTGTGTTCCTTAGCTCACTTCAGAAGGCCTGACTTCACTCGAAGTGGTGACATTGTCACCATTCATACAATGTCTGAAAAGGATCCTATACCTACTGTTTTATATCATTATCCTGTTTGTTCGACATTTGCAATATTTAATGGAGAGTAAGTATTCATGTATATTTAACACAATCTATATACCTGTGCATAAGTTGCTACTATAATTGATATTTATAATATATTTCCAGTACCTTTTAATACATTCTGTGCCATAATTACCACCGGTACACATTACACTTGACCTTCAGGCTACGGGCCAACATGTGGCACTGAGTGTGTTAGCAGTACAGTGGTTTGATAAAATTTAAGATTATATTTAAATTAATTAAATATGAATATTTACTTACATCTTACATACGTAAAATTTTAAACTCAGGAAAGTGACTGCATAAAAAATATGGAGCATTTCACAAAGAATAGTCAATGTCAGTAACAAAGTTGCCTACAAAATAAATTGAACCACCAAGTTCTGATCGTAGGCCACTTAGTTAAGTTAGTAATTACCAATGTAATATTTCTTTCACTAGACCTTATTATGTTGAAATTTTTACAAATTACAAATGATAAAATTTGTGAATTGGACAGGATTTCACTGATTAAAGGACAGGATTTCACCTTTGTTTAAATGTAGAAGAAACTTAATTTTTAACTTTAGAACATTGGAAAATAAGTTTTCTAATATAACTATAGTTTTCTGAAAAAAAAATAGATCAATCTTAGATTACATTCCAGCTATTATGCATGTTGCTATTCTGTGTAAAATATACATACCATACTCAATTTTAATATATGGGGTATATTAAAATTGCCACATCAAGCCGACAGGTAAAAAATGTTGATGTTTCCGACTTTAGTAATATTTGATTGTTATATCTATACGAGTACATATCGTCGATCCAGGCACAAAATATTTTTTCAGGTTTAAGTCTGAATAATGAAAATAAAGAGTTTTTAAAATTTGACTAACTGGCACGTATGCTTTACTCCGTATTCCATTAGTCAATGTTAAAAAGTTTTTTATATATCAAAGGAGGCAAACGCACAGGTGGGTCACCTGATGTTAAGTGACCACCACCGTCCATAGACACTAGCAACACCAGAGGAGTCGCAAGTGCGTTGTCAACATGTGTATGGGGGCGGCGCTCTCACTGACTGAACAAAATGCAACAAAGCAAGCACTGTTACTTCACGTCGATTTTCTGTAAGCGAGCCGACCCATCCATGCTCAAACCAGTAATACCTTCAGCGTGACTGTACCACCTACCAAAAAAGTTACAATAAAATGAATAAAGTAATTGAATGTATACCTCATTAAAATAGCTTTTAAAATGCATATTTGCGTATATATTTAGATTACAATTTTTGAAAGTTAAACTTGAGTTTCGGAATAATTAATATTTATTAATTTATTTTTCTGAAAATACCTAGTAGTGTGTAGATAATCTTTGCCAACTTTCATAATATAAGTGAAACTAGCGTATGAGCTAGACCTGTTACACCAACGAAGAGTAGTGGTCCACGCAAATTTGTATAAAACTGACACTGAGTGGATGAGAAAACAAAGTCTGATTTCTAAAATAAAAAATAATGTATACCATCAAAAAATTTTGTTCGTGAATTATAACAAAGAAACACTTCAGTGATGTGCTATTTAGTTTTTTATTTATATTAGGTACTTTTACTAGCCGAGTAATACATTAGTTAGGTTGAGGTGGCTAGTTCGCAACTTCTACCAGCCAAGAAATTACAGAAATGTTCAGCCGAATATATTTCTTACTTTTTTGTTAAATCATTTAGTTCAATTGTGATGTACTTAAAATTACAATAAAACAACCTAATTATAATTCGATAACTAAAAATCTATATATAACTAAAAAAGATTTATTTAGAAGTTTGAACAATTTTATAATCCTATTTGTTACTCCTGCTTTTTATCATAATGCCTTCAGGAGTTGGAAGTCATGGTAGTTTCTACTTGCTATTGTCACTGTGGAGTAAAATTTACTTTTTAGAAAAATCTTTTCCAATATCCCACTTCATATGGCAAGGGGTTGTCTGATGATCTTGGTGGAAAACAAAATTATCACAGCAGTCCTGCACTTCTATGAATATGCTAAAACATCAATTCCTCTTAAACTAATACTTTTATAATTGGAAATAGGAAATTGAAGAAAACAGATCTTCACTGAATTTGTTAAAAAAAATTATAAATAAATCTGCTATAAGTTATCAAAACATCATTACGTTGTTTGATTGTAATTTTAAGTACATTAAAATATAATCAAATTAGTAAATAAAATTAAGCAAAAAATATATTCGATTGAAAGTTTCTGACGTCTCGCATTAGCTGGAACAAAGTTGAGACCCTAAACCCCGCGCCGCGCCGCGTCGACGCCGACTTTTACGCTTCGACACTGGTATAGACTATAACTGGTCTAACTTGAACTTATTCATGCCCATTTTTAAACTTTGCAAAGATTATCTATATACTATTAGATATTTGCAGAAATAGAAACTATAATGATGAGGATGTATGTGTATTATTAGAATATGTGTAGAAAAAATTAAAGACAGGAGACTTGTAAGGGGACCTTTACCTAATATGAGAATTGTGCTATATGATTAGAACCTGACAGTGCAGGTATTTATATATGATTACTACATATCTATACATATAATAAAAACGAATTGTCTGTATGTAATATCAAAATAAAATAAAAAACTGATTGGGTATGAAAGTTTACACGATGATGCTAACGAAAATGTAATTTTTTAAATTTCTGTCGGTTTGTTTACGTCGGGTAATCTCCTAAATGGCTGAACCGATTTTAACCGGAATTTCACTGGGAAGCAGCTAAAATTACAGTGGGTTACTTAAGATACTCTAATTTAGACTACCTTTTAACCGTAGCTTCGCCCGCAGTGCTATCTCAAAAACGGTTCGACCAATTTTTACGGGACTTTTGCTGACAGATAGTAGACATTATAAAAAGTAATTTAGTCTATTTTAATTTAGACTAGCTGTTAACCGTGGCTTCGTTCGCAGTTCTATCTCCAAAACGGTTTGACCGATTTTCACGGGACTTTCACTGGCAGCTATCTGACCTTATAGGAAGTAATTTACGTTATTCTATTTTAAATTAGCTGTTACCCGCGACTTCGTCCGCATGAAATTTACCAAAATATGTTGTTCACTCTAAACATGTGCGTTGTACTGTACTCCAAAAATAAATATAATAGAAATTCATATATCTGTATCTATGTATGTAATTTGAATTATATTGTCTTTTCTGTCATTTTGGCGGTCATATTGTTTTATTGACTGCGCTTTCGACTACATAACTCAGGAACCATAGTAACATATAAGAATATTGTATCGAGTTCAATGAACAAACACTACTTAAAATTGTCGAATATTTAAAATTGTTTAAACAGATAGAAAGTTTTATATCTCGATTTATATTTATGTAAGATTTCAAGATCTATCTGTTTAAACAATTTTAAATATTCGACAATTTTAAGTAGTGTTTGTTCATTGAACTCGATACAATATTCTTATATGTTACTATGGTTCCTGAGTTATGTAGTCGAAAGCGCAGTCAATAAAACAATATGACCGCCAAAATGACAGAAAAGACAATATAATTCAAATTACATACATAGATACAGATATATGAATTTCTATTATATTTATTTTTAGAGTACAGTACAACCACATTGAACAACATATTTTGCTAAATTTCATGCGGACGAAGTCGCGGGTAACAGCTAATTTAAAATAGAATAACGTAAATTACTTCCTATAAGGTCAGATAGCTGCCAGTGAAAGTCCCGTGAAAATCGGTCAAACCGTTTTGGAGATAGAACTGCGAACGAAGCCACGGTTAACAGCTAGTCTAAATTAAAATAGACTAAATTACTTTTTATAATGTCTACTATGTGTCAGCGAAAGTCCCGTAAAAATTGGTCGAACCGTTTTTGAGATAGCACTGCGTGCGAAGCTACGGTTAAAAGGTATTCTAAATTAGAGTATCTTAAGTAACCCACTGTAATTTTAGCTGCTTTCCAGTGAAATTCCGGTTAAAATCGGTTCAGCCATTTAGGAGATTCCCCGACGCAAACAAACCGACAGAAATTTAAAAAATTGCATTTTCGTTACCATCATTGTGTAAACTTTCATACCCAATCAGTTTTTTATTTTATTTTGATATTACATACAGACGCTTCATTTTTATTATATGTAATAAAATAAAAAACTGATTGGGTATGAAAGTTTACACAATGATGGTAACGAAAATGCAATTTTTTAAATTTCTGTCGGTTTGTTTGCGTCGGGGAATCTCCTAAATGGCTGAACCGATTTTAACCGGAATTTCACTGGAAAGCAGCTAAAATTACAGTGGGTTACTTAAGATACTCTAATTTAGAATACCTTTTAACCGTAGCTTCGCACGCAGTGCTATCTCAAAAACGGTTCGACCAATTTTTACGGGACTTTCGCTGACACATAGTAGACATTATAAAAAGTAATTTAGTCTATTTTAATTTAGACTAGCTGTTAACCGTGGCTTCGTTCGCAGTTCTATCTCCAAAACGGTTTGACCGATTTTCACGGGACTTTCACTGGCAGCTATCTGACCTTATAGGAAGTAATTTACGTTATTCTATTTTAAATTAGCTGTTACCCGCGACTTCGTCCGCATGAAATTTAGCAAAATATGTTGTTCAATGTGGTTGTACTGTACTCTAAAAATAAATATAATAGAAATTCATATATCTGTATCTATGTATGTAATTTGAATTATATTGTCTTTTCTGTCATTTTGGCGGTCATATTGTTTTATTGACTGCGCTTTCGACTACATAACTCAGGAACCATAGTAACATATAAGAATATTGTATCGAGTTCAATGAACACTACTTAAAATTGTCGAATATTTAAAATTGTTTAAACAGATAGAAAGTTTCATATCTTTATTTATATTTATGCAAGATTTCAAGACATCAGTTCATTTATTGTGTACTATTCAACATTATAATTATTAATAGTAATTTTGAAGATAGAAGGGATCTTTCTAAAAAGATATTATGCTATAGACGTATTACTTATTGATAATATGGACATATTATATCATCATTAATTCATTGTTTCATTAGTGTAGTAAGTGAGCATTGAGGTAGTAATATGGTGGGTTAAGGTTCCAAATACGTTGCTGATGATAAACCTCATTTGATATACTTTTAGTATTTATATATCTAATGTATAGTCCGCGTCACAGTCTTTAAGCGCTCTGAAGTAGATGCGCATATCACAAATTTAGGTATCAGAAGGATGTAGTGAGGTAAAAGGGGTGTAAGGTCGCCTGCGCGCGCACTTCGCCCCCTATTTCACCCACGTTGACACATGTGTCCTGTCATCATTCGTTGTAGTACAGTTGCATTCAGAAGTCAATTTAGTTTTGTTGTTGGTAATTACATGTTATTGCTATTTTAATTTTTTTCTTTTTCTATTATATTTGTCTTTATTAGAATACCCATCCACTTCCAAAAATTATGTTTCTATGGAAGGCGTTGTGTATTACGAATTATTTATTTATTATTAATATATTTTATTTAAAATAACGGTATTGTAACACGCATAATACCTCCACAATATATGCTACAAGATATATCCTATAGATAGAAATAAATACTGTATAAGACGGATAATTCAATTAAAGTACGTGATCACCCAAAACTCACCAACCAGGTGATTAAACGTTATTTGGATTTAATTATAACTGACAAATACATAATGTGACGAACTGTTAATTTTCTAGCTTTGTCTATCGCTCAGCTACTATTGTCCAATTCTAGTTTTTACTGTTGTTTTATTACCTTAGTAATGATTCAATTTTTATTATCTGCTCATTTTTATGTATGTAAAATAAAGAGGTTTACGTAAATTAGCTGTCAAAGCGTTTACAAGTTGACACAATCGAAGTTGTAATAGGCAAATATCTCCTTGAATCATAATTAATTAAAAACGTACTATACTGTACGTATCGTACGTACGTATCGTAACAAAGATGAGTAAATGTAAATTTCAAATTCTTATGGTAATATTTTTAATTTGTTTTGTATTAACTTCTTGACTGTACTATTAATTTGTTTTGTATTAACTTCTTGACTGTACTATGCGCAAAGCCAAATTCAAAGCTATGTTCAGAGCTGCCATAACATTTGACGCGGACTATATAGGTTACATGTTACTATAAGTGGCGTGCGTGTCGTAGTTACAATTGTTTTTAGAAAGCATTTCTATATTTGTACATGTTCTCACAATTTTATATTTCTTTGAATCAATTTTTAATAAAGGCACGCGGTGCTGCGTGTACTGCTAGCCTTCAAAAAAATTACTGTAAATAAGTAGCCCAATCGACTTAAGTTTATAATTACCATAATTGGTATATTAAAAGTACAGTGATTAATAATATGCCCTCATATATTCATATTCAATTATTTGTTTCCAGTATTCTGTTATCTGATCCCAATTTCACAGAAGAATCTGTATGTACTAGTAACTCAGAGGAAGGGATGTCCACTACTGGAGGCATGTTGGTTGTGGGTATGAATCAGTACAAAGAATTGTGTTTGTTAGATTTGACTGGTGCAGCAATATTTAATACTAAGACTGTCCATAAAGCTATTCTGAGTGCTGCTGACAAATGTAAGAGTTATGTTGATATTGTGAAGAACGCTATCGCCACTGATGATAATCTTCGGTAAGTGTTATAATTAATTTATATGGGGTGGTCTCCAGTCAAACTGTTTGTTTTTTTTTTATTTCCTCAATTTTGTGACATTTTCTGGTGCCCCTAAAATAGCCCTTTTAATACATTTTTGAATTATTCCTTCAAAAGACAAGTTTTTGGACATTTCTTAAAAATGGTTAAAATATAATCTTTATTTATTTTTTATTTTTACATGTTCATTATAGAAAAAATATTTCGAATCTTATAAAGAAATGTGAATTTTAAATCGAGTTTAAAAAAAAAAAGTTTGTACACCTCAATCAATTTAAACATTAAATTATTCATAGTATAATTGATTTAATATTTTTTTTTAAAGTTAGTCCATTATTAGGAGTGTTCACTTCTGTCCGTAGTCGTAAGACTGCCTCGATTTTTTTTATGTCTATATTTTATAAGAATTTCTCTATTTGAGGGACTGTCAACATAAAAGGATTATATGGTCTTATTTTTCCAGTCAGAAACGAACAAAAATCAATTTCTCAGATATTATAACAACAGATCATAAGCTATCGCTCAATAGAAAAGATCTCAGTATTTGTCTCAAGAATTTTGAGTTTGAAGATCTGACATTAAAAGATGAAGCTGAAAAGAGCGAGGATGATGATATAATGGATGTCGAACCTGAACCCAGTAAATATGATGGTCAGTTCATACTAATTTTTTTATGTCAATATGATGGTCAGTTCATGCTATTTTTTTAATGTTAATATGATGGTCAGTTCATACTTATTTTTTTAATGTTAATATGATGGTCAGGTCATATTAATTTTTTAATGTCAATATGATGGTCAGTTCATACTATTTTTTAATGTAAATATGATTGTCAGTTCATACTATTTTTTTAATGTCTATATTATAGTCTTTTCATACTATTTTTTAAATGCCAATATGATGGCCAGTTCATACAAATTTTTTATAATGTCACTACAAGTCTTTTAAAATGTTACAGAGTGTATTCAATATGCTTTAATAAATTATTGTCTATTTTTATATACGATTTTAATCCCTTTGAAATGATCATGCAAATGTTTCCTATTAGACTAGATTAATTAAAAATGTTACTATTACCTTAATTTTTGATATCTATCTATGTAGTACCATCGAAAGAACGAAATTTTTCTGCAGTTTTTTGTGATATTCGTCTAATATATTTTGGGATACAAGAAATAAAAAGACATATCTAATAGTATTTTCCTGTTTGCCTAAAGATTCCTTTCTGAAACTAATTTTAGTACCGTTTTTCTTTTTAACTTAAAGATGATTTAATAGTACTTTGCTAAAGCTGCACGCTACAGACTTTTTTATTTTCTGTGGTTTGTGTTTTAGTTAACCACTTTTCCTTATGCATAATAATAATTAATATATAACATAATTAGTTTAAATATTCGGTTAGTTATGAGTGAGGCATAAAGGATGCGGATTCGTGATTTATGACAGGCTCGATCAAAAGAATTTTATTTAGTACTTAAGAGTTGACAAGGTAAAAGAAATGAAAACAGTTGTAATATAATCTATTTCACTGGGCTCATTATAGTTTTATTTTTGCAGTTATATCATCTGTTCCGAAAACAGCGGAAATGGTCACACAGAAAGGTGCCTCGAAATGGATAGAAATATCATCGGATTCAGAAGATTCCATAGATTAAATAAAAACAATTTTTGTAAATTAAAATGTAATAAATTTACATTTTACTGCTATTATAATCTCTTAACAGTATCATACTAGCAATTGCATCTCCCTTTATTAAATTTGACACAGTATTTTTATACAAATAAAACTTAAATAATAGATAATAAATAATATTTCATATGAATGAATAGTGGCATGAGTAAAACTGGATTACTAAATAAAAAGTCATAAATTTAAATATTTTCACAATACTTACATATTTTGAATTAAACAAATTTTCATTTTTTTTCTATCAATACTCAAGGCCTAATTTTATTATTGTTTTTTTCTCTAGTCACAATTCTTTTGTAGCATTTGTAAAATAAAAAAAAATTTGTTTAAGTTACTACTACATTTCAAAATTTATTAAATCATTAAAACATTCTGTAAATATACAGTATCATGAAGTAATATACTTCAAATCAGTAAAAGATTCTCAATCTATACTTCTATAAATTCATCATGATAGAATCTAGATTGAAAATATAAGTTGACAAGCAGAAAACTTAATTGTACACTTATAATACATTAACGACTATACACTCGATAAATTACAATCACAAAACACATTTTTTCTACACTGAGTCTGAATTCATTCCGTTTTTCTGGTCTAGTTTATTCCCATTCGTTTTGACCATATATATAAAGTATGTCATGATCTCCTTTTCATTGACTGGTAAAGATTTGAAGTGTTTTTGGATAGCCTGGAAATAACAATATTATAATGAAATATAGTGATTATTTCGAACATGTCATTGGTTTTGTATTTAAAATTATTTTATTAACATGGTACAGCTTTATATATATTTTCCAATCAATCATCATCACATACTTTTATATTTATATATTAAAATCACAGCAGTATATAATCTATACTAATATTACAGAGGTAAAGTTTGTGAGTTTGCGACGTTGTATGGGGTAATCTCAAGAAATACTGGTCCGATTTGAAAAATTCTTTCAGTGCTATATAGCTTATTTATCAAGGAAGGTTATAGGCTATATATCATCACGCTAAGACCAATAGGAGCGTAGCACCAATGAAGAACATTTCAAAATTGGGGCTTTTTTCCTCTTGAGAGCTCCCACTGCATGTTATTGTTAACCCAAAGTAACTATTCCATGTAAACAAAGTCGGTAGTCCGGTGAAGCTGTTAAGACCTTGCTGGGTCAATAGCGTAGTCAGTTAAAAAAAAAAAAGTAAACAAAGTCACAGGTAGAGGCTATACTTTATGAAGACTAACATACAAATTCTTCTCATTTTACATCTTGTTTCGAGTATATTATTAGACATAAATTTGTTCTTTTGATCATACAGTTACTTTAAAAAGTGTAGATTGTGAGGATATTATATAAAAAATATTTAAATAGCAATGTATATATAACAAAATTACTTACATCAGCTAATTGTGCCTTATTCAAGCCTGGTCTTGTTGGAACTTTGTAGTGTCTCTTGTATCTCCTTAAAGTGTTCACTTGTAATTGTATCAAGTCTACTTCTGGTACATCCATCTCTGCTTCATTACTATCATCCTCAGAGTCCTTGGGCCTTCTTTGTTTTGTTCTTGCACACTGTATCATAGTTTTGTGATGGTCACAAATGTATGTGTGCCTGGCCTGAAATAATAAGCATTTAAATGTCTTCATAAATTTATGTGATAAATTAACATACCTATAATAAGTAATGTAAAAATAGAGAATGCTATTGGATACTACATATACAATAGTAGGCAAACAATAAGTAACTGTCTACTTTTAGTAGTTTTTAGGTCTAAAAAAAACAAATTTTATGAATATAATTACTAGAGAAAAGTGGTTTGAAACATACCTGACCGTCAATATTAAGTTTGAGCCTCCTTAACGCAACAGTTTTTTGTATACGCTTGCTGTAAGAAGCGTTGCCCGCTGGCCGTCGGCACCGATCGCTGTCATCCACAAGGCAACATATTTGGTCGGAATTACCTCTAGAATCTTCTTCTCCTGTACTAAACCCGTTGTTCATTTGATACTCCCGTTGAATCATATATGACTAATGAATTAAACTTGCGTATTAAATCTCGCACCAGGCGACGGAAAACTGTACGACGTATTCACAAAGGTACACTCGATTGAGGTTATGATTTGGGAAAACACATAGCGTTTGCCCCAAACGAATCACATAAAAACATGACAGCTGATCAGTATAGTCAACTACACATCAAACTAGAGACAAGTTAAAAATTAAACCTTGCACATACGCAAGAAAACGTTCATTGTTAATCACAACAACTATCTGAAATCCTTAACAGTTAATTTTTTTGTATGTACACTGTAACAAGACACTATTCACTCATTGAATATCAGAGTCTGTATGTTTTATTCAAAATCCTAAACGGAGGCGATTTTTATTTCTGGTTTTATAATATATACTACTTTCTCATCTGCACCGACCGATCGCTACGCCATTACAATACAAATGAAATGAGAAATGACTGACCAAATCGTTCATTCATTTGACCATGTTTCATTCGTTCATTCAAAACTCTAACAGAAAATGCACTATAATAACGGGCATTATTCTTACAGTATTTAGTGATCAATTTTGCGCAGCAAGTGTGCATTCTGTAAAATAAAAACAGTTCGTTACGTGTAGGTGTGTGTGGATGCGATATAACATCGTAGCTATGTATTAAAGTATAAACAAAAAATAAAGCTAACACCCGCGTCCCGGTTGGTTGCCTTATGGCGGGTTATTTGATGTAGACCAATAGGAATGATCCGTCATTGACATCGCTTCTTGTATATTCATTACGCTGAACGCGAAGTTCCCTACGTAATAAGCGCTGAAATCGTGTGCTCGTTTGTAATAAACATAATAATACTTGGTGAGTTCTATTATTTCATAATAATCTGATCGTTGTTTATGTGTAATTCTATTAAATGTACGCAAGATAAATACATATGTGAAATGCATCAGATGCTTATTTTAAAACGAAAGATTATTTATAGTTTTACATTCTAATTTTATAAGCAAATGGCTGCCGAGCCCCGAAGTAAGGTGACATCGTATACATACGTACTTTGTTACAACTGTGTGTACATAAAGAATACGTGTCTAAGTATGTATATATATCTCATTTATATACTACATATATAACATATAGATATGTTCATCAAGGAACAGAATCTTATTTGTGATTGATTAATTATTATACTGATTGTTATGTACGAAAATAATAAGATCTATTACTAATGTAATGATTACTGTTGTTGACAAAAACATGTTCCTACTGTTTTGTACAATTGCGGAATAATATATCTAATCGAAATAGATTATTGTTTTGACACTAACAAGTACCGAGTGGTTACTAAATTTTTAGAGTTACAGAAAGACACGTTATTTATAAAATAAACTAACAATGAATCTGCTATTAAGCCACTTTAAAAATAGTATTGAATTTATAGTTTGCAGCGTTTGCTCAGCAAACTTCAAAATTTGATGACTATAGCACGAATATTGTTGATACCCATCAGGTAACACATTTTATATTTTTTAACGTGTAGTAATTAGTACTAGTGCATATTCTTATTGTACGTAAATGTATATTTTGTATAGTTTTGTAAGCTATAATATATTTTTATACCTTGACAATGATGAATGTATAATAATTATTTGTAGATATTCATTCGTTGAAATTCTCCAAATATTTATTGTTGTTATAGGTTAATTGTATAAGTATGTGACGTCTTACGAGAGATCTCAATGCTAGTATGAAATTATAAGTTCAACCGTCGCAGTCATGTCTACGGTAAGTTTTATAATTTTTTATATTGAGTGCATATAGATTGCTTGTATTTTTTTTCAATCAAATTGCAGACGACGTACTTGTTCGTTAATATTTCAGCTTTACCGGATGGTTAATGTAGTAATAATGTAGTTATACCTGTTAAACTACGATCATTTATGGTAAAAATGTAATAAAAGTTATAGTTTTATTCATAGTTTGCGGTTTACATCATGGATCAGTGGTGCTTGGCGTGAATCAGATGCGAAGATATAAATAATTATATTGACTGATTTGCAATTTAAACTTTTAATTGTTATAAATGCAAGTGTTTCACATTTAAAATATTATTTAGAGAGTATTTTTAACATATTAATATACTAAATAAGTATTTTGTTAAAGACAAAGAAAACAGTGTAATTTTATTTTAATATAATTAATAATTTATTATAAAATAATTAAAAACTATAATATTAGAGACATACAATATCCCTCGTTAGAAAATCAAATAAATGCCATATAGTCAGCAAATAAAAATATAATCTTCCATTGAATCAGGAATGCGTTGGTTTATATCAATAGCATTGTATTGAAGAAGACCTGCAGTTATTATTTAATTTTATGAACAGATTCCAGTTTATTGAAAATTAAAGTTATGAATGTTTCACTCGTTAAATAAAATTAGTGTAATATTTATTGTTTCAGCAGCATTCATGAAGTTATGCTATTGCTATAAAACTAGTAAATACCTAATTTTTTTTCATATTTTGTATTTTGAAATTACCACTCTACTACTATAGTTACTTCTACTAAGATTTTTTTTTAAATTTAGAAATGAAGTATAAAAACTTGTATTTTCACCCACTGGTGATTCAACTTCAAAGAGAGCTTCAATTTTTTTAAATTAAAAATGAGTTCACTGATGTCTATGTTATAATATATTCTAGAATTATGTGTAAATACTACTTCTATCGTAGCTACATTTAAGCATCTTTGAATAAACTGGAATGTTTGTAAAACTTTATTATTAAGGTTACCCAAAATGATCAAATTGTATAAAATTACTATATCTTTCAATGATGATTATTTTTTTAATTATGTATATAGTTATACAGATAGTAAACTGGAACAAATTAGCAGGCCTGGCTAATTACTGAAGACGCAAATAAATATATCTTAACATGTGACAGAATTCTATAAACGGTTTTCTTTGTTTCTTTCTACATGATGTGCCAATCCTCAAATATCATTTATTCGATATGGCTCTGGAATTACGTATATGAATGTTAGAACTAACGAATGTGGAAATACTCTTGTATATATGAAATAATGTAGGTAGTATATTTTGTTTTAATAATTATCTATACGTGCGGTTATATTTCTCTGTAAAATTATTTGTTAAAAGGGTAGAGTAGTTCGATAAACATGTCGTGGGTTTGCGTTTAACCACATTCACATATTATTACACCAACTCTTCGAATGTATCATACAATAAGTAAGTGTTCTGAAATCAAAAAGAAAATCGATTTGAGATAAACATGATAATTAGGAAATGTCCCACCATAATCCAGGTTACAAGATTACATCATTCACTAAATACTCGGCCTTATTGTACGAGTTACGTCTATTCCTTTAAATACAAAGTTCTATCATCGTTATCTTGGTCTTTTCATGGCAACTTGAAAATTAAATGATATTACGTATCGACGTAACTTTATAATCAATTGATTTGTGGCCAAAATGTATCATAAATTATTATAGAATATTTTATAAATTTGACTGGTTACAAATAATACATACGAAAAATAGTTATTTGAATTAATTATTGCGTTCGTATGCTGATAAGAATTAAATATGCTTTATTTCAACTTAAATTTCTTTATAGTGTTGATATGAAAAGTAACAGGAATTGCGTCGAAAAACCTTGATTTCGTATAATAAGGAAAGTGAAATTAATATAACATATAAAAACATGTAAACGAGTTCAAACATAAACAAAAGAATTTCAGTGTGAACTTCGATAGCTATGGTATGGCTGCGCTAATCGTCTTATTGACCGGTTGTGGACCTGCTTGTTGCCAGTTCGTACACCTTCGCTCTCTGTTCTTATAAATTTCAACTTTTCCATTATATCCGCTGCGCGTTGAGGGCGCCACAGTATACTTGTTTGGCGTCTGCTTGTGCGGCGTTGCCAGCTTTATTGACTTAAGTACTAACGAAGACAAAACGTACGCGCGTGGAGTGGAACTTACAGCCGGTAGCTTTTTGATTAAACAACACGCGAGACTTTGTGCAGTTTCATTTCTGTTAAATTAAATTCATTCGAAATATCATGTGCCATCTAAAAACCTATTAAGTTTTTGTGATAAAACCGGAATTGATTCATGAGTTTTGCTACTGTAAGTCAAAACAGCTAGCTAATGTAGTGAATGGTTTTACTAACCATTATCATACGAGTTACTTAAAGTGCGAGGGACATGTTTCTAAAAATAATTACAAAATAAATACTATCTAAATTTTACGAAACATCATAAAGAAACTGGTTGGCCGCAAGCAGTGATTGTAACATGGGGGAACGGGGAGCGACGGGGGGCGCTTGGGGTGCGCGCGACGATGCCTCGTGGTGGCCCGGTGGCGCAGGTGAAATGCAGCACCAACAACAATTAAACGAAGAGATTGGTACCAGTACCGCCGCCTCAACTCATCAGCTATATACTTATAAAATGACAGGTGGCTTCTCAAATAGTGGAGACACGACCACTCCCAGTTATGATTATCGTTTAATGTCGAACTCAAACACAAGAGAAGAATCTCCACAGCAACCTTGGTGGTACGCATCAGGCTCTGTTGAATCACAGTCCACTTCTTCACCTACGGTACGAAATAATTTATTTATATGAAGTCAAATATATTGCAAAGATTATTAAAGAAACCTATTATGAAAATTATATTTAAAATGTATGGCATATAATTATTGTCTACCTGCGTATAAAAAAAAAAACAAAATGACTAATGTAAAATTTTATATGCAATAACTGAATAAACAACATATCCACTAGGAAATATAAACTGAGTAATGAACGAGAAGATATTAATTTAATTGGTCGTGTGTGTTTATTTTGCGCGCCAATAATGACAGAGAAAAAAATTGTTTTCTATGGCAAAATAACTATTATAAAGAAGTCATCAAGTATTAATTTTATGAATACCAGACATTAAATAAATAATTATAGCAAATAATATTGTAATATTTTTGTTATATGAATTAATATCTTTTATAAGTTATAAGTACAGAAGGTCTTATTCTGAAATTGTCGACAATAACAGTGAACATTAATGTGTCTAATTTTCGGACATCTCTAAAATGGATTGTCTATGTATGTTTAACTTGTCAAATGATTCATTCTTTCGTTCAATTCAGGGAAAATAGGATTTTTATGGTACTATATCTATTTTTGGTTACCAAAGATCGAGTAAGTTAGAACCTAAATTTTATGACACTTTTTTGTTATCTGCTCAAACTACGACACTATCTATTGTTTAGTAAACAATTTTATCACATCATTGGATTTGTTACTGTGC
This sequence comes from Antheraea pernyi, assembly GCA_015888305.1. Taxonomy (NCBI): domain Eukaryota; kingdom Metazoa; phylum Arthropoda; class Insecta; order Lepidoptera; family Saturniidae; genus Antheraea; species Antheraea pernyi. The sequence continues at coordinate 20,929 of MU159615.1, read as the reverse complement.
TACATAATCGCTTAGGATTTATCAATCTATCTAGATTCCAAAAATGGTATTTTGGGCTCATTGGAATTGTGTTACCTATTAAAATTATTTGCACAAACCCTTTCATAGGAATATTTTTAGTTATTTTTGAAGGTCTGTTGACCCCTGAAGAGGTATGGCCGATGAAGCCGGAGCCGTATTTTTTGTTCGTATCCCAAGGTTATTTAACCAAATAAAGAATATTTGTTTACATTGTGTGCATTACATTTATAAATTTTATGACACTTTTTTGTTATCTGCTCAAACTACGACACTATCTATTGTTTAGTAAACAATTTTATCACATCATTGGATTTGTTACTGTGCTACATAATCGTTTAGGATTTATCAACCTATCTAGATTCTAAAAATTGTATTTAGGACTCATTCGAAATGTGTTATCTATTAAAATTATTTGCACAAACCCAATATTCATAGGAATATTTTTAGTTATTTTTGAAGGGTCTGTTGACCCCTGAAAAGGTATGGCCGATGAAGCCGGAGCCGTATTTTTTGTTCGTATCCCAAGGTTATTTAACCAAATAAAGAATATTTGTTTACATTGTGTGCATTACATTTTAAGTGTTGTAAAATATCAACGAAACCAGAAGAATAGAACACTTTATTGTTCATACTAAATGTAAAATAAAATTGTATGAAATATAAAGAAGAGGTAGACATGGGTTCTACTCTATAGGTGTATATATCTGTGTACCTTTTTACTAAACATATTTTTTTCTGCTATAAATGTAAAATGTACATATCTAAAAAAAGACCATGTAATATTGTATTTTGTAGAGCTGAATTAAGTCAAAATGCGATTTTACAGCATAATGTTTGATATTTATGAATTGATGACTATTTATGGTACAACTAGCTTATTGTAAGAATATATTTCTCAATTGTTATAGACGCAGAATCAATCAAGTCCAGATCGTGAGCAAAATAATCAACAGAGTAACGGCATCCAACAGAACCATCAGAATCTTCAGCAGCAAGATCAAAATCAGGCTATACAGCAACAGCAAAGCCAGTTGCAGCAACAGCTACAACAACAAAATTTGCAACAAGCTATACAACAACAGAGTCAGTCCTTGCAACAGTCTCTACAGCATCAACAGGAGGAGCATCAACAACAAGCTCTGCAGCAGATGATACAACAGCATCAACAACAGCAGCAGCAGCAACAGCAAGCTTTGCAGCAAAGTTTGCAACAGACATTGCAAGTCAGCCAAGCTCAGGCACAGGCGATTGTGCAAGCTCAGGCAGTGTTACAGCACCAGGTTGCTCAGTCTTTACAACAACAGCAGCAATCATTGCATGATCACATTCAAGCTGTACAGCAACAGCAGATTCAGGCAGCTTTGCAAAGACAATCTGCAACTTTACAGGTATTTTAATATATGCCTCCTATAACCACAAAAAAAAGTGAGGATAATTACTTTCAAGTAACAATACAGCTTATGTAATTTAAAATATGTAGATATAATATACTCATGGACGTATTTAGAGGAACACAATTTTGAGACAAAACACAAGAAGTGGCAAATTAATATGAAAACAGATTTATTCCTAGAATATATTTTAAAAGTTGTTAAATATAATTCATATTTAGGAACACAAAAAATTAGACTAAAAAAAAACAAATTAGAGTACCTTGTGTTTTAATTCTATGGAAATTTAACATAAAATAATGAAAATGGAATATTGCTCTAAAAACTATTTTTTTTTTATAATTCACAATCTGTATTCTTTATTGCCTCTTCTCCCTGTCAACCTGCGTCTGTCTGTTATACATTTTATGAAATTGTCATTTAAATTTGTGGTTTTAAGTTCTATTTTTTAACCAATGCAGTTTTGAGATCCCTTATGTTAGCTGGTGCTGGATTTCTTTGTTTAATTTGTTTTCACAGTTTATACCGAACATGTTCTATTGGATTTAGATTTGATGATTATGTTTGGATTAAATTTTGACCTATTTCCTCCGATCATCTCTGATCTTATCTTATGAAGTGAAATTCCCTTCACTCAGTAATAACATTTATTCGTCATAAGAAAAGCAATTGTGTTAAATTCTTTAAACACAATGAAAACTGCAGAATTTCATACACTATGTAGCAAAGATATTAACTGGTAGAAAATAAATAAATAAATGAAAGTCGATAAGTAAAATCTATTCAAAATTTTCTAATTACATAAAACTGTAGGAAATAAGAGAATATTTTTATTTACTTTACTTTTTTGACACTCCTTTAAATATGTCCATGAGTGTATAAATTACACAATATATCTATCTATAAATTACAATATATCTATCTATCTATCTATATAAGCCGTTTCACTAAGAACTCTTTAAGGAAGGCATGGATTTATTATCAACTCTGTATATATATAAATCAACTTTCAAATTTCTTCTCAAACAATTGTGTGGAGTCTTCTCTAAAACGAAATATAGAAAGAAAACAATAATTTTTTAAAATTTTAAAATAAAATAGAGGTTTACCAGATCACTTCAAAACTACTTTAGTTTCAGTCAAATGTTAATTGTACTTTTTAGACATTTGTACTTTACTTCAACAAATATTTGTCAGAACTTCATTCGATATAAAATTATGAAAGTTTTGAAAAACTACGAATTATCACACTCATGACTTTTTTCTTAAATTAAGTTTTTTTAGTAAGTAAGGTGAGAGGTTCGGTGCTTATGATTTTTCTCTATATAATAGTATTTTATAAGGGCTCTGTGTTTCTTTGTAAAATAACAAAAGACGCAGACATAGTTGCATGTAACTACTAGTTAAAAATAAATTAGGGTATTATTAAAAGATTGTTCTATTCATTCCCCCATCAGTCAAATTCAATTTTCGGCAGCGGCTCAAGCCTAGGTCCGTTCCCTCGGCTTGGTGCCCTTGAGTACGCTGCCCGCGCGATATAGTGACACAAAATCTTACATCACTGCCACAACATTACACATATCACCTCCACACATGTTCTCGCATACACATGCAAGTGGAAGGTGTTTTTTCCCTCATAAAACGGAAATAGTTTAGAAAATTATCCGATACGAAATATATCTAAGAGTTGTTGAGGTATGTATGCTTGGTACACATATATATTTCAACAACTCATATATGTATGAATAGTTAGCTTAGCTCAGATAGGTCACGAATTGCATGTATCAGGCAACCCTTGAGCTAGTTGTCAAATAAAGTCGGCTGAGTGCCTTAAGCGCACTCGCCTTAGAAGTCCGGTTCACTTCAGCTTCAGCTGTTAAGACCTTGCTAGGTCGATAGCGTAGTAAGTTCGAAAAAAAATTCAAATATAATTAGATACACTTTTATAAAACCTTGTACTTATTGAAATTAATTGTTTTTTCATATATATTTCTTCGGAAAATCAAACCGCACTTTTTAGCAATTTCCATATAAAGGTTTAGGATTAGACTTGAATTTGAGTTCATTGCCAATGTTAATAGGGTCAATAAACACAAAATAAAAAGTTAAAAAGTAGTTATTGAATTACTAGGAGCTCCAGCAACAGGCTCAGCAACAAGCGTTAGCAGCCCAAGCGACAGCTCCAAAGAGCAGGATGCCGAGAGCAAGACCGTATAATAAACCGCGCGGCAGGATGACCGCGTACGCTTTCTTCGTGCAGACTTGCCGTGAAGAACACAAGAAGAAACATCCCGATGAGAATGTTATATTCGCTGCATTCTCAAAGAAATGTGCTGAAAGGTGGAATGTAAGTTTTATCGTCTACTGGCTATTGCACGCGGCTTTGCTCGCGATAATGTAGATTTGACCTATTCATTGGAAACGGTACTTTTTCTTGATAGTATATTCTATAGCTTTGAAAGAAAAATTTCATGTTGATCGCTTGCAGAATTGAAACGTGAAAGCATAACAAATAAAACAAACTCACTTTTGCATTTATAAAATTAATAATAATAATAAACACTATAAAACAGTTGTATACATAATTAAAATTGATCATGATTTATTACATAGTATGTAGGAACAACAATAATTGATTCCTTACATTGCAAAATGAGCTAAATCCAATTTTGGTTGTTCATATAAATAATTATTTAATCCTCTCTATGATTTTTAGTTTTTATACACCTAGAACAAAGTTCTGCTTTTAATGACCATAAGGTTTTTTTTGTGATCTTCATATTTAACATGTACAAAAGATCTTGAAAAATGAAGTAAAATAATTGGTAACAAGGGCTTAAATTGTATTTAGGTTATTTTGAAATGTAACAATACAAGTATGTAATTTAAAAATTAATGAATATATACATAGATATATATACAAATAATTTAAAAAATAAAAACGATTATCTTATACAATAAGTTTAATAAACTAATCATGAATAGTGTAAAACCATTTGTGTTTCGACTAACTTAATTTTATGGTGGTACCCAGACCCAGACCCAGATCTCACAATAGCTGATCATGTTTTTAAATATCTAGCCGACTTTTATAATTTTACATTACATAATTTGAAATTGTTTAAGTTTTTCCAATCGAATTTTGTAATAAATCCGATATTTTTTAAACTTATGCTGTCACCAGTTGACTAGTACGTTATAAGGTTAGGTTATTTTGAAATGTAACAATACAACTATGTAATTTAAAAATTAATGAATATATCATCATTACATAGTATAAAACAAAGTACGGCGTCTGTCTGTCTGTCTGTTCGCGATAAACTAAAAAACTACTGAACGAATTTTCAAGCGGTTTTCAGCAATGGATAAAGTGATTCATGGGGAACGTTTTGGTATATAATTTGTTAAGGATTTTTTTATAATCAAGGTGGGACAACGTCTGCCGGGCCCGCTAGTACATATATATATACAAATAAATGAAAAAATAAAAACAATTATCTTGTACAATAACTTTAATAAATTAATCATGAATAGTGTAAAACTCTTGTGTTTCGACTAACTTAATTTGATGGTGGTAAAGCCACGCTGAAACTATTAGTTTTAGCATGAATGGGTCGGCTCGCCCGGGGTAGTACCATCCTCTCATAGAAAACCAACGTGAAGTAACAGTACTTGAATTGTTGCGTTTCGTTCGGTCAGTCAGAGCGTCGCAGGCCCACCTCCCCTCCCCTCTCTCCTGTCCCACTCCCTCCTCTAACCCCTCCCCCCAAAGGGTGGCAACGCACTTGCGACTCCTCTGGTGTTGTTAGTGTCCATGGACGGTGGTGATCACTTAACATCGGGTGACCCACCTGTTCGATTGCCACCTATGACATAAAAAAAAAAAATCTTGGTTGGTTTTTTTGAAGACGGTTTATTTTATGTGAATTTTTATTTTAAAAGGGGTTATTAGATTTTCTTAAAATAATTTCTGTTTTTACAGACTATGTCAGAAAAAGAGAAACAAAGATTTCACGAGATGGCGGAACAGGACAAACACCGTTTCGACCTGGAGATGCAGAACTACGTGCCGCCGAAGGATGTCAAAGTTCGCGGCCGAAAACGGCAGCAGACGAAGGATCCAAATGCGCCAAAGCGATCGCTGTGAGTTATGGTCATGGAATGTTTTGTAATTTTTTAAATTCATATTTATAATCAATTCTTGTTTTGAGCTTGAGCATAATATGACATCATTTGAAAATGTATAAGTGTCATAATTAGATAAATACTAGTTGTTCTCGCGACTTCGTCCGCATGGGATAGTTATTTTGGGCTAACGCCAACATGCAATGGAAGCTCTCAAAAGAAAAAAAATCCCGATTTTGCGACATTCTTTTTAGTGCTCCGCTCTTATTGGTCTTAGCGTGATGATATATAGCCTTCCTCGATAAATGAGCTATCTAACTCTAAAAAATATTTTCAAATTGGACCAGTAGTTCCTGAGATTAGTGCGCTGAACCAAACAAACAAACCCTCCAGCTTTATATTAGTATAGATGGCGTATTTATATGTAAGTCACCAATTATCCGAGTGAAATTACAATTTAGTTCTAGAAATATTTTATAAGTAATGTTACTATCCCATAATATCAATATATGTACAATGCAGTAATTTAAATAATTTTGAATGTGTAGAACAATTGTGAGATTTTTTAAAATATTCTATCAATTTGCTTAACCTTTATAATTATACCGATCTTAAGCGATTTTAAGTTCTCTTAGGAAAATTTTTTCATTACTACTTATTGCCTATGGAAAAGCGTAATGATAACCAACATAACTGTCTGGAGAGTTCTTTAGGTGCATGTCTCAGTAAAATAGTTTTAGCTGCTTAGGAGACTAATCTGAATACACAATAGACCTTTAAGTTATTTGTATATATCTTTTAGAGTTTCTCTAGTCTGTATCTATAGAATAAAATAAAGTGTATGGATACTAAATATCAATATGAATGTACAGATCAGCATTCTTCATATTCTGCAATGATGAACGTGGGAATGTGAAAGCAAATAACCCGGAATACACAATGGGTGAGATCGCTAAGGAGCTCGGCAGGCGCTGGGCTGCTGCCGACCCCGATACCAAGGCCAAGTATGATGCTCTCTCTGAGAAGGATAAGGCGAGATATGACAGAGTGAGTAATACTTTTTTATATCAAAAAGATATCCCGAAAAGCATATTATGTGTATGAAATTATGTCTGTACTAAGACTTCTCTTTTTCGGTCAGTGTAGTAATACTTTTCCTTTTCTTTCAGCGTATTATGACTTTTCTTTTCCATCAGTGTACTAAGATTTATCCCTTTCTGCCAGTGTACTAAATTTTTCTTTTTCCGTTAGTGTACTAAAACTTTCCTTTCCGTCAGTGTACTAAGACTTTTCCTTTTTTGTCGGTGTACTAAGCCTTCTTCTTTTCCACTAAGAACTAAATGAGTAACTGGATTTAATTAAAAGACAATTATGCAACTGATTAATTTCATATATAGTTTATACATATTCTGTACTAGGACTGCACTATAAAGTTTTTAGGTGCAGAAAATAACGCACTGATCCTGGAATAAAGACACAAGTAATATATATATTCACTGTGTATTTTTATTGCATTTAAAAAAGGGCACTATAAAATATATTTTGCCACAAATTCTCAAATAACTATTAAAAAAAAATAAAGAAGATTTGTAGAAAGACAACAAAAACTGAAAAACGTTTCGTATCAATAGAAATCTATTTACAATAACATAGTATATTCTTAAATTGACTTGAATAGTTCTAGGACATAATTATAAAAGCATAGTTGGTTAAGTTCAAGGATACTGATTTATTCAGTGTAATGTATTTTTTATCTAAACTATGGTTACTATGGTTACTATTTCAACAAATTTGTGTAGTATTTTTCTCTTGAATAACATTCAAATAACATACTTTGTTTGTGACTTCTTTTAGTTGCTATTCTCTTTAATATTGTATTTAGATATTGTAAGAAATTCTTAATAGGATAGTTTTTAAAGTGAAGTTGGGTTTGTACATACTGTTTTTATTCTAGGATAAATGCTTCGATCAACAATAACTAGATAAAGGTAACGTACAAATCGAAGCTAAAAGCCGTCCGCGTAAATATATACTTATGTGTAGCTATTTGTTTACTAAGAAAAGGAGAAAAAAAGTGGTAAAGCTGTTTTAAGGTCAACCTAATTACAACCATAACACCTTGTAATAAAGTCACAAATGTTCAAAATATTATCTATTACTTATGATAAAACGAGCAAAATAATAAATTACCCCTCACAAATGAAAAGATAACATAAACAACATTTAGTGTGAATTCAACCTTAACACATAATGAATAAAGTACGTTTTCCCGTTATTGTGCGTGTTTGTGTCTGGTGAGGCCAAACATTTGTATCACAGGTTTAAAATCGGTAATTTTGTTCAAAATTTGATATTATTAGAGTTTAAAGCTTAAAATATAACTTATTCAACATGTATTTAGCGAAAGTAAGATACTCCGGGCGTTAAATTGCTTTTTCGGGTATTATATTTGCATCTTTTGAATACACTGCGGTATGTGAAAGGGGATTACATTAGCTGTGTTTCAAACAAACTAAACAAAATAAGGGCACACATTTCAAGTGAGCTTTTATTTACCGAGACGTATTTTTCTCGCCGACCCGTTATCTAGTTATTGTTGATCGAAGGATAAATGCGATACAACGCACACAGTATACATACATTTTGAGAGATTTGTGAAAAAGTTTTAGACAACCTGCACTAATGAATTTAGATAGTTGATCACAAATTTATAATTTTTATTGATTATAAAGTTATATTATACAGTAATAGTTAATAATTATTTCATAAAAGTAGACAAATAAAATCTGTTTATAAGTGTAGGAATTTTAAGGTGGTTTGAATAATGGTTATCCTTACATATTATAAAACAAAGTCCTCTGCCACGTCCGTCTGTATGTTCGCGATGAACTCAAAAACTACTGAATGAATTTTCATGTGGTTTCGACTAGCAGATAAAATAATTAATGAGGAAGATCTAGGCATATAATTTTTAAAGGTTTTTATTATTATCAGGCCGGGATAACATCCGCCAGGCACTGAAGGCATACTGAAGGAGTCGTGTACTTTTTTTAGGAAATGACAGCGTACAAGAAGGGCCCCCTAGCGTTAACGCAACACCATATGCAACAGCAGCTGACTCCCACAGAAATAGACGACGAGGGAGGAGAGTTCGAGGGAGAGGAAGAGTACAACTGAATACATTTCTGTTCAGTAACACTGTGATCGCGGCTTTGCAGAGCCACTTGGCAACAGTTCGGGACTGTTCCATAGTACATTAAAACTAGAAAGATACGGGGAAAGAAAGGGCTCATCAGTAATAACATTAAACAAAATAGTAACAGTACGTAGAATCATAAACAAGAAACAGGATAAAAACAATGCATAGAATCCATAACAAGAAATAGAATAATAACAATGACCAGAATAACAACAGGAAACAGAATAATAACAGGAAACAGAATAATAACAATAAACAGAATCATAACAATAAACAGAATAATAACAATAAACAGAATAATAACACTAAAGAGATTTATAACAATAAACAGAATAATTAAAATATACAGAATCATAACAATAAACAGAATAATAACAATAACCAGAATCGTAACAGGAAACACAATGATAACAATACACAAAATCATAACAATGTGCAGAGTAATAGCAATATTTTAAACTTTTGTACAAAATACATTATTTCTTCATTTAATTACAAAGAAAGGTATCTTATAATAATTCTGCAAATAATATCTACATTTTCTGTTCGTTTTTTATTCTTGTCCTTGTTATCTTTATCTGTCTATATATATAGTAGTGTTCTCTCCTGAAACTTATAGATTTACGAGGTAAATGCCGATGAGCCCGTTTTATTCCAAGTACCGTTTAATTATTTTTACACGCAGCTGAGGTCGACGCCTGAAGTTTTGCCAATAAGTTTTTAAAATAAAAAAAATGTCGATATATTTTATATTACAAATATGGAAGGAGTTTTTCCAGGATTGTAAGAATTAAAAAAAACAATTACGTGTTCGAGACTGAAATATATGCGAAATATAATTTTGTTCGATTTAAAAACATTTTTTAATAACTTTTATGTTGTCAGTTTTATATTATCATTAAAAATAGTTTATATTCTGTTGTTTGATTAAACGAATGGTACGGTTTTGTTGTTCATTTTTTACGGCATTGTTTATGTTGTTTTTATTTTTGTCTTTTAAACAACGTCGTGTCTTTCGGATAGAGATGCGATTTTTGGAAAGGACTATCGGATGTTAATTTTAATATTAATGCAGTTTTGACCCAAATTAGAGTGGCCTTAAGTTTGGCTATTATAAAAAAGTTAGTTATATTCGTATTAAATTCATTACAAAAAAACAAGTGTGCTTAAGACTACACGACTGAAGTAAAACTTCTTTAGTTCCAAATATTATATTACAAATCTACACGACTGAAGTAAAACTTCTTAAGTTCCATCTATATATATATATATATATAAATTTTCTACAAATATTTAAATTATGGGTTTTCATTGATAATACGAAACGTAACTCTATCTCTTTCACTAACGTATATCTCCATCTCAACGTCCGGTCGCGTCGCTCGATCACACGTTTTCGTAACGCTCTCGTGACGCATTCACCCGTTTACTCCCCAAGTCGAGCGTCCGTAAAGGAGTTTTACTTCAAAAAGTTACAAAATTTTGAGGTTATTTTAACTAAATTTCACTAATTCTTTTCGACTCTCAACGATTAAGAACAAAGTAGATGTTGAACCGGAGATGAAATAAGTTTAAGTCAAGTTAGTATTTCAAGTTAGTTTAGGGTGTAAGTTTGGAAAAACTCGTTTTGAGTGAGATTTTGTTATTCTCGTGTGTATTAAGAGTATGTAAAGTGTATTTTTCTTTATTTTTTTTTTTATATAATATTTTATGGTTTACGAAAATGAATATGGTATTATCCGTAATAATGTACTGTGTACATAAACCGACTGCAAACCGTGATAGTACTTAACTTTGTAGTTTTATTCGTACTGTCTAGAATTACTGCTAGAGATATTGTTTATGTTGCTTTCATACTTGTTATTTGATTTACCTGTAATTCTACTGGAATTGTCTTACGTGATTGTAAAAACATTTCCACGGAAATCTAGTTATGTATTGTATTAAAAATATAGTGGAAAATAAAAGTTGAGATAATTAAGGCGGGTGTAATACGGCGGCCATATTGTTTTGATGATGTCAAACTGGTTTCACTTTACAAAACAATATAGTGATTCTATTACACTAATACTGTTCTTTTATTTCTACGATATTATTTCCCTTGTTAAAATTTCTAATTTCTATTCAGTTTTGACCAACACTTTTTTTTCTAATAAAAATATTAGTTTCCTTTTATAAACGGTATCTATACATATAATAATAAGAATGTAAATCTAAAGTGTCTGTGCTTCTTCGATTTTCATGAAAAGAATTGTTGCAAGTGTCTAGGAATAAGTAATAGAATGCATTTCAATCATTTTTAGAAATGTCTGCCTGTCTTTCTGTTTGTATGAACACGCATCACTGGGTTCACAATAAAACTTCAACAATAAATTCATAAAGCATATCCTCGGGAGTAACTTAGTCTTTGTCTCATTGAATTTGGTCCACTCTGTCAAAAGTCATTGTGATTTTAATGACGGCTCGAGTGAAGTACGAGATAAGAGTAGTAATTTAGAATTAGAATTAGAGTTTAGAATTAGATCGACGTCCTGAACAGTTTCTAAACTTACCAAAAACTCACTATAGTATTTCTCCATTTTAAGGTTATCTCCATATGTGTAGCTTACAAACTGTCACTTAAGGATAAAGGTCTGATATTTCGGCTCATAAATTTAAGTGATCCCGTAGTGTATAAGGGACACCTAAATGTTGGTGAAAATCAAAGACGTATAAGTGACCCTATAAAAACGCTAAGGGATCACTTAAAAGATAGGAATTGTTGGTGAAAAAGGGCCGATATCTAGAATTAAATAGGAGTGATAGGCGCTACGAACTTGCATATGGTCATCCGTCACTGTTACATCTGTCACTTTTACTTTAGTTTTAGCAACCAATCTTCTAGTAGATAGTTCCTGCCATGGTCGAGTAGGTTATATTACAAGTTACTTGTGATGATTTTAATGTTCTAACAAGATGGTGGCCCGCTTGTTAGAACTTTCCAGGGAGTTTTTGTGGCAAAGTCAGAATCCATGCTCCATGGTGTTATTTCTCATCCACTTCATTATTTCATTTCACTTTATTGTAAAATAAAATCCTCGGCAACGTCTGTTCGTGATAACCTCAAAAACTACTGAACGGATTTCATGCGGTTTCCACCAGTAGCTAAAGTGATTCACGAGGAAAGTTTAGGTATATAGTTTGTCAAGGTTTTTTTTACTATTGTCACGGTGGGATAACGTCTACCGGGCTCGCTAGTAATATTATACAGCTGAAGAGTTTGAGAACATGCTAATCTCAGAAACTACTAGTCCGATAAAATCCTTTTAGTGTTAGATAGCTCATTTATCGAGGAAGGATATATGCTATCACGCTAAGATCAATAGGAGCGGAGCATGAATAAAGAATGATTCAAAATCGGGGTTAACGTACGTATGATTTAAAAATATGTAGTCCGGTGAAGCTGTTAAGACCATGCTAGGTCAATAGGATAGTATGATCGAAAAAAAAAAATATTTTCATCTACGTAAACGAAGTCGCGAGTTAAAGTTAGCGTTAGTCCTAAGTATCTATTCCACACGGGCAGAAGTTAGCAAAATATAAAATCCACTACATAACGTTCCAAGATTCCGCCAAAAACTCCCATGTGTCAATTATTTTTTGTGACTCAAGGGTTCGGGAATCAGTCTAAGAATATCCAGTTGTCTACGAGGCTTGAAATGTTCCGGTTGACAAATTAGCTTCCCTGCCGAGCCTTTCTCAAAATAACAGCTTTTTCATATGGGTTTCAGGGGAGTCGACAGGTTTCTAAAATGAGGGGGTGAGTCTGTTATACTTTTGGTGGTACAAGGCTACAGTGATCTCTTTCAATTAAGCTACTATATATATGTGCTATAATAAATATGTGTATACATTTTTTATATAACAAAAAAGTGGAAAAACAGACACTAATGAATGACGTAGCAAAATGAGTGGATAAAATACACAACTAAAAATTCAGTTCAGTTTTGTTTTTTCAATTTTTTAATCATGCTCTGAATTATTTAAATTACATATCTTGTAAAATTATATTATTAACATTAGTTAGATTTTCAGATCTTTTGGCGTTCTCACCAATATACATTTTATTAATTAATGAATTCAACATACGACGGGCTGCTCAAGTTCAAGACACAAAATCAGTATTACATATAGGTACACAGGCCACTATACTATATGTCGCTAGTCTGGTGCAACGTAATACGTCACGAACATGTCAGGTTATCGATGACGTGACCCAAAAGTTTTTCTCCTACCAAATATTTTCTTTCAATGGCTAAAAGCGTTTATAGAAGTTTGCACTTTGAAAATCAATAGAATTCAACAAAACGGTGTAGCAGCAGTCGGAAAATTACTACCATACCACTTTTTGCGTAATAGGAAAACGCCTCGTAAAAACAATTTTGTTTAAGAAGCATATCCCTCCTATTCTGGATGCGTACTGCTTTCCATTTCAAATTAAAAGTCTTTACTTTAGCATGGTTAAAAGAATATTGAACACTATTTTTTTTCTCTATAGTCGGAAAATTACTACCATACCACTTTTTGTGTAATAGGAAAACGCCTCATAAAAACAATTTTGTTTTTGAAGCATATCGCCATATCTGTTTTTGATAATTCGGTGAACAGTATGGAATAATTTATGTGGCCCAAGAAAAAAACTATTAAGCCATAACTTAGTAGGTACTCCTATTTTGGTTACGTACTGCTTTCCATTTCAAATCTTTACTTTAAGCAAGGTTAAAAGAATATTGAACACTATGTTTTTTGTCTAATATGTAATTGACTTTGACCGCCATTGTCCTGCGTCGATATTTATCAATATATGGTCTGTAAAGGGTAAAATGACATGAAGAATTGCTGAAACAGACATTTCTAAAGCTGATTAAACTATATTATATTCTCCTCCGGATGAGAGAATTGTTAAAGGCCAGCTTTATATTTCTTGATCTTGGATATATGCATTAGACTAGCAGTGCCCGCTGCTACGCGCACGTTTATTAAACGCTCTGGAGTATAGACGTAATTATTTTTGATACGTTTTTTTATTTATACATACATTTTATGATTTATAAAGAGTTATTTATAATCATTGTATGCTATCAATGTTGGAACGAAATATACAAGTTACATGATATTGTTTCAAAATAAACATTTCATATATTTTTTAAATGTTATTCTGTTGACATCAATATAAATCAGTTGGTTCAAAATATAAACGCCGGTCTAGCTGTTTTGAGTTATAGGTAGACAATTTTTTTTGTGATGCAAAAACATTGTTCCAGTGTTTTATAATGGAAATAAACATTAGGAAAAAAAAATTATGTACCAGAACCACAGATCTATTATATATATCCCTATATATGAGTATATCATACAATATTAATATCTCTGCCGGCATTTGTTTTTCTGTAGCTTACGTTCGGTTTCGTTAGTTCCTTAATTTTATAGGGACGTAATAAAAACTACAAAATATTGATTTGAAACATCTTTTATTTTATAAAAATAAACGTTTTGACGACAAATAGTTTTAATATTCGGGGTCCTTATGTTTATGAACTCGCGTTCGAGTTCCCACCAGAAATGTTTCAAGACATTGTAAAAAAATTCAGTTTTTACAAAAGTTACCTTTTATCTTAAAACATTAACAACGTTACATTTTTTTTTTCACATCTAATACCTAATAACGGTCAATCACTTTTATTTACCTATTCATACTTAAATATTAGCGTTTATGAAAATAACGTTTTTCAGATTGTCCAATAAAAAGGTAGGTATATATAATATATAGGTATTGAGATAATTTGCTCTCGGAAGAATGTATATCCGTTAGACTAAAGTATACCATGGAAAATAACAATTACGCCAGTTTGCTTTGGAAGCGAAATATGTTTTCTAAACTGTGCTTTAACCACACTGCGTGGAGATTGGTTTGAATTGTTATGGATGTATTTATAATACATTCAATGTATAATCAGTGTATTTTATTATTTAAATGTCATTGTCAGTCAATTACAGCGTCTTAGTTTGATGTAAATTTTAGTTAGCACGACATTAATATCTAAATATAAAATTACAGCGTTTAAGTTTCATGTAAATTTTAGTTAGCACGACATTAATATCACGAATGATGAATTAACATTATGATGTATAACCGAAAGATAGTAAAAAATAAATTGTTCATGTCTCATAGGCACAATTTCATCGACACATCCTACAATTTCGTATCCTAATTCCTCAATATCAATGGATAAATTACAAATAGTAGGTACAAATGGGACGAAACGAAAATTCATGTACATACAGTTTTCCTGATGTACTGATTATAGTTATTAATTACTTTAAATGATCAATGTGTAATTTAATATCACTGAACCATTTCTGTACAATAGATTTATCGATCTATATACAAATTTTCATTTCACCGTATTGAATGATTTCAAATACAGTGGATATATTATGTAGATATAGACAAGTTTCGCTCACAATCTATTATAATCAAATGAAATAATATGTACAAATAATTAAACGTAATTTTTAAAATCAATGTTTATCTCTACAGAGCTGTCATAGAAGGCAGGCTTTTATGTAGCAATTGCAGGTGGAGTAGATCCCTGATGAACTCATGATTGGGAGGGATAGTGGACAAGATCAACATGAAGCATAATTGGATAGCGTAAAAGGTATGACGCTTATAGTTTTGGGTTAGAGACTGTCTATGATATAGATGATAACAATGTAAGAAGGAAAATCTTTAAAAAGTAAGACGTAAATTAATGGAACATAAAAAACAATCCACACGCAGCGGGCTGAAGCAAATGACTGGCGTTGAAACAGTGGCTTGAAGAGTAGGTTGGTTACACATTATTATAGCGTTATAACGATTACCTATTATTTGGGACTAACGCTATTCCCAAACGCCTAATCAAAGGATGGGGTTTTATATAATTATAATATTATCAATACAATGCAATGGCCATATCCTTCTACAGTACATTGACGATATCATCGCCCTGTAGAAGTCGGTAATTTTTAAAACTATATTTAGAATCAAATGCTTTCGTTATAATGCATTCAAAAACGAGATATACAATCAACCATTGCATTGTGACTAGATTTTAATCAGTTTTCAAGTCTTTTCTATAACGCTATTCCGTTTTACATACAAGTAATTGTCCTTACATGTCCGTATACCAGGCTAATGACGAAAGCTCGTTCAAACATATCCTACATAATAACTATAGTAATATGGCATACATAAGTATAATATTAAACTTGATCAGAAATATAATACCAGTTAAGTAAAATAAAAAATATATGTAAAAACATAATTAAAATAATTTTATACATTTCTCTGATCAAGCAATAATTAATTAATATCACGAAAATTATGCAAAATTTAACGCTTTAATTATTTTGCAATGTCCAGGAATCCAGAAAAAATAACGTTATCTGATTACAAACATTCCGTTTTGTTATATTGTAAGCGGATAATTTTACAAAAAGTCTTATGACAACAAGATGGCGACATATTAGAACTTTTTTCTATAGAGTTTTTGTAAAATCTCAGAATTCTTGATTCGTGTTACTATTTGGTACTCATTTCACTTGGACATAATGATGACGCTATATTAGGAAATATATCACCGATATTACACAATAGAAGACGAATAATGCAAAACTATTAATATAAATAAACGCCTTTACATGACACTAAGATCACGCCAAAAATGTTACGTATTGTGCGAATTCTGTTTCTTTTTTAATCTATGACTCTTGTCATTGTCAAAATTTATGACACTTGGATATGGAGGGTAGAGGTAAGGAGAACCATCTCAGTATATTAAAAAGTGTCCACTGAAAGGCAGCAAATTAAGATGGCGCCACAATAGCAAGTGGAAAGTATTTAAAAATAGCGCCACAAATAATTAGAGTAGGATACTAGATTAAAGAAAGAAAGAAAAACTTCTAGACTTTTCTTGACAACAATGAAATTTTTAAAATATAACAAAAATGTACCTACAAAAGTTTATAACAATCGAATCACTATCTGTGTATAGTATAGTTTTACAGGTTATATTCACTAAATTGCATTTGACTACGTAAATAGTTCAGGTTTTAAATACTGCATATCTCCTAACTACGAAAGTCACAAAAAATATTAAATTTTTCAACCCAGCACACTTCACTTCGTTTATAACTGCTAAATTCATATCATTTCCTTTTCCCACACTAGCGCTATTTTGACAAGTCTTCGAACCATAATTTGCTGTTTACAAGTGGACACTTTTTCAACTGAGCCCCCATACCAGATGGTTCTCCTTACCTCTACACTCCATACACTTGGAGTGTGTGCATGCCAAAACATATTCTATGCTCTTAAGCCCTTTTTAAGGGCCTTTTATAATAGAACGCATAATTGACAATGTAAACACGGTAAATCAATACATGTGATATTTGAGTCGTATAGAATCATACGCGGTTATCTACACTTTTTGGGAAAAATAAGTTGTTTATGTGGCAAGACAGCAAATTTTGAATAAGAAACAATCGAGTATTAGAAAATGACAAAAAATGGATACTTTATCGAGTAAAATATGTCCAATCTTAAAGAATCAAAAGCGTCCACCTTTGAGATTATATTGGCTATCTTAATCTCCCCACCAAATATAGGCGCGTATTTGTCAGTGGTTCAATGTCAAATATAGCTATCTCGAAAAATTTAGTATCAAGTTCGGCCATTTTTAAGGGTTCGCATCAAATGCGGCTATCGCCAACAAAAAAAACGTTAATATTGGTTGTTTAAACTTTGTCATACTAACTGCATGTTGGCATATTAGTAAACTATCTGTATATTAAAATACAGTTAATACATCAATTATCACTGCTATACTTTATAAAATAAACATTTTATCCACTTTGCCAAAAATTCGTTGAAGTGTAGATAACCACTTTTTTTTATATAAGACTCATTTATTAGCTTTGAAACTTGAATAAGACATCAGTCACATTGCAAGGTTAGTTCCAGGCAGGATATGTAACTTCGCAGCTGAATTCTTTGCGAAATGACATAAATGATCTTTTAGTCCAGGAATTTGAATTTATCGCGAACAAACAGACAGACAGATGTATCAGAGAACTTTGTTTTATAATATGTAGTGATAGTGATGAATATGTATTTTTATTTATATTACAGTGCTACCGACGCATATTGGAATTGGAACCTGATAACGTCCAAGCTTTACATAACTTGTGCGTGGTTGCCGTGGAACGCGGAAAGCTGGCAATCGCAGAAGAGTGTCTCACTCGAGCCGCGGCTCTCGCTCCACAAGAACACTACATACAGCGCCATCTATCAGTGGTGCGAGCAAGAATTGCAGCTACAACCTCTACCACAACACAAAAACCAACGTCCACAGCCTCCACAGAGGTGCGAGCGAGATGGAACTACATCCCTCAGCAACCACCCGATCCTCACGAAATTGACGCTTCATAGCGAACTATAGAAAGCCCTTAATTGTACATATATGAACATTGTTCACAACGTTGATTGAGCTAATTCTGGTCAATATTTGGTTGATGCTTATAGATGTCATTAAAAATTGACATTATTATCTGTTATTATTATTTACAATGACAATGTACGGCAGGTGGTATCGCAATGTGCGAACAGGCAAGTATTATACAATAGGTGTGAAAGAGATAGCTCTTCATATTGTTCACACAGAATCAAGATACGAACAACAAATATCGTGTCTTTGTTAATTTGTAATACGATACAAAACAGCAAATTACTGATCACCAAAATACCTAACATCAATCTTTTTTATAAAATAACTCATTAATCATATACATATGGCCGTTATTGCCATTTACAATTAATTCACAGTTTATTTGTTTCACGTCTTCTAAGTGTGGAGTAGGCATAAAAATTTAAAAGAATGCGGTATAGGAACCAGTACAATATATAAATAGGCCAGCCTTACAGTTGTTTATTTTTTCCAAAACTAGCCATACCTGGAATTAATAAGATTGATTCTATATTTTCAAACTCCATATTTTCAATTTTGCCTCTTAATTATAATTTATGCTTTGGTTTTTTAAGTAAACAAACCCTTAAGTATTTTGAAATAATAAAAAATACATATGTACTGTTTTGCTATATTTTCAATAACCATAAAGAATTTATTCCTTTAAAAAGAGCAAAAAAATTACGCATATTTAGTACTTAATATTGACCAGAAAGAGTTTGACAACTGCGTTATAAACACCAAAGCCGCGGCTCGAGTGAGACACTCTTCTGCGATTGCCAGCTTTCCGCGTTCCACGGCAACCACGCACAAGTTATGTAAAGCTTGGACGTTATCAGGTTCCAATTCCAATATGCGTCGGTAGCACTGTAATATAAATAAAAATACATATTCATCACTATCACTACATATTATAAAACAAAGTTCTCTGATACATCTGTCTGTCTGTTTGTTCGCGATAAATTCAAAAACTACTGAACGGATTTTTATGCGTTTTTCACCAGAAGATAGAGTGATTTATGAGGAAGGTTTAGTTATATAATTTAATAATATTTTTCTTTATTACCATGGCGGGACAACGTCCACCGGGCCCGGTAGTATCTGATAAATAAAAACTTAGGATAACTCAATTGAATTTGTGAGACAATAGTAAGTTTAACAGTATTCAGAGTGAAGTAAGTGTGATGTAATAGTAAGAAAATAACACTAACACTCTCAGCAGCGTCGAGATCTTTGACAGAGTTGATGTAGATATCGCCGAGTAGGACTAGCGCCTTGACGTGGTCGGGGTGGTGCCGCACGAGCTGCTTGAGGAAGGGCGCGGCCTCGAGCGGGCGGCGCCGGTCCGCCAGCAGCAGCGCCAGGTTAAACAGCGCCGACCTGAACTCCGGCTTCAGGTGCACGGCCGCGCGGAACCAACGCTCCGCACACTCCGCATCGCCCTCGTCCATACACAGCATCCCCAGGTTGAAGTGCACACATATATATATATATATATATATATATAACCATAATATATCAAAGTGCGTACGGTGGAAGAAAAGTACAATGTCAGGTTATACATTGTCGAATGTGACTTCGCATCTTTAGTTATTAAGCTCCTTAAATATGAAAACAATTTAATGGTGATATTTAATTTAATTTAATTCTCATCAAGTAAAAACTAATTGCCGAAAACCTAAATAACTAAAAAAAAAATGTAAATCGATGCCAGCTTATGTTTGGGGGAAAGGGAGGGATGGGAGAGAAGAGGGGAGGGGAGGGGAAAGAAGGCGGGCCTCCGGCGCTCTCACTGACCGAACGAAACGCGACATACACAACATGCCCAAGTTTAAATGCACACGTTCGTTCGTCGCTATAATGTTCATTGATCTAACGTTTTACTTTGGCATATTTATTACAACAAAAACGAGTGTGCTTTAGGCCACACGATTGAAGTAAAACTTCTTTAGCTCCATCTATATGTATGTATACATGCAAATACATATACATACGCTAACAATGATTAATTAATTTATTTTTAGATACAATTGTACATAATGCAACAGTCAATGGTTTATTGAATAATATAGTAACAATAATAAGAAGAAGCATACTAGACTGAATACCTAGAACGTTTTATCACATCGTTACAACTTACAGTATTAATAATATTGATAAATTTAATTAAAACACAACCCAACAACAAGAATAAATGAGAAAGTGAAAATGAATTAATTCATTCATTGGAAAAGAAAACAAGATGGAAAATACAATGAAAAATATTGAAATATAATTAACGGGATTTTGCTTAAATCGTCATGGATATAAAATGTGCTTTATTGTTTAATATAAAAGTTGTTTAGAGCGGAAATGTTCTTTTAAGAGTTTATTACCATTGTATTATATAAAATCTCTGTTAGGAGTGGGAGGAAAATTGATCGTTCAATGTCTATCAAATTTCGTAAAATTTTAATATAAAGTTTATATATTCGTATGAACACCACTATGTTTTGCCACAGTATGAATACAATAACTATTAATTGACACGCATGCTAATGTTATTAAAAATTACAACACCGCTATCTATCCATATAGACGTAAACAACATTTGGTTATTATTTCCTAAATAGATTATTCTGAAAATACTAGTTATATACAACCAT
>MU159614.1:138195-159903 GCA_015888305.1 Antheraea pernyi | reverse complement strand
TAACGAGTGACGACAAATAGATTAATAGCTACGATCCCAAATCAAAGCACCGTTTGGGACTTACCAAGTGAACCAATACCAACCAAAGTGGTGAGTATGTGGTCTACATCCAAGTGGATGATTACTGCTTTCTTTAATAAAACTGCACACGCGTCAACTGTCTCTTTACATTATCGTACAGTGAATAGCAATTGGCACACGATCAATCGTTTCTCAGATGTTATTGACGAATTTCTTAAAAGTAATCAATAATCTTGATAATTTATTGTATGTCCGCAAAAACTTAGATATGCTGGATCTGGTAAAATATCTAATTTAAATACTAGAAATAGCAATGAATTGGCCATTTTCCATATTTCAGTCTCACTATGTCCAAAAACAGTGTTTCAGGTAAATAGTGTTAGGTTTTATAACAAAGTCTTAAAACAACATTACCGATTTGCCGCATAGTGAGTTCAAGAACCATGTCAAGCGGGTTTTAATATCTAAAGGCTATTATAGGGTGGATCAATATGTGAACGATTGTGACGTCTGGAAATGACGCCCCTCTCTGTGCATCCACTAATAACGAATGTAACTATTTATGTTTTGTAAAAATATATAACATGAAAAGATAAACCAGATCGAGTTTCTTGCCGGTTCTGCTCGATGACTGGGTAATGTTTTCCAAACCGGTGATAGCTTTGACGTGCATACGCGCTTTCTCAGGGCCTAAATTGAATAAAGGATATTTTGATTCTGAATATCTTGTATGACTTTGCACCATGACACGCATTGTCATGACCTCTGACCTCTGACATAACCATATAGACAAACAAAATTTAAAAGGGAAAAACGTATATATCATGTGTGATTCTGCAAATAGTCTAGACCAGGAACTGTGCAATTCCTTCTTGTTTTAAAATATCAAAAATTACATTATTTGTGCCCTGTTGGTAGTGTACGGGTGGCATAAATGTTTTCAATATTGGTTTATTAGTATAAAAAAGAGCATTGAAACTAAGTATGAATGGTTTGACTATGTACATAGTCTCGTGCGATGATAATTTTAGAATCCACATATATCTCGTCTATTATATTTACGAATTTTGGCTATCAAAGCTGAAATAGATTCTCTTCATTTAAACATTAATTATCCCCAATAGGTCAAAGGTTTCTGTAGGTGGTAGAGCCCCGCTGAAGCTATTACTGGTTTCAATATGAATGGGTCGCCTCACCCGGGGTAGTACCACCCTCTCATCGAAAACCAACGTGAAGTAACAGTTGCATTGTTGCGTTTCGTTCGGTTAGTGAGAGCGCCGGAGGCCCACCTCCCTCTCCTTTCCTCTCCTTCCTCTACCCTAAGAGGGTAACCCCTTCCCCCCAAACACAGGCTGGCAACGCACTTGCGACTCGACTGGTGTTGCAAGTGTCTATAGACGATGGTGACCACTTAACATCAGGTGACTTGCAAGCTCGTTTGTCTACTATGACATAAAAAAAAGGTGAAAAACCTTCTATTTTTTTTATTGTAGCATGTGAAAACGATTCCGCTGTTCTGATAATAAGCGCTGTACAAGCCAAAAACCAGCAACCGGCGTAAGAGTTCTAGGTTACAGGATATATACTAACTGAATCCGAAACTATAGTCCTCGAGGATGTCGAAGACAATCAGTTTCTTTAGTTTTAGCGTTTTTATCATTATGAACTACATCGTCATTTAAGATCAAATGAGATAGTGGTCAAACACTAAAACAAATGTATAAAAAAAAATTCAATCCAGTCGGATATAATGTCCTATTGTCCAGTTAAAGCAGTCTATCACATCCCGTATTATCACTGCCAAATATAGTAAATAAATTCCAAAGTTGCTTAATTCGTGCATTCTTTCCACTTATTTTTTTCTATAGACTTGGCAAATATTATACAATTAACACTATTTATAATTCTACTTCTGGCATCTTAGTTTATATGAAGTGAACTGGCTGCTCTCCGTGATCTATGACCAAATTCTTGTTTCATTTGTTTTAACATTCGCACGCCGCAGAAAGGACACGCATGTAGGCGCTATGCTAATAATACCAAATGCTTAAGACAATAGCTCTAATAAATAAATGGAGTGCCAATGAGGCTTAGTTTTTGGTTCACTTAAAGCACTTAGCGAGTAAAAGTTTTTTTAGGATCCTTCAAATAAACTACGTTATATACATGTCTAGCTTCTGTCCGTGACTTCGTTCGCATGGAATAGTTATTTTGAGTTAACGCTAACACGCAGCAGAAGCTCTAAAATTAAAGAAAACCCCGATTTTAAAAACATTCTTCATTGGTGGTCCGCTTCTAATGGTGTTAGCGTGACGATACATAGCCATTCTCGATAAATGAGTTATCTAACAGTGAAAGAAGTTTTCAAATTTGACTAGTAGTTCCTGAGATTAGTGCGTACATGCAATCAAACTCTTCAGCCTTATAATATTTGTATAGAAGTATAGATGAATAAAATATAAGAGTTATTTATTTAATAATATATAAGTACTACCATTACAGTTATGCTGCCATAAAGAAATCTTCGATGAGTACTTGTTACACTGAACAAGAAGAAATGACCGCTAAATCATTATTTGTGGTATGAATTTTTTTTATTGTTCATTGTTGGAACCCGCAATACAAACTATATATGTACGATGAATAAAAATATGTCCAACAACTGGCATCCCTATGCAGTATTGCAGCGTTGATTTTCAATGGGAGCCCATGTGATACACGGACGTCCAGTTGGGCATATGTAACAAAAAAATAAAAGAACAAACTTTTAAGTTAAAAATACAGACACACATCAACACGACACTGATGATCACATTATATATATAGGTACTGTGGCTATACATTTAAGACCATACAAACCAAATCAAAGCAATATAGATTAACAAGAACAAAAATAAGAAATTGTAGCACTGGTATTGCAATACATAACCACACAGATAAATAGAGCTTAAAATAAGTGTCTGTGAATAGATGTACGTAAATATCAAATATTGACTCTGAATTTGCAATAAATAATGCTTATATGAGTGGTTAAAACCAATTAGGCCATGTTGGTCAAATGTTACGATCGGTGGTATATCAATTCGATGTCCGCAGGTTCCATCCCCGGCATTACCAATAATTTTTTCGGAATTTATTTACTCATGTAAACTGATAAAGGTATTGAGTGACCGAATGAGAAATATTAGTTCTCTGTTAGTATCGTATGCAATCAAACAACTGTATGTTTTTTGGCGTTTCAAATCGCCTAATGTCGTAAGCTGTGATTACATTCCTTCTTCCGAGAAGAGGTCTTTGGTCCACGATAAAAACTCTTACAAGCTAACTTTACTATTTCCTAAATGAAATGAATATATTCGAAATAGTTGAGATATTATGAGTCAGGTGTGTATTTACATAAAAAAAACATGTATAGAGACTTAAGCATGACTTTTATACCCGATTAACTTAATACCAACGTATTAAAAAGCAGCTCAACGTCCAGTAAATCTAAAATATTAATAAAATTTAAATAGAGATTATAAAATTCGATACGCTGAATGGACTTAACAGTGTATTTATGATCAATATAAAACGTGACACACTGACGACAATCCACCGCTTTCTGTTGACCGTGTACTGACCAACGCCCCGTATTCATTTTAATTAGACTTAGAACATATTCCTTTAGAAATACACCTGTAATAATAAATTCGTGAATAACCGTACGATAGTATAGAAAAAGCAGGTGTAACTCACCCATACGCTCTTTAAGAGCGCACCTTGTGTTTTTTTAATGGAATAAAAAACGTCCGTTAAAATGACGTTTTTTCGGGTCGATTTTCGAATTCGTAATTTGTATTTCGATCCGTGAAGATGGCGGCTGATGATGTATCTATTAATGTGATTGGACGGGCGATTGCGCGGCTTCGATGCGCATTGGCGGCGTCCTCTCCGGTAATCGATTTCGATTATCGAATACATTTTTTTTGCTTTAATCGATTCGGTTTCCGATTGTGTGCTAATTAATAGCTATGGAAGAATTCTTATTTCAAATGTATCGAATGTTCTTTTGTAATTTAATTTTTTAAGCATTTTTGTTCTAAGTAATATATCAGAGTAATTTTAAACTACCCTTTTGAAGATAAAAGGGACAGTCACTGATAACTTTAAGAACAACTTTGTACGTTTTGATATCTTTGGAACAACAGGAGCTAAATTTTGTTCATTTAAATTCATGAACATTTCGAACTTATGTTTGGAACACTGCCAGAAGATGACGCATATCACAAATATTATCTCAAAAGATACCGATTAAGATAAAACTTTTTATATTTCTCTTTATTATTTATAAAACGTTTTGTAATTAAGGCTTAGACAATCTATAATAGTGTAAATAACTTATAGGTTATTCCAAAGAAAATATAATAGATCGACTCAATTAGCATTTGGTATCCAGTTTTTGGAACGTTACATTATGCCGAAGTCGAGATCAATAACCGATGATAGCTTATTTTATATTAACGCTAAATAAATATTTATACTGATCTATACATATCCTTACTAATATAATAAGAAGGTAAATCTAACGTGTCTGTACTTTTTTGATTTTTGGACAAAAAAAAAATGTTGTAGATGTCTAGGAATAAACAATAAAACACATTTCAATCATTTTTAGAAATGTCTCTCTGTCTGTTTGTTTTGACACAAATCACTGCTAAAGTATTGAGTTCATGATAAAACCTTTGCATTAAATTTAGAAAAAATATCTTCAAGCAACATTTTGTCTTTATTTTATTAAAATCGGTTCGGTCTATCAAAAGTTATTGTAAGTTTAATGACAACGCGACTTAAGTACGAGAGAAAAGTAGATAAGTAAATGGACTTAATACATTCAGATGACTATTATTAGTCATTGTTTTTTTACGTTAATTTCCACACGGACGAAGTCGCGGGCACAGCTAGTAAATAAATAAAATTAAAGAATCCTTCGTCTGTCCGGGTCAATCTGCGAAATGACATAACCATTTTGGGGAAGATTTTTCAAAGGTAACACTTTTCAGATAAACTTACCTAGAGCATATATAATTACGCTTCTCCATGGAGCTAAGCAGGCATCATAAAATTTAACACAATTAACATCGATGTAAGAGCAATGTAACAAATTAAATAAGTGTAAAAGTTCACTGTAAATATTAACATAACTGAATAATTAGATACAACTTTAAATCTATTCCTGTACAAAGTTGTCATCGTACACCTTTCTTGCCGGGTTTGAAGTCAAATCGTTAACCTACCGAGAGATTACTGTACGTGGAGGTTATAATTTATAAAATGATAATTTATTGACCTGTGACCGAAGTCCGAGGATCGACTATAAATACGAAGACCCATCGACCCCGAGGCACTAAACTATGGAGGTGACAACTCTCGTGTTTCAGAATATAAGCGTTGTTGTTTAGACCGTACGTGAGGGAATTACGAGAATATTCGATCTTTTATAGTCGATTTTTTTAATTATAGATATCCTATTATTAAATATCCTTACTAATATTATAAATGTAAATGTGATTTTATATTTATACATTCTGATAAAAGTTACTGATAAAATATTAGGTATAACCTATAACCTATAAAATTGCTGTTTTGTATGAAAAAATTTAAAATAATTTTTTTCATGTATTTTTTATTTGTATTAATCGAAGTAATCACCCATGCAATCAATGTATCTTTGCAAACGCAGTGATAGTTTATTAATGCCCTTATTAAAGAAATCAGCTGGACGGGAAGCAACAAATTCTTCAAAGGCATTTTGTATTGCCTCTCGGGTATTGAATTTTTTTCCCACCAAGGAGTTATCCGAATTCTGGAAAAAGTAGTAGTCTGTAGGCCTAAGGTCTGGTGAGTAGGGCGGATGACGGAGAACTTTCAACCGCAGTTCTTGCAACTTGGAGACCGTCTGCTGTGCAGTATGAGGTCGCGCGTTGTCGTGCAGGAGCAGCGAAGACGAGCGATTGACCAATGCTGGTTGGAAATGTGCCAGCTTCTCCATCATTGTGTTCAGTTCTTCACAGTACACATCTGCAGTAATGCTCACCCCGTTTGGTAAGAAGCTGTGATGAATCACACCGGCGCTAGACCACCAAACAGTGACCATCACTTTTCTAGGGGTAAGTTTTCGTTTAGGGCATTGTTTAGGTGCTGAACCAGGATCCAACCAACTTGCTGAGCACTTGCGGTTATCAAACAGAATCCATTTTTCATCGCAGGTAACAATATGGATCAAAATTCCTTCATTTGTGTGTCTGTTGAGCAGTGCAAGGTAAGTCTCGACGCGTACTTCGCGCTAGCGATCATTGAATTCGTGGGGCATCCATTTGTCAAGCTTTTTTACCTTGCTAATTTGACGCATATGGACCAATATTGTTTTGACGCTAACGTCGAAAGCTGCTGCTAATTTAGCCGTAGATTGTGTATCATCAGCTTCCACTATCGCCTTTAATTCGTCATTGTCGACCAAAGTCGTCGGACGACCGCGAGGTTCATTTTTCAGGTCTAAATTCCTAGAACGGAAGTGAGCAAACCAATAACAGGTGGTGTGTTGGTTTGTAGTGTTAGCTCCGTAAACGTCGTTGATGTTGCGTGCCGCTTGTGCTGCGTTGCTGCCACGACGGTACTCATATTCCATAATTACTCGAATTTTTAACGTATCCATGATGACAAAAAAGATTGAAATTGCGATGAAAATGTAATACTAATCAATAAACAAATGACTGCTTTTAGAAAAAGAATTCCATGTCTTTAAAATAAAATTAATTTGAAATTAGAATTCTTAGCCAAACAAAAAATATTTTGATTTGTAATGGCCAGTACTGCAGAACGGCAATTTCATAGGTAAAGACCTATTACATGCCACATATAAAAAAGTTGCGATTCGCAAACTTTGTTAGTAGACAAAAAACATGAAAACAATGTCCAGAATAAAACTTTTTGAATATTATTTAGTTTTCGATGTTTTTCTATCCGTTCTTTATGACACATTGCAGGAAATCCATATTAGGAATTATAAGTTTGTGCCTCTTCCTTTGTAGATTATGGGACCCACAACATGTTCGTGCTAAAATTCTAACAGTAAATTATTTATATCAGTGATCGTCGGGTGTCGAAATTCGACTATAATTATTTTCAAGTATATTATTTATGTTTAATTGTATAAAAGTGTACATATATTGTAGATTAATAAACGTAAGGATCTAGAGGTATGACAAATACAGCCTTATAAAGAAAAGATTCAACTCGTCGCTGGTAAGGCAAACAAAGTTATTGTGTCCAAATTCTTTTTGTTACTAAATCTCGCAACTAAGTAAAGAAATTCGTTTGACAAACATAGTAGAGAAAGGTACTAAACTGTTTTTTTTCTGTCAAATGATATTTCAGTTTTATTGAATGGTGTAGGTATGAACATTTTAAATTAATTTATATATAGTACTATCTTCCCGCCCCGGCTTTGCACGGCTGTATGACCAAAGAAAATGAAATCTTTCCTTTACAGAAGGACCATTTAATTAAATATAATACCGTATTGGGTACGTCTTTTTAACATATATATATATATATATATTTCAAATACATTATACGTTACAATATCGTTTTTAGTGGATGCACAGAGAGGAGTCAATTCCAGACGTCACCATCGTTCACGTATTGATCCCCTCTATAGTAGCCCTATGACACTAAAACCCGCTTGACATTGTGCTTAAATTTACAGTCCGGCAAATCGGTAATATGTTTTGAGACTTTATTGTAAAACCTAACACTATTACCTAAGAAACTATTACTGGTTTTGCTAAGTCTGAAACATGGGACGATCAGTTTGTCACAGTTTTTAGTATTTACATCATGCCGGTCTTTTACAAAATACAGATTTTCAAAGTTTTTAC
Source organism: Antheraea pernyi (assembly GCA_015888305.1). Classification (NCBI taxonomy): domain Eukaryota; kingdom Metazoa; phylum Arthropoda; class Insecta; order Lepidoptera; family Saturniidae; genus Antheraea; species Antheraea pernyi. The sequence continues at coordinate 151,963 of MU159614.1, read as the reverse complement.
GGACATAGATTAAATTATCAAGAATGTATTCGTCCTGATTATTACTGCCTGTTTCGAGTAGTAATGTATTGCGATAATTTCAATGTTCTAACAAGATGGCCCCCTTGTTAGAACTTTCCAGGAAGTTTTTGTTGCATCTCAGAATTCATGCATCGTGGTAATATTTCCCATCCGCTTCACTAGTGCATAATAATCGAAGTATATTACATAAAACACCACCAACATTATATACCATAGAGTCAAATAACATAAGACGCGCCAAAATCCCTGATTTATCTTAACCTATATATTTTAACTCCCATTTGTTAAATGATATTTTTTTTTTATATTATAGGAGGCAAACGAACAGACGGGTCACCCGATGGTAAGTGATCACCGCCGTCCATAGACACTAGCAACACCAGGGGAGTCACAAGTGCGTTGCCGGCCTAAATCATTACATAGTATAAAACAAAGTCCCCTACCGTGTCTGTCTGTCTGTCTGTTCGCGATAAACTCAAAAACTACTGAACGGATCTTTCTGCGGTTTTCTCCTGTGGATAAAGTGATTCACGGGGAACGTTTTGGTATATAATTTGTCCTGCATTTCTTTATAATCAGGGCGGGACAACGTCTGCCGAGCCCGCTAGTTATTATATATAATAATAAGCCTATATTTCAGTTTTATGTAATATTGTAGTTATGAACATTTTAAATTAATTTATATATAGTACTATCTTCCCGTCCCGGCTTTGCACGGCTGTATGATCAAAGAAAATGAAATCTTTCCTTTACAGTAGGACCATGTAATTAAATATAATACCAACCGAACAACTAAACATCGACCTATCAATATTTTTAAGATCTCCCTACTTTTTTCTCTTATACACTAAATTTCTTATATAGGATTTTTATTTTGATTTTTAATCGACATCTTTCACTATCCTGTGTGATTTTTCAAATATTTTATTACATACAAGCCTTTTCTGAGAATTAAAAACAAATAAAAATAGACAAATAGGTGCAGGCCGTTTGGAAGTGATACTCTTAGCAATTTACATTTAGCAATTTATTTTTATTTATATAAATTAATAATCGAGTAATAATATATAATTTTAATAAAAATAATTTAGTCTATGGTAATTTATAGCCAATAATACGTTTGTTAACCCCTGGACTGTCCATACAAACGAATGTAGGCCTTATGATGCACTGGCAAACAGGCTGTTGGCAGCAAACGTTTAAAAAAATACCGTATTTATTATAAAACTTGAACGATAACAATTGATTTAATGTAAAATTATAATTTAAAAAAATAAGCTAGGTATTTCAAAATAATATCCGCCATTTTAAGATTTGGGTTTTAAAAATCAGCCGAGGGGTTAGTGTAATTAAAAATCGTCGTTTGTTGCGAATCAAGGAACTTGTTTCTTACATCTGCAGTTATTAACGCTGTAATGTTTAATACATCTCGCATAGTCTCGGAGGCGCATGCGCACGAATCGAATCCTCGCCTTCCTCATTATTTGTAATTAATCTTCGGACGTTGATATATTGCTAATTGTCTGTTCAATTAGTAGTTTCTATTTCAAAATTACTTAAAGGAGGATATATTCTATAGAACGGTTTTATGCAATCTTGGTTTATGTTATTGCATATTGACTGTACTGCCGCTCTATAGAGTGAAGTAATGTATTTATAAACAACGTTAGTTCTACAGGTAATAATACCAAATAAATATTTAAACAACATTTTTAAATATAAGCTTCTATACTTATTCTCTACTTAAAATCTTAACCGGACTATTTTCAATCAAAATAAAATCAAAATACTCTTATTCAATTTAGGCCCTAAGAAGGCGCTTATGAACGTCTAAACTACCATCGGTTCGGAAAACAACTCAGTCATCGAGAAGAACCGGCAAGAAACTCGTCCTGGTGTTCTCTGAATGTTCTGAATTCTGAATGTTCGCCATCTTGCTCTTTTCTCTCGCTTTGGTTACGTTAGTTTAGACTTGTGAAAAAGGATAACGTGAACTTGCCTCCGGCAAGCGCGGTGCATTTATTAGGAAACTTTTAAAAATTAAGTATTTAATACGTATTTAACACGGATACAGTTACATTCGTTTTTAGTGGATGCACAGAGAGAGGCGTCACTTTCAGACGTCACCATCGTTCACATATTCATCCACCCCATAAACCTATGTATTAAAACCCACTTGACGTAACATTTCAACTTACTATCTGGCAAATCGGTAATGTGCCTTGGGACTTTGTTATAAAATCTAACACTATTACCTAAAAAACTATTAATGGTCTTAGTGAGTCTGAAACATATAACGATCAGTTTGTTATTGCTTCTAGTATTTAAATGATGTCGGTCTTGTACTAAATCCAGATTATCTAAGTTTTTACGGACGTACCTCAAATTCTCAAGAATATATTGGGTGGGCAGAGTTAAAATACCGAAAACTTATCTTCTTCTTGTGTATGGCGGCCATTTTGAAATTCACCATTTCGTTTTTATGTCTCTTTCATTAGAACTGAACAGAAATAAAAAATTGAAAAATCGTAGGTCTAAAGAATCTGATTCTAATTCAGCTTGCACCCACCTGGTACCACCTAGTACCACCCGACCCACAGAAAACCGACATGAAGTAACAGTGCTTGCACTGTTGCGTTTCGTTCGGTCAGTGAGAGCGCCGGAGGATCACCTCCCCTACCCTTCTCCCTTCCCTTCCTCCTCCTCCCCCAAACACAGGATGGTAATGCACTTGGGACTCCCCTGGTGGACGATGGTGATCGCTTAATATCACGTGACACAACTGCTAGTTTGCATCCTATAAAAAAAAAGTAACTTCCAAATCTCCGTTCTTCACATAATGACTACATGTAGTTGTATTAGCTTAATTTGATCTTTGACCACATTGCACAGTATTCGTGCTGATAAAAAAATGGCATAAATATTTTATAACAAATATTAATATTGCAATTATGCTGATCCTACCCAAATTCAAATGTATAATTTTTTTTACAAACATACTTAAAATTATCGTTCATAAATAAATATTTTTTTGATAACAAACAATGGATACTTTATAGTACCAAACAATGTTTTCCTAAGCAGCATTTTATCGCCCATATAGAAAAAGTATAAAAAATGCAATGAACATAAATAATTATGTCAAACAGTCGAAGACGGGGCCGGCGGATTATAGAAGTCTTCTAGTAAGTTCTTAGAAGATTTCTCCGAACACAACATAGTTGGCCTCGCATCAGCAGGCCGCTGGCCCCTCCGTGCGTTACTCGCCCGTCGTGTTTTTGCCAACCAACATGGAGTAATGTTGCGCGCTGCGACTTTTTTGTCGCGTAGTTTATGCCCGGTTTGGTTAGCGCGCGCGTACCCTTAATTCAGGGTTGCCATGTTTATATATTTTCTGTTAAATGTATCTTTAATTATAACTGGAACTAAGGCATTGGGGAAATTTAATAGGAATATGATTAGCGGGTTAGTTTTGTGTTTTGTGGAAAAGCAAGTTTGTGTTGCATGGTGGGAAGGTCTTGTAAGGTTTGCTGTCTTGCTGATTCTATGTTGAATATCTGTTGTCAAATTGCTGTAAGTTGCAATTAAGCTCCAGTCCTCCTATAGACTTAGCGAGTTTACCATCTTAGCTCATATCATCATTTAACATAACGTAAGAGTGTAGTCAAATAAAAAACTTGCAAACCTGTCGGAAAGACACACGATAAAAGTGAAACTTTTGTATTACAGAGAAACATTATAATTAAAAAAAATCAACAAAATACCCAACTTACGTGGTGTTTTATATTAGTACGGCAAAATGACTGCACTAAGCCTGATGGTAAGCATAGTACAATCCAAAAACAATGGCGACCACTAAGAGATAAACTATCTATCACCAGTCGCCGCTGTCATACCGGCTTGCGAAAAGCTGGATATGCACAGGCTAATCCCAAAACGCGCCCTGCAGAAGCGAATCACTATGACGGGCTTTTTTGCCGTATACATGGTGGTTGCGACCCAGTCAGGCTGTAAAACCCTACCACCCCGCTTTCGCCATTGCCTCGTTCGTTATTCAGCAGGGTGCACCACGTGCAGGTGAGGTTGGCTTTGGAGTCTAAAATCTTATGATGTTATTCGACACCCCTTACATCGCCTGGGGGCGGCCACCAATATAAATACAAGTCGCTCGCGACGTTGCTTAAATTTTATCGGACGTGAATCGGTGTTCTCGACACACCAGACACAGTGTTCACTCCCACCACTCTTTGTCATACAAAAGACTGTCGATCAGAATTTCAAAACCCTTCCATAAAAAGTTTTATTACAAATATATAAAATGTCAAAAATAGTAGATGTAGAGATATTGATAAACTAATAGGAAACATTATATTAAAATGATATATTCATGTTTTATATTCGACGAAGCCCATATTTTTTTTCTAACCTGGCAACTCAGTATTAAGGTATTTGCAACTTTTTATTCCCAATCGCCAATTATGTATCAAGCCACACGAAATTCATTGAATGATTTTACTTTTTTTTTACTCAATTGACGATTAAATGAGGCGTGGTCTTGCCTTAACACTAACAGCCTATTAGTACCATTAGCACGCAAATGGCATGTAACGTTAATGATATCGGAAAGGAAAATAGAAATATGTCTGTAATGGCATTTTATCCATAGAAACCTGGAATACGAGTTCGGCTAACGCGTTAATAAGTTAATCCTATTAGCTATTTGTACCAAAGACGTTTGTAGTAGTACTTATTAAGCCACTATAATTAGAAATGAAAACAAAACATTAATTAACAGCCCAATAAAATAATGCACAATTATAATATGGTCCTGCATGCACCCTCTGAATTTGTTTGATAACTCGGGTCATAATAAACTTGTATTAGCATTAATTCCTGAAATAATGTAACGTAGATAGAAATATTCATTGAGCCAACGTGGTCTTAAAATTTCCTGGTACAAAAAAAATTATGAAAAGATAAGACTTCTTGTACAAATTACCTTTTATTATTATTATAGCCTTTATTGCTGAAACTATTCAATATATACATTTTTTTTTTACTTAAGCGTAACACATCAGGTTATCTATTGTCAGCGTGTGTGTGTGTGTGTTAATTAGCGTGCCACTTGACACGTAGGCCTCTTCCAGCTGTTTCCAACTTTTTCTATCATTAGCTTTTATTTACCAGACCGAACCACCCACTTTCTTTCAAAATCAAAATATCCATTATTAAATTTAGGCCCTTCTCAGGTTAGGTGCTTATGAACGTCAAAGCTACTACCGGCTCGGAAAACAGCCCAGTCATCGAGAAGAACCGGCAAAAACACAGTATCGTCAATTAAGCCTACTAGATTCCCATCAATCTCGATTCTACTATGAGTAAACGGAACATTAGGCAAGGTAAATCTTATACATTTTGTTTTGTTGGCATTAAGCAATAGATTACTTAACGCAAACCAGTCGGAAATTTTATTTAAAGTATTATTTCGATAACTAAGCTCTGAATCTATTCTTTTTACCTTAAATATAATTGAAGTTGTGTCCGCGAAAAGAACCATGTCAGCACAGTTATCAATTAAAGTTTATATCGTCAGTCCATCTTTGAATTTGTCTTCCTCTTTTCCTTTTACCATCTCGTGGGTACCATTCCGTAATCATTTTTGTCCATTTTATCTTACTATCTCTTGTAATATGCCCTGTCCATTGCCACTTTAGTTGCTTAACTTTTTTTACTATGTCTTGTACTTTTGTTGGCGATCTTATTTCTTGAGCTCTTTTTCGGTCTTTTAGTGAGATTCCCAACATACTCCTTTCCATTCCCCTTTAACATGTTCTAAACTTTAAGTAATGCTTTTGAGACAGCGCTCACGTTTGACAACCATACGTGAGACATGGCAGAATACATGAGTCAAATACTTTCTTCTTGTCAGTCTCGGAGAAGTTTTTACTTTTAAATATTTCCTTAAGAGATCAGTATCTTTTCCAAGCGCACGAAACCCTTCTTTCTATTCCTGAGTCAGTTTGGTCCTTGAATGATATTAGTTGCCCCAGGTAAATGTAGTGTTTTACATATTCAATGTTTTCATTGTCTACTTGTATAGGTACTTCCTCTCTATTTGTCATTATCTTTGTTTTTGATTTGTTAATACTCAAACCCACTCCTCTACTTGCTTCAGTAAGTTGTTGCAGCATAGTTTTAAGCATTTTACCGTTGTCTGATAATAAGCCTAAATCATCTGCGAACCGTAGGTGATTTAGTTTTCTACCATTAATATTTATGCCAATGTTGTCCTATTCTAACTTCTTGAATATGTTTTCCTTGTCTTACACCTCTTTCGATAGGGAAATCCTCACCAACTAACTCTAGCTTAATTTGTGCTGTACTATTTGCATACACATTTCTGAGTATTCGTATGTATTTTCTTGACACTCCTTGCTGTATTAAAGCCTGCTAAAGTGAGTCATGATATATTGAATCAAACGCTTTACCTAATTACCTTTACTATATTCCAAATAATCAATTTATAACACTGGCGAAGTAATAATTCGTTTCGTCTTAATTATTGTTTATAACAAAATATCAAGTTCCAGTTAAAATTCGCCGCCAGAGCCTTAGAAATAAGATTCAAATTTATTCAACCATTAATGTCAGTAATAAAGATAACTTCTAATTGAAATTTAAAGCTTGATTTATACACTAATTCAAAACACAGTGATGCTATCATATAACTTAATATCCATGTTTGAATTTATATCCCGCGCTGTGTAAAAATGATATTCGTGAGCATAAGGAAATCCGATAAAACCATCGCATACAGAAAGGTATAAGATTAACATTATATACAATGTTGGCCATAAACATTCTCTTGGACATTTTTAATACTCATAAAAGTCTAAGGCAGTGCAGTGTACGGTCATCCCGATTTATTGCCTGTGATTTAGGCCGGGAACATATGACAGTGCACGGTCGTTCTCGAACCACGAGACATTACCCATTAGTCACCATTCGGTAGCTTTAACATTTTAGAACCAGTAATAGAGTAGTCTATTATTATGCTATTTATGTTTTGTTGTTCTAATTTTTGTAGTGATTATTAATGTTTTGTTATACAGCAGTTAGTTATGTCTGAAACTTCACCAGGTTATTAACTTTTTATGTACATCTGTAGTACTTTTTTTTCGAACTGACTACGCTATTGGCTTGGCAAAGCCTTCACAGCTTCATCAGACTACTAAGGCAAGCGCTTAAGGCACTCGGCCGATTTTATTCGACAACTAGCATAAGGGTGCACGGCACACCTCGGCTTGGACTATTGTCTAATACCGCGAATCTGATTAAGTTAAACTAAGATATAGCTATTCTTTTATAATATAAATCGTTTTAATCTTTTAATCATACAATTAGTATTGTATTATTCACCAACGTTTACATGTATTTCGAGTGTTAAAGAGAACTAAACTAATTGATTCAGTTCGATAACGGAAAAAATAAATCCCTTCGATCATATGTGTAATGTACATCTGTATTACTATATATTAAAGGCATAAAAAGAGCTTGTTTGGTTCACTATAACAGAGAGCCAGGTAGAGTTACCGGTCCGGAAAACAATTGAATCCAAGATCCATGTTCCTAATTTAAAGCGTCTGAAAAAACAACTATGCAATTAAAAGTCTTAAGCCTTTCTACAATGGTAAACGAAGCAGATTCTTAAAACTTTAAATTAAAATGTATTATTTTCCGTAAACCGATGAAATAAACTTTATCGGTGATATTACAAAAAAGTTCAATACGTAGTGAATACTTGCTTTAAAAAGGATTAAATGCACCGCGGTCACTGCACGTTCGCCTTCTTGCTCTTTTGTCTCGCTTACGTTAAGTTAGACTTGCGAAAAAGGATAACGCGAACTTGCCTAGGGCGAGCGCGGTGCATTTGATTCGAAACCTTTTAAAATTAAGTATTCAATACGTATTTAACTTTTTTGTTATAACACCGTATATGTCGCGCTGAACTGCTCTCAAATCATCAGTGAAAACAATATGAAAATTATTTTTCCAATACCTTTGGTGATTAGCGTATTGCAAACAAAAGACAAACATACAAACATAGATTTAAACATACATAAAAAAAGTATTTCTCGATTTTTAGTTTCCATATATATATCTGGGTTTCTAATGGGTATAATAAATCGGTTTCAATTTCACGAAAATACATAGATTCGAAGTGGGTGAAAATGAAATAAACGATATTTCTCCCCCTTGGGGGTTGAATATTTTCTTCAAAAGGACCACCTCTGAATATAACCAATTCAATTAAAAAAATAATCGTTAAAATCGGTTCATAACTGACAGAGATATCGATTAACACACATAAAAAAAAATACATCCAACCGAACGTAGTAACCTCCTCCTTTTTCGAAGTCGGTTAAAAATAGATTCATTGTGTTTTTTGTCCCATTCTTTGTGTCTTTCTTTATTTATTTTATTTTTGGCAAATAATCTTCTAATAGAATATTACTGCTATTGTCGACTAAGTATTATTAATATATTAAAAGTTTCTTGCGATCATTTGAATGAACTAACAAGATGGTGATCTTCTTGTTAAAACTTTCCACGAATTTGTTGTGACAAGTCAGAATCCACGCTCCGTGATGTTATTTCCAATCCACTTTCCTTGTGCACAATAACCAAACTATATTACGTAAAACACTAGCAATATTACAAAATATAGAGCCAAGTTACATAAGATCTATACATATAATAAGAATGTAAGTCTATAGTGTCTGTACTGTTTATGTTCGTGAAAAAAATTGTTGCAGGTGCCTAAGAATAAGCAATAGAATACATTTCAATAATTTTTAGAAATGTCTGTCTATCTGTCTTTTTGTATGAACACGCATCACTGCTAAAGTACTGAGTTTACAATAAAACCTCATATAGAAAAATCATAAAGCATATCCTCGGAAGTAACTTAGTCTTTGTTTCATTAAAATCGGTCCACTCTATCAAAAGTTATTGTAATTTTAATCGCACCGCGACTTAAGTATGACAGGAAAGTAGATAGCAAATGGTCTAAACACGTTCACATGACATTATTGTGTACATCAGGTTCCATGTGAACAAAGTCGCGGTCGCAGCTAGTTATGAATAAAATATAAAATCCATTACACGATATTTCAAGATCTCGTCAAAAACTCAATTTTTTGTGCTAACTGCAACTATAAATTGGTAAACGTTTTATTGCAGTCTAAAAACAGACAGTACACGTGAGATTTTTAAATGTGTATACCATCATACTTTTTGCTCATTTGGTGTAACTTTACCCTCATTTTAATCCTTTGCTTTAAGATGCTTTGGCATAATTAGTTATAACAAAAACTCACATTGTTTATATCGTGAACAGTTTGCTTTTTCATAAGCAAAGAATTAAGCCTTGATTTTGATTAATCTAATGTAAAAAACAGTGACTATTAAAATCACCTGAATGTATTAAGTCCATTTACTTATTTATCTACATTTCTCTCGTACTTAAGTCACGTCGTCATTAAAATTACAATAACTTTAGATAGAGTGAGCCGATTTTATTGAAATAAAGACTAAGTTACTCCTGAGGATATGCTTTATGACTTTCCTACATGCGGTTTTATTGTAAACCCAGTACTTTAGCAGTGATGCGTGTTCAAACAAACAGACAGCAAGATATTTGTAAAAATAATTGAAGTGTATTACTTATTCCAAGACATCTGTAACAATTTTTTTCGCAAAAAACTGAAAAGTACAGTCACGTTATTTTTACATTCTAATTGTATGTATAGAATATAGTTATATATTTCGAGAAACGTGTTTTAAGCAACATTATAATATTGAGCTCGTAAGTTAAAACTGCGATGTTCGCAAAAATTCTAAAGGAAATCTTTAAAGTTAGTTGTAAACGTGCTCCGCTATGTGCAATCGCCTTTAGATTCACTTACAAAATCTTGGATTTCTATCTCCTATAAATTAAAATTTAAATCATCATTAGCGAGTCGTTCACAGATTACTTATTTAATGTTATGGTTCGTAGGCGTTTGTTAAGACTGTGTTAGCTATAAAGGCCTTGTATAAACTTTCGAATCAATTGTTTATTCAAAGCAGATATGTGTTTACACCTTTATATTTCTATTGAGATTAAAGTTGTTGCTTATAATAAATAAGTATTTTCAGTGTACTTACTTTTATAGTGATATAGACATTGTAAGCTTTTGATTGTAAAAAGCTGTATTAAATAAAATTGCTACATGATAACACATATTTATCTTCTTATCTCTGATTAAAACGACAAAAATCTAAATATATTTACTGTCCTTGTTAGTTTTTTAAGACCTTTTAGCGCGTTAGGGAAAAATGGTGAGAGTAAATTTTTACGATGCGCGCGCACACCGTCACGAAAAACCGACACCCTGAAGTTAGCTATAGTCAACATTTTGTTTCTTTGTATTTGTTGTTTGTATTTCTTTGTATTAAAACTTTCAATGTATTAAATACCTTTTTTTCTATTGTTAGTGTCGTTTTTGCTACAAACGTAGAATAAGGCGAAGGATAAAAATTTTGAAAAGATTTTTATCTTGTTACGCCAAAGAAGTATAACTTCTAACGCGTGTATGTGAAAAAATGTGAAAACATTTATCGGTATAGTAGCCTTCCGAACTTCTCAGGGTAGGACTTCAAACCTTTTCTGCGCTGTAATTGTTAGTTAATTAATTTTAATTCATAACATAATAAAAATAGTAATCTTTAAAAATTACGTTGTTGTAAAAATCACTCGCTTTTATTTATTCTCATCTCAACTCAGTAGGGTTGGTACAACATGTTTTACTCCTTCGTGCTGTGAATTGAGTTCGCATGCCTGATGACAAGCCTTTTAGGGATCTCCTTTGTATGCGAAGAATACCTACTGGGATATATAAATAAATTATTATAGTAAGTAAGCATTAATTTTATTTATTTTAGCACACCAACATTTTTTTTTTATGTCACAGGTGGCAGGGTAGGACTTCAAACCTTTTCTGCGCTGTAATTGTTAGTTAATTAATTTTAATTCATAACATAATAAAAATAGTAATCTTTAAAAATTACGTTGTTGTAAAAATCACTCGCTTTTATTTATTCTCATCTCAACTCAGTAGGGTTGGTACAACATGTTTTACTCCTTCGTGCTGTGAATTGAGTTCGCATGCCTGATGACAAGCCTTTTAGGGATCTCCTTTGTGTGCGAAGAATACCTATTGGGATATGTAAATGAATAATTATAGTAACTAAACATTTATTTTATTTTATGTATTTAGCACACCAACATAAATATTGCACATAGATAAAATCATATATGGTCAATTACAACATTAAATTACAGTGTAATAATTACAATCACACATAATTACAATGACATTAATAAATGACAAAAAATAAAAACTAATTCTAATTCGGAACTATATAGATTAGATAAATATTTACAAGTACACCATCAAGTTATGTATTTAAGCAAGTGCCGCTTGAATGATCCAAATGCATCAAAAAATATGTCGATGTTGTTATTTGTTCGAGATACGTCATACAATCTAGCCATACGTATTAACGGACTGTTATATACGGTGTTACGTAATTGTAATGTTTTTAAAGTACATAAAGGTAGTGATATTTAAATTTTTCATTCCTTTTCTATGCCGCGTCTGTTCTTGGCTGTTTTAATGAATTCTCTATAAAAAACTGTGTAAGAGTAGGCTCGATTTAAAATCTTACAAACCTTTTCTTTTTAATATGGAAGAAATCTTAGCATAATAAGAATTCATTTGCGTATAGATCCAACAGATACGGCATTTAGAATACAGTATCATTACATATTATAAAACATAGTCATCTGTCTGTCTGTTTGTTCGCGAGAAACTCAAAAACTACTGAACGGATTTTGATGTGGTTTTCGCCAGCATATAAAGCGATTCATGAGGAAGTTTTAGGTATTAGGTATTTTTTCATTATCAGAGCGGGAAAACATCTACCGGGCTCGCTAGTTGGTAATAAGTGTATTGAATATAATTAGGTCTTCCATGTCCTGCCGTTTCACTATTTGTAATTATAAAATCGAAAAAATCTTAGCTTGAAAAATTTTGTTAATAAAATTCTCTACGGAGTTTATCTATCTCAGATATACTAAAACACTTTTTATAGATAGACTAGCGGGCCCGGCAGACGTTGTCCCGCCCTAATTATAAAAAAATACTTGACAAATTATATACTAAAACCTTCCTCGAGAATCACTTTATCCACTGGTGATAACCGCATAAAAATTCGTTCAGTAGTGTTTCAGTTTATCGCAACAAACAGACAGACAGACGCGGTAGGGGACTTTGTTTTATACTATGTAATAAGATTCTCTACGGAATTTATCGATTTCAGATATACCAAAACACTTTTTATAGATAGATAGATACATTATAGGCATTACACGCTGAAGCTATTACTGGTTTCAGCATGAATGGGTCGGCTCACCCGGGGTACTACCTCTCATGAACCGACGTGAAGTAACAGTGCTTGCATTGTTGTTGCCTTACGTTCGGTCAGTGAGAGCGCCGGAGGCCCACCTCCAACTTCCCCACTTTCGCAACACCTCTCCCCATTAAACACAGGCTGGCAACACACTGGCGACTCCCCTGGTGTTGCTAGTACTATGGACGGTGATGATTTTTTTAATATGACTGCATATCCTAGCTAATATTATAAACGAGAAAGTGAGTCGGTTTGTTACGCTTTCACGCCTTAATATGTACTATTGCCGAGGGATATATCAAACCTCCATTAATGCGAACGTCGCGGCGCCACGAGCAAAAGCTAGTTATGTCAGAATTTTTGCGTGGTGGTAGGGTTTTACAGCTTAACTGGGTAACAAACACCATGTACATGGTGAAAAAGCACGTCATTGTGATTCGCTTCTGCGGGTCGCGTTTCGGGATCAGCCTGTGCATATCTAGCTTTTCGCAGGCCGGCATGACAGCGGCGACCAACGATGGATATTGTGTCACTCGATGGTCGCCATTGTTTTTAGATTGTACTGTGCTTACGATGAGGCATAGTACAGTCATTTTGCCGTGCTACAAAAAAAAACAAAAAGAATTCGGTACTTTCCTTACTAATTGCAACATTAGTATGCATACAGACTAGTATTCAACAGATCAGTGGGCTATGATTACGTCACTCATAGTTTTTAGCTATTGTGCCGACCTTGAAGATTTAATAGTTATTTTAGTATTGTGGTAAAACTAGGATCGCATAATTTTGATATTTTATTAATTTTATATCAATAATGTAAGATAATGCATGAATTAACGGTACGATTCTCAGCAGTACCATTTAAGTGTAAATATGGAATTGTAGCTATCGAGTATGTCATCCTCTTTGGCAGGCTGGCTGAAACTTTTGTAAATATTGTAAATAGAATGTCGTTCAAACAATTGAACAAATAAATGAAATGTCGCGTGTATCTATAAATACCTTATCTATATATTAATACGTGAAGCTTAAATTTTGTATCCCTTTTTAACGGAATTGCGCGAACGGATGGACGTGAAATTTGGCATAGTTAAAGTTTATATGGAGGAGAAGTGCAGAAAGCTATTTATTTTATATAAAATGCATTAGAAGTACATTAAATTAATAAAAATATGCATTACTTACACTAATGCTTCAATTTTACACAGCATATACACACATGTAAATAAAA
>MU159614.1:71482-137943 GCA_015888305.1 Antheraea pernyi | reverse complement strand
AGTGGGCGCCCAGTGGTCGACATTCGACCATAGTTCATTGATTTTTTAAAGTTTGAATTTTATTAGGGTTAATATCATTGTTGAATGTAGAATGAAAAAGGGTAATTGGAACGTAAGAGTAAAATAAAGTATTATTATTATTACGCTGTCTGTGTCAGTCTAGAATCTTATAGTAGTGAGCCCGAAGCTCCTTCAGAATTGTATTTTTTCTTTAAAACCTACAAAATATTTGAAATAAATACAGAAATATATGGTGTCAACTTTTGATTATTGAAACAATACGAAATCCGTCCAGTTGTTTGACATTTACTCAACAAAATAGTTAGTTTTTGTTCATGATCACAGATATCAACAAATATGAACGGCGGTAGGGTTTTTTCTAAATTCGCCAGTCTAGCTATCATCCTGAAATTGAAAATCTGTCTCAATAAACTAATGGGTATGTTGCGGTAGCTGCACCCGAGTGCCAGTTTCTTTAAGTATAGCGTGTTTACCATCTTTGACCACATATGACGATGAGACGATGACGATTTAATAACAGGTGAGATTGTGGTACAAATGCTAAACCTATAAAGAATACTAAAAGAAGGATTCGTTATATTTTATCAGCCATTAATTTTAGCCTTATTCCCAAAAACATTTTAGTCTTATGCCTTTCTCTTCTTCACAAACGCATATAAATTTATTATAACTATGTCATCAATTATATGGAACTGCTTACTCAGTGAAGGAAATGTATTTAAAGAAGATATAAACTATAGAATACCTTAGTCGATCATTGTGGTTTCAAGTTATTACAAAAGTTTTGCTGTTGCATTAACATATCTTACAATTTTGATCTTCTAGTGAATTTGAGTTAACTATCAGATTCCATAAAGTCACAGTACAGAGATTGCATATTGCATACAGAGATACATGTTTACATGTATCAGGCAACAGCCAAAGCCGAGATGTGTCGCGCACCCTTGAGCTAGTTGTCAAAATAAAATCGGCCGAGTGCCTTAAGCGCTCGCCTTAGTAGTCCGGTGAAGCTGCTAAGACCTTGCTTGGTCAATAGCGTAGTCAGTTCGAAAAAAAAAACACAGTACAGAGACAATATTAAAAAAAAAATTGTGACTTGAACATTTATATAGACAAAGACCCGTGTGTTAAATTAAAGGGCTTCGATCTGCCCCGAGGTGACTGGTGCAAACTTAACAGATTGCGTACTGGACACGGGCGGTGTGCACAGTTTAAATACCGGTGTGGATGGATTGACTCGCCACGCTGTGACTGCGGTGCGGATATTCAATCCTTAGCATACATCATACAACAATACCCATTAAGGAAATATAATGATTCTCCAGATGACTTTACCGTTCTTACTGACGACGCCCTAAAATGGCTGAGAGAATTATATCTCCAATTATAATAAAATAGAACGGATTACTCTATTTCAGCCATACGATTAAATAAATATACAATAAATAAATAACCGGTCAGACCGTTAGACCACCACAACTTCATTGACCATACAGATTATCAATTTCATATACGAAAAAATAGTGCACCCGAACGATAGGTCAAATCGTATAGCAAGCGAATTATTGTAAAGTTTTATCAAGATCGGTTCATTTGATGTTGTGTGAAAAATTAACAAGCATACATCCGCACTCGCAAAGTATATACCGTAGTCCGGTGAAGCTGTTAAGACCTTGCTTGGTCAATAGCGTAGTCAGTTCGAAAAAAAAAAAAGAAAAAAGTATATACAGTTTATAACGTTAATAGGATTCAACTAATTTGTCATTTAATATTTATGTTAAACTTCACTTCACCCGTGTGGAATTCAAATTTTTTTTATTGTTTGCGCTAAACGTTGTCTCACCCTGATAATAAAAAACCTTGACAAATTATATACCTAAACCTTCCCCATGAATCACTTTATCTACCGGTGGAAGCCGCATGAAAATCCGTTATAATAGGTAGTGATAGATAGACAAGTTGTTTCCTGTCTGCTTAGCTAATCGATATATATAAGTATCGTAAATTCTTTTGCATTATATTAAATTTAATGGGCGTCATACCGAGGCGTTATTAGCGATTTTAAAATTAAAGACTATTGGAGTATAAACTTTTGTTCAAATTAACAGTTATTAATATTTCTAGGCTCTCTAATGGCTGTTGAATTATTAGAAAAAATAATAATTATAACTAACTGGGGCGGCAACCACCAACAACTACCTTGAATATAGTTATTAGTTCTCACGAAAATTTGACAGATAGTAACAAACCAACTTCGTGGTGTCGCTTTTAGGTGTCGGTGTGCGCGCGCATCGTAAAAACTTACTCTTATTATATTTCCTAAACGCACCAAGAGAAATATAATTAAAAAATCATTGTACTTACCTCCCTACCAATTTGTGTACGACAAGTAAACAGTAACAAATGTTTCTACATCTCTAATATTTGCTGGTCAATTATAGTAGTAGTAATATTCAATACCACCACTAAAATGCTTCTATAAGTCTCTACAGACGATTCAGTATTCAAGTCGATTCTAAACTAACTGATGTAAGCAACTTTGTTCACGTGAAAATGCATTTGAAATAATTGTAATTCATTCACCAATTTAAAGTTGCATCTATTAAACTTTTTCATTTCTAATTGACCTCCTGTTGAAAAGCGTATATATAGCCTAAACCATACTTCGAAAACGTCTCTATCTATCGGTTAGTTTTATTAAAATAGGTTCAGCATTACATTATAATATTTACAGCTAGGACAGTCGGTCTAATTTAATTCAATGTTAAAACAATACAGAACCAAAAGGTACCTTAAATCAGTTTTATCGTACATTTTTATTTTTATAATAGTGTATTTAATAATTTTTTTTTGTATCTGTGATGTCTAATAAATTACTATTATCTATGAAATCATAACAATGACCACACTCGACGGAATCATTCCGTATCTCTTGTAATAATCTGGTAAAAAAAAATTAAACACAGAGATGATCAGCGGCGCGTAACCTTTTCATTTTAATTTAAAAAAAAAACACATTATACCATTTCGCGGTACCGATTGTTAAACAATTTGGAACATTCACGGGTGGCTTCATATCTGCTTTATTATCAGTTTATATGCTTTTAATTAGAAAATTAGTACATTAAAACTTGGGTTTATGATCGCGGTAATAATTAAATTAACTTTTTACAAGTAGTGCAATATTATAATACGTTGTAAATGTATGGGGAAATTATAAATAATGGTTAACTGACACTGATAAACACATTAACTACCAAACAGTAGACTCGTAAGTTGGGGTGAGGGGTGTCGAATAGCATCATAAGACTTGAGACCCCCAAGCCAACCTCACCTGCACGTGGTGCACCCTGCTGTATCCAGCAGCAACGAACGAGGCAATGGCGAAAGCGGGGTGGTATGGTTTTACAGCCTGATTGGGTCGCAACCACCATGTATATGGTGAAAAAATCCGTCATAGTGATTCGCTTCTACGGGCCGCGTTTCGAGATCAGCTTATGCATATCCAGCTTTTCACAGGCCGCCATGACAGCGGCGACCGGCGATGGACAGATTGTCACACTGTGGTCGCCGTTGTTTTTGCACTGCACTGTGCTTACCATCAGGCATAGTGCAGTCATTTTACCATCCTAAAACAACAAAAAAAAAGTTATTTATATTTTACTAACATAGCTACGCAGCATAGCTACAAACCTAGCACTGGATTAGAGGTATACCTTTTCTAAACGAAGCGTTATTTTTTTATTTATATGTTTTGTTATTATTGTATATTTATTTATATAATTTATATTTTTACTGTCACTTATCTATATTAAAAAAAAGGTTTATACTCATTTTACAATACCTAGCTCTTTACATGTCCTCACAGCTGGCACTATAACTGCACTACTGCTTGACGTAAGTACTTTCTAACCTACACTTGGTATTGTAATCACTCAGCTTCTTAGTTTTGTAACGTGGTTTAAACCCTCTCTCAATAAACTGTATAACTTACAATTTGAAAAGTATAATTTAGATATGATTGGTAATTCCGCAAACTAATGCGTTCAAACAAAGATAAGCATTGTCTTTAGGTTTGTAATATTAAAACACGTTTTACCCAATGATTTTTATACTGAGCCTATTCTCTTATACGTGTTTAATATTATAATAGTCTCTTAAAGGGGGAAGGGGAGGGGGAAGGGGAAGGGAGGGGAGGTGAGTATCCGGCGCTCTCACTGACCGAACTAAACGCAACAATGCAAGCACTGTTACTTCACGTCGGTTTTCTGTGAGAGAGTGGTAGTACCCCGGGCGAGTCAATCCATTCATGCTGAAACCAGTAATAGCTACAGCGTGGCTCTACCGCCTATAAATTACCACCTATTAACCTAACCTTAAATGCGGGTTATGAAATATAATCCATCATTACTAGATTTTAATGTGGAATGTAATAGATGAGATCAAAATATGTTAATTATTGTTACGTAATTTGATATTACTTTATACTTATCTACGCCTGGAATTGTATTTTCCCGTTATGTATTACTAATTTTAAATTTAACCTTTTTGGAGTACACGTTTTTTTTTATGTCATAGGTGGCAAACGAACAGTTGGGTCACCTGATGTTAAGTGATCACCACCGTCCATGGACACTAACAACACCAGAGGAGTCGCAAGTGCGTTGCCCCCCTTAGGAGGAAGGGTTAGGGGAGGGAGAGAGGAGAGGGGTCGGGAGGTGGGCCTCCGGCGCTCTCACTGACCGAACGATACGCAACAATGCAAGCACTGTTACTTCACGTCGGTTTTCTATGAGAGGGTGATACTACCCCGGGCGAGCCGACCCCATTCATCCTGAAACCATTAATAGCTTCAGCGTGGCTCTACCACCATATAAATGTAGTGCAAATAAAATCAAATGGGTTTTATTGTAATGACTAGCTGACCCGTGCCCACTTCGTTGGGCGGTAATAGGCATTATCAAGCTACAACTTTTTTCTATAAATTAATCGTATATCTCTCATCGTTAAAGCAGCGTTCGTAAGAAACGTTTTCGTTCGACCATTTTTTCTCCGACTACCCAGATATTTCCCCCTACAACCTCACAAACTTTACCTCTTCAAGATATTATAATACAGATATAGATAATATAATTAGTTAATAGCTTCTGCCCGCGACTTCGCACGCGTGGAATGGTTATTTTGGACTAAGACGCAGCGGAAGCTCTGAAAAGGAAAATACCCCGATTTTGCAATATTTTTCATTATTATGTTTGTTATTATGTTTATTATGTTTCAATTATTTTGTTGCTCCGCTCCTATGGGTCTTAGCGAGATGATATATAGCTTATAACCTTCCCCGATAAATGAGCTATATATATAACACTGAAAGTATTTTCCAAATTGAACCAGTAGTTCCTGAGATTACCTCACAAACTTTACCTCTTTATAATATTAGTATAGATAAAGTGTATGAAGTAAATTTTTTGGAGATGAAACATCTTATCACAGGATTTTGAAATTCTGAAACGCAAGTTTTTTATGTAACAAAAAATAGTGGAGGTAAACACTGTATCGAGTAGCGCTCAAAACACGAATTGTAGCCCGATTACCGAAGTTAAGCAACATCGGGTGCACTCAGTACTTGGATGGATGACCGCCCGGGAACGCCACTTTACGTTGGATTTCTGTTGTATTTTTTAAAGGAATATGTTTCCCTGTAATACAAAATGTGATCTATCGTATCTATTTACGACACACCCTGTTTTTATATAAATAAATCATTTCACAATAAGGACTTAGATATTAAAAATAAACATTTAATATCCAAGAGTTATATTATATCTATATATTTTTATTATTTTAAGGTAAATATTAACACTTCAATGAACCAATTAGTTGTCGAGCAATTTGCATCTATGTTTCACCATCGGTAATTAACATGCACGATTAATTAAATAAATATAGAATACAATTTGATCCACGTTAATTGATCTCTCATTAAACTTTTTATTTGATTGCACCGTCGCAGCAATCATTTACTCGACGTTGTATCTACGACGCAATGAATCATTTGTCAAAGAAGTTCAATAAATAATTCAATTATAAAATCAGCTGTGACGGAGTTACTGATCGCCTCTCAATGGCGATCAATCAATCACGCGATTGTAAAAATATCGTAAATCAATTACTTGTTAATATATAACACGATCCGACTAGTATTTTGTCCGATTTGAAGTAATTATATATTTTTATGTTGTTATAATTAACGTTATAAAAGAAAAAAGGTTAAGTGAAATTATTAAAGGATAACAATGATGATTATAAGCTAATTTAAAAAGATATTCCTCATAATTACGTATTTCATAATAGCAAGAAGATAAAAGAAATAGCTAAATATCTGTTTCTAAATAGCAAACTCAGATTAAGTATCCATAAAGCAAATTAATTGTGCTCCAAATGTTGAGTGAAATCATTGCACGATAATCGTGCTAATTATAAGCTAATTTAAAAAGAAAAACCCTCATAGTTACGTATTTCATAAAAGCAAGGTGATAAAAGAAATAGCTAAATATCTGTTTCTAAATAGCAAACTCAGATTAAGTATCCATAAAGCAAATTAATTGTGCTCCAAATGTTGAGTGAAATCATTACACGATAACCATGATAATTATAAGCTAATTTAAAAAGAAACTTCCTCATAGTTGCGTATTTCATAAAAGCAAAATGATAAAAGAAATAGCTAGATAACTTTTTTTATATAATAGGAGGCAAACGAGCAGGTGGGTCACCTGATGCTAAATGATTACAACCGTCCATAGACACTCGCAACACCAGGGGAGTCGCAAATACGTTACCAGACTGTGTTTGAGGGAGAGGGAGGTGAGGTAGGTGTCCGGCGCTCTCACTGACCAAACGAAACGCAACAGTACAAGCACTGTTACTTCACGTCGGTTTTCTGTGAGAGGGTGTTACTCCCTCGGACGAGCCGACCCATTCATACTGAAACCAGTAATGGCTTCAGCATGGCTCTACCAACTACTAAAATTCTGTCAAATAACTTAAGTGAAAGTTAAAATACCTGTTTCCAAACAGCAAACTCAAATTAAGTATCATGTAGAAAGTAAATTAATTGCGCTCCTTCTCTATAGTAAACTTACTCGTAGAAAGATTTTGATACTATATATATAGACACAGCACTATCGTGACTTTATTGAAGCTTGTTGCTGGCTGATGATGGCTGGCCAATTACGAAGGCTACAGCCGAAGGGTGCAAAAAAATGCAACACTTTACTGTATATATTTTAATATAATTAAAATTAAAATTTAAGTTACAATTAAACTACTACTAAAGAGGTGACGACCGATCGATGTTAGAATCAGAAGTGTCCTCCTTGGGCGCGATGCCTCAGACGTAAACTAAATATGCTGAGCAAGTGCTTCAGCGCCTCGTGGCTAGGTGGTGTCGCAACAGCGGGCAGCGGGTTGCACGTGTTGCAGCGTTAGGCTCGTTTAGGCTCTTTTAGGTATCTTTAGGCTCGTGCGATGTTTATCTGGATCACCGCCTAGTCATCGATCTAAGCGGCACGTGGATGTGTAACAGCCCCATAATCTTTATTTGTCATTTTGCAGCCCGCATGCAGTTATTTCTGTTATCACTTTGCCCTTGCGAAATACGTAACTAAGTAGCAATATTTCTCACGGTTCGGATATGAAATTCATTTTGATCTAGAATGAATTGTGACGTAAAGTGAAATACAGAACAAAAGATTAAGTAGTTACTAATATCATTTGCTGCCTGTCTTGTATACATTTTCGTTTCGTTTGCAACATCCGTTCCTGATGTCTAAATACTTCTTAAGTAAGTTCCTAGCTCAAGTGAAATATTACGTAATATCTTCAATTTTTTAGTACAAAATATATTCAACAATATAATAAACATGTACGTGATTTAGAGTAAGCAAAAAGAAAACTTTAAAGGCAGATGCGTATCTTCGTTTGGGGAATTTGAATTAAAAGGCATAACAATAATTTGTATATCCCAGTGTCTAGAAAATACTTATTTTATTGCGGAAGACGGACCAGAAACAAATTACAAAATTTGGTACCGTGTTGGAGCAGTGATCGAGTTAGTTATTTAATTCTATTTAACGCTATAAACTTATAAACTGCACATACAAAATATAATTGATGATCTATATGTGAAAGTACTGGGTTTACAATAAAACCTCATATAATATATAGAATAAAAAAAATCATAAAGCATATCTTAGGGAGTGACTTAGTCTTTGTTTCATTAAAGTCAGTCCACTTTATCAAAAGTTATCGTAATTTTAATGACGACTCGGCGTAAGTACAAGAGAACAGTAGATAAGTAAAAGGACTTAATACATTTAGATGACGTAGTAGAAGTAACTTACTAAGATAAGGACTTACTACATTTAGATGACTTTATTAATCACTCTTTTTTCGTAAGGTTCCACGTCGACGAAGTCGCAGGCACAGCTA
This sequence comes from Antheraea pernyi, assembly GCA_015888305.1. Lineage (NCBI taxonomy): Eukaryota > Metazoa > Arthropoda > Insecta > Lepidoptera > Saturniidae > Antheraea > Antheraea pernyi. The sequence goes on along the minus strand of MU159614.1, from coordinate 129,435 downwards.
TCACTAATATAATTAAAATCACTAGAAATAATCGAATGCGCAAACCCAGACGCCTATCATAGCACAGATCCTTTTTATCTCTAGCAGTCTTTTTATTCTGTGTGCAAAAATAAATGAAAACCTCATTCATTTGTCCAATACAAATAAAGCTTATAAATATAATTTACTTGCTAATGTTTGTCATTTTTCAATACTGGATATGAGAACGCAATTTAATTCATCGGCATCCATCACTCCGGATACCAATTTTTATTTATCGCGTCCGAAGAACCTCGTCCCACAAGGCGAACGAATGATAAATTTTATACACATAAAATGAATTTAGTCTATCTTTGTGCACACATCACTTAAAAACTATTGGATAGGATCAGATTTATTTTAAACTCTTTACCGAATTATCCCTATAGCATATTACCGATTTACCGGACTGTAAGTTTAGGTGCCGTGGTCGGAAAAGGTATAGGATGGAACAATATGTGAACGATGGTGATCTCTAGAATTGACTCCTCTCTGTGCATTCACTAACAATGATTGTAAGATTAATGTATTTTTAATATGTTTGTTGCCGGTCCTTCTCGATCACCGGATTGTTTGTCCGAACCCTGCTAGTTTTGATCGAACAAAGTATTTGTGATTTTGATGTTAGAGCTTCATTTAACATAAAGTTTAAAACAAAAACTTTAATTTTATAAGTATTATCGATTTCCTAACAAAATATATTATTACTTCCAATTTATTCTTATATTTTTTCATCTGTACATAACATCTATTATTATCATTATAAACAATGCAGATGAAGCCACGGGTATAAGCGAATGAACATTAAATGTATAATAGGTTACGAATAAAAAAATGTGCTTTCAAAAAGAAAGAAAGAAGAACGTATGTCTCACTGTCTCCAGTACCTGAAAGCAAGCGAGGCAAAGCTCTCATTCTACCCGACACAGTTTTTTGTTACACAAAAAGGTTGCGGATCAAAATTTCAAGGCTGTTTCAAGACGTTTCACTTAAATATTAAAAAAAATATCCGAATTAAACCAGATGACACTTTTTGTCGATAACTTTAAAATTGATGTTCGAGACATGGTGTAACAAAACGAACGGAAAGCAGCGACGTTGTATGCTTCTAGAATATCGTGTGGTTCTACTATTGAGATGAAAACTTCTTTAGGTACGATGAAGGGTCTTTTTAGCAAGAGATAAACTTATAATTTTGCGTGATAACATGCTAGTAACCGTGACCGGGCATAAGGCGCTTGCGCGGCTTGCGTTAGACTAGCAACGCGTGGTATAGGGACTTGTGTATATTTAATATTGATAATTTGCAACTCATCATAGTTTTGATTGTTTAATAAACTTTAAATTGATGAATTTTTTGGGTGTAAGGGGTATCGAATAACATCATAAGACTTGAGACTGCTGAATAACGAACGAGATAATGGCGAAAGCGTTGTGGTAAGGTTTTACAGCCTGACTGGGTCGCAACCAGCGTGTATATGGCGATAAAGCCCGTCATACTGATTCGCTGCTGCGGGTCGCGTTTCGGGATCAGCACGTGCATATCCAGCTTTTCGCAGGCCGGCACGACAGCGGCGACCGGCGATGGATAGTGTGTCACTCGGCGGTCGCCATTGTTTTTCGATTGTACTGTGCTTACCATCAGACATAGTGCAGTTGTTTTACCGTGCTATAATAAAAACAAGTGTATGTTTATTGATCCGCGTGCCAATATATGTGAAAAGGAGTAATGTTAATAATTTCAATATAAAAATTGTGAAATATAAATAATTGACTCTATAATTAAATAAAAATTCAAAAGGTACAGTTATTCCATCGTTTTGAGTTTTCACTTCTATCGGCAGTCCTTTTGACTGGCTCAACTTTTTTTAAAATTTAATTTATTTTTATGAGTTTTATGTCTATATATGATGGGAGTGGCATATCTGTAATGATGAAACTTGCATAAAAAATCAGAAAAGAATACTATATTTACTACCAATTCATACCTGCGACTTCGTCTGCGTCGTTATTATTTTACTTGGAGAGAAATAACTTAGGCACCACATCGCTTGCCCCATTTCTCCAAGGTAAGAAAATACATCACTGAATGCTTAGTGCTTCTTAAATCTGTATATTGTCCATGAGGTTTAGACAAATTTTTTTACACCCGTTTAGTTCGTTTGAAAAAGTCATATGAATGTTTTGTTTTCTTGCATTGTAATCCAATTATAAGCTATATTTCAAGTCTCTGACCCATGGGCAAGTTAGAAATCAATTACAAAATTCATACAAAAAAGCTGAATTATTAAAAATAACTTGCTTAAATAAATATAGTCGAATTTTATTCTACCAATGTAAAAAATTACAAAATTAACACACATCAATGTCAGGTATATTTAAACATTTGAGAATTCCCACTGTCATACCTCTTACCTCTTTGAAATAGTAATAATGATCTATTGATTGAAATAAAAAAAAAACACTACATAAAGAACTTTATTGTGTTTGGATAGACGAGGCTTGCTCTCTAACCTTTTCGATAGCGTAGGCGATGAGTATATTCAAATAAGCACAACACGATTCATTCTAAATGGTAGACTAGAGGGCGCTTTATTAGAGTTACGTCAGTAAATAAGAGGCCGTGGCCGTTTCGTAACGCGTGGGCACGCATTAGAACTAGTGCGTAAACAACGCGCAATGTGCACATTTAGATAGTTATTACAAATATAGGCACAATACACACTAATACCGTTTTTTTTTTGCTTTTACATGACACTAAAATGGGCATGAACAAAAATGAGAGGTGAAAAAAAAGTCGAGCAGTCATAAGAACTGCCAAGAGAAGTGGAAATTAATCATAGTGTCAATTATTTGAAATGACTGTGACAAATGACTGTGTTCTTTTTTTATTTTTAAATCATTTCATATTTTGTAAATTGAACTTAATTAACATTAGTATGATTGCGACACCCATTGGGCTAAAAATATGATTGCATTAGCTCAATGTAAAATGTCAGTATAACGTGTACACAACGCTATACTAGGTGTCGCTGATCTGACGCAAGCGCAATACTTCAAGAGCATGTCGAGGTCGACGGTGATGCGAATCCATAAGTTTCCGTACAAAAAATCGCTCAAGAAACTTTCAATTCACAAATATTAATTTTAATTTTTTCATCTATACGTGATAATATTATAAAAGTTTGCGAGTTTGTGCCGTTGTAGGGGGTAATCTCAGGAACTACTGGTCCGATTAAAAAAATATTTCACCGCTATATAGCTCATTTATCAAAGAAGGTTATAGGTTATATCATCACGCCAATACCAATAGGAGCGAAGCACCAATGAAGAATATTTCAAAATCGGGTTTTTTTCCTCTTGAGAGCTTCCGCTGAGTGTCAGTGTTAGCCCAAAATAACTATTGCACGTGAACGAAGTATTTTCTTTTGCTTGTTTTAATACCAAAGTTATTACTTATAAGTTTTAGCATTTGCCTACAATCTCACTTGATTTTAATGAACATGCTAAAAAGGATCTATCTTTCACTTGGCGGCTGCTTGGCGATAGACTTTCTACTTCAGGGTGGTATTTAGCCAGGCGGACTTATTATAAAAACATCCAACCACCAGGCTGTGATTTCATATCTATGTTTCCCACATTGAAGGTTTAAGTTTATTCGAAGGATATGAATCTATTGGTTACAATATTATCCTCAGTTAAAAGCTCGAACTTCTTTTAAGGATTGAAATGGTCGATGCCAAATAGGCTGCCAAGTCAAAAAGTGGGGTATTACATGTTCTTCTCTACCAGTTTCTTTAATTTAATTAATCTGGTAAAAAATATTTGTTGGTGAATAGCGCGAATACCTTTGAAAATCTTAGAATTAGTGATTGCATTTTTTCACTGCAGAACTTATGGTATTTATATCAGTATTTTAAACATACTACATACAAGTGGAAGCACTCGAACAAAGTTGTGGCAACACCTTGAACTTCAGTGCTGTTTGTCAAATTTCAAACCAGATTAGGCCCCCCTCGGCAGCGGCTCAAGCCTAGGTCCGTTCCCTCGGCGTGGAGCCCTTGAGTGCGCTGCTCGCGCGATACAGTGACACAAAATCTTACATCACTGCGACAACATTACACATATCACCTCTACACACATGCTTACACATGAAAGTGAACGGGTTTTATTTTTCCCTTATCGAACTGAAATAGTTTTGAAAAATTATCCGACATAAAATACATATAAGAGTAGTCGAGGTATGTCTGTTTGGTACACATATATGTTTCAATAACTCATATAAGTATATATATGTAACTTAACTTAGGTTAGCTCAGATAGGTCGCGAATTGCATGTATCAGGCAACAGCCCAAGCCGAGGTGTGTCGTGCATCCTTGAGCTAGTTGCCCAAATAATATCAGCTGAGTGCCTTGAGAGCTCGTCTTAGTAGTTTGGTGAAGCTGTTAAGACCTTGCTAGGTCAATAGCCTAGTCAGTTCAAAAAAGAAAACAAAAGAAAATCAATTTATAATTAGTACTGACCATCATAACCTGAATTTATTTTATTATTTTCTTTCATAAAATGCTTCTTGAGATATCAAAAACAGTTAGACAGTTGTTTGTATTCATTCCTCAAATCATATCCTTTTTAGTATAGATAGAGTTAAAATATACTAGAAACACATATATTTGCATAACGACAGAAAAATATTCATAAGTGCGTTCTTAACAGCGAACAAAAAATTAATTCGAAATCAATTCATACCTCGCACATATACGTTAGAAGGTTATCGTTCTAAAAAAAAATATTTATCTCATCTTTTTAATATATATTTTTATATCACTGCTCATTAATACGGTATTGTATGTCATTTCTCTAAATATATAAAAATCTAGTGTCACGATGTTTGTCCACGATGAACTCAGAAACTATTCTTTTTTTTATGTCATAGGCGGCAAACGAACAGGTGGGTTACCTGCTGTTAAGTGATCACCACCGTCCATGGACACTAACAACACCAGAGGAGTCGCAAGTGCGTTGCCATCTTTTGGAGGTAAGGGTTAGGGGAGGGAATGGGAGAGGAGAGAGGAGAGGGGAGGTGAGTCTCCGGCGCTCTCACTGACCGAACGAAACGCAACAATGCAAGCACTGTTACTTCACGTCAGTTTTTTATGAGAGGGTGGTATTACCCCGGACAAGCCGACCCATTCATGCTGAAACCAATAATAGTTTCAGCGTGGCTCTACAACCATTAAAAATTATTAATATTCAGCTTATCTTCATAAAAGTTATAGGATAGTTTATGTTTCGATTTATGGACTCAATATTTTTTAATTACAAATTAAATTATTATCAATGTTGATTATTGTTTTTAACTGTAAGTTTCACCAGTCTCGAACAGATGGCGCTTTAAATTAACTTGTTGACAAAAAACTGTAGGACCGACTGTTATAATAGGTACTTCTTTTTCAATAACTGTGCCACAGCAACGCATGACCGGGTCGGCTAGTTATGTTTTTTTTTTTATTGTAGCACGGCAAAGTGACTGCAGTATGCCTGATGGTAAGCACAGTACAATCCAAAAACAATGGCGACCACCGAGAGAGAAACTATCCAACATCGGTCGCCGCTGTCATGCCGGCCTGCGTAAAACTGGATATGCACAGGCTGATCCCGAAACACGACCCGCAGAAGCGAATACGACGGGCTTTTTCGTCATATACTTGGTGGTTGCGACCCAGTCAGGCTGTAAAACCCTACCACCCGCTTTCGCCATTGCCTCGTTCGTTAATCAGCAGGGTGCACCACGTGCAGGTGAGGTTGGCTTGGGTATCTCAAGTCTTATGATGTTCTTTATAAAAAAACCTTAATGTGATTTCCTTTAAATAAGTCTTCCTAGTTGTCTATAAAATACGGCACGTTTGTACAAGGCCTTAGATCGGAGACAAGGTACCCGTCACCGAACAACTGTCCACTTTAGATAACGTTAACCGTTGTTTGTGGAAACGTAGCTTTGATTGTTGATTACGAAGTCTCGTATATACCGTTGATAGCGAACGTTTGCTATAGAGATAGACTTGTGGACGTGAAGTCAGATCAAGCGATATCTTATTCGCTGCTAAGAGTTCGGTAGAATTTTAAAGCATTGTTGGAAATTTACATTTTGATATAACCTTACATGTATCACCCGTAAGGACGAATTATCGACAAAATACTTTCCTGATCAGGGCTTGGAAATATTTTAATTATTTAGGCAATAATGTTTATTTATTTTACACGAGCGTACCGTTCCTTAAGTAGTGTTTGTCTAGAGACTTTTCTCATTCATTATAAGTTTGTGTTTGTAATAATAATTTTACTTTTTTATTTATTTGTATGAGATCCGCAAAGTAACGCCTTCTTCAATCAAATATTAAGAGTTATATATTGTCCAATTACATTTAAATGTAATTTACCATTCTATTCCATCAATAAACTGAGCACAATTTTATAATACCATAAAAATATAAGATATTTGAACCTTCAAAACTGATAAACTAAAACGAGAATTAATTAAATACCAAAGTTAAACGAAATAACGAAAAGTGAATTAAAATAACCACAGAACTAAACCCCACAAAAACGACAGAACTGGACTTTGATTTAAATAATCCGTAAAACATTTGGGGTGTAAGGGGTTTCGAATAACATCTAAGACTTGAAACACCCAAGCCAACCTCACCTGCACGTAGTGCACCCTGCTGAATAACGAACGAGGCAATGGCGAAAGCGGGGTGGTAGCGTTTTACAGCTCCACTGGATCGCAAGCACAATGTATATGGCGAAAAAGCCCGTCATAATGATTCGCTTCTGCGGGTCGCGTTTCCGGATCAGCCTATGCATATTTAGATCCTTGCTGGCCGGCATGACAGCGGTGATCGACGATGGATGTCACTCGGTGGTCGCCATTGTTTTTGGATTGTACTGAGGCAAAGTGCAGCCATTTTGCCGTGCTAAAAAAAAATTCATTACATATTTTAAAAAAAAACAAATATACGTATCCTGCTTAAAAAATGAGGCTTGAGAACTACCGTGTCACATGTCTATATTTTTTTGTATTCTGTTGAAAGATGAGCACATTCGATAAATAGGAGAACGATGACCAAAATGACTTCTAGATAGTGGCAAAGTGAAAGTTTTACGGTTATATATGCGATAAAATAGACGAGGGACGCAAAATGCAATCTTCGTTATATATCTGGAATTACTACATATAAACTAGCTTTAATTTTATTTTCGAAATATTTTCCCTTGCTAATGCTACCGACAGTTTTAAAAAGGTGTACAAAGAAAGAAAGAAAGAAAGAAAGAAAGAAAATATGTTTATTGCAGCAAACACATGGATAACACAATAGTAGAAAAATAGAGTTACAAAAATGTATATAATATAAAAAGAAAAAAAGAATGTACGTTAAACATATTAAAATTGTACCACGGATTAACTGCAAAGGCGCACAATTCAGCATCTTCCATTGTGGCCGTTATGTTACCGTGTGGAAATATATATATTTTTTTATCAACCATATTTAACTTAACTCTAAATAAACGTTTCTAGTCCGATCACGTCTTTGATTGTACTATAGTTGATAGTATAACTATTGGTTTATAAGGTAACTTGTTATCGACCTTTCAAGCTATCGAGTTAGATGAACATATATATTAAGTAAATCTATATACATAAAACGATAGATATATACAGTTTTACGCGCCTCAAACACTACTGGGTTAATTTCGATCAATATTTTTTAGTTTAACTTCTCACACACTTAGTCCTTACCTAAAAGTCATTAAGGCCCATTGATATACAAAAACCTAAAGTGCACGCTTAACGTCTCACAGCCGGCACACAAAAATGAGTGCATAATTTTGTATTATTTTAATTCACTCATTTCAAATAGTCTCCCGTCGCTTGCATCATTGTAAAAATAAACTTTAAAACATTCAGGTAAGGTTGAGTTTGCAAAATCATAAGTTTATCGCATATCTATAACCACGTTTGTATATTGAAGAGTTTTTGCGGGACGGTTTTGAGCGTTACTTTTATACGAGACTGTATCTTGGGTTTTTATATGTCAATATTAAATCTTTAAGAAATTGCGATTTACGTAAGTCTTACGCATTCGGCGGTTGTGTAATCTCTTGTCATGGAAAAAGTGGGAAGAATAAGTGGGAAAGAGATATTTTGCGCATGCGCGGAAGAGGAAAGGTAATCGGATAACATTGTTTACAAATAAATTTTGTAAAGAATATTTTTGTTTATAAAATTATAAACAATGCAAAGTTGTAAGTATTCGCTTATATTCTATAAAACTATTCCAGATTTATATTAAACGAATCGATGCTGTTATGTTCCATTCCGTTTTTATCCCCACCGCATGTCGAGATATTTTAATTAATAATGCACGTACATTACTACAATTCATAGCAATGTTGATACACTAATACTTTTCATATTTGATTTTGGACTTGTTTAAGCTTATTGTGTTCATTAAAATTCTTGAAATGCCTACTGGCAATTGTCTGTTCATAGTTAACAGTCTCCTATTTTATAATATCATCTTTAAAAATAAATAAAAATCTTGAAAATAGCAAAAATATTTAATCTGATCATCATGTTATAATAATTATAGACTAGATTGTATGGCTTTGGATATATGCGTATACAAATTATACGTATACTTTAGCGCATTATTAGGGTCTAACTTTTTTTTAAATGTTATAACTGGCAAACGAACTTATGGTTCACCTGATTTTAAGTGATCTCCACCGTCCATAGACAATAACAACACCGGGGGAGTCGAAAGTGCATTTCCAGCCTATGTTTGAGGGAAAGGGAGTGAGGGGGGAGAGGAGAGGAGGGGGGAAGGGAGATGGTCTGGCACTCTCACTGACCGAACGAAAGACAACAATGCAAGCACTGTTACTTCACGTCGTTTTTCTATGAGAGGGTGGTACTCCCCCAGACAAGCCGACCCATTCACGCTGAAACCAATAATAGCTTCAGCGTGGTGCTACCACTCTTTAAACTTAATAAAGTATTTTTTATTTGATTTGCATGATTATTACATATTTTGTCTGATCTACTGATATAATCTAGTGGTGATGCATATTTTCATTATATAATACACCATTTTTGAGGTCTTCCTAAGAATCGGCCAAATAAACTCCTGTTCCATCAAAAATATTTCCACGTAAGTCCCACGATAATAGTAAGGCATTAAACATTTGATTCATTTAAAAAAATACTTTATAGGTTTTTAGCTTTTGACCACAATCTCATGTGGTGTTAAATGATATGATCTAAAGATAGTAGACACGCTAGACGTACAGGGGACTGGCTATCGAGCGCAGCTGCCGGAACACACCAACAGGTGCTTGGCGATAGATTTACAACTTGAGGATAGTAGCTAGCCAGCCAAGCGGGCTTGGCTAAAAAACCCTACCAATGTTTTAATGAGATATGTAAATTAATTAAAAAAAAAAATTACTAATATAAACAAAATTAATCACTGTCCAGTAACCTCAGTGGATATGCAACTTACCGCTTATAAAGGTTCGCTACGGCTTCGCATGGCTGAAATTATTAATATGGAATCATAAGTGTCTAAAGGATTTCGATCAATTATTTACCTCTTTGATATCTACAGTTCATCAAAGTCATAAAAACTTGGTAAAAATCTTCACACAACCTTTTTTTTTTGTAGTGCGTTATTTCAAATCTCCAATATCTTCAAAGATATTTTATCATCTTCTTACCCTTACACCTAAGTAGGGTCGACATAACATGTTATCCTCTTCCACTCTCCTCTGTCAGTTTTCATATCAATGAACACCTTTTATACACATATCATTTTTCGCACAATCCATCCATACCTCTTTCCATATTCCTCTACCCCTATATCCGTTCACCGTCATACTCAATACTTTCCTTGTTACATAACTTTTTTTTTCTTTTATGTCATAGGTGACAAAGGTAGTCATAAGTAGGTAGTCAAGTGGGTCACCTGATGTTAAGTGATCACCACCATCCATGGACACCAACAACACCAGAAGAGTCGCAAGTGCGTTGCCACCTTTTGGGGGGAAGGGTTAGGGGAGGTAGAGGGAAAGGAGAGAGGAGAGAGGAGGGGAGGTGGGCCTCCGGCGCTCTCACTGTCCGAACGAAACACAACAATGCAAGCACTGTTACTTCACGTCGGTTTTCTATGAGAGGGTAGTACTACCCCGGACGAGCCGACCCATTCGTGCTGAAACCAGTAATAGTTTCAGCGTGGCTCTACTACCATTCATCTGTTCTCATAATATGTTCGTACCATGCTAACCTTTTGGTAGGTGGTAGAGCTACGCTGGTTATCCTCTTCCACTCTCCTCTGTCTGTTGTCATATCAATGTACACCTTTTATACACATATTATTTTTCACAAAATCCATCCATACCTCTTTCCATCTTCCTCTACCCCGTTCTATCCGTTCACTTTGATACTCAACACTTTCCTTGCTACATAACTTTAATCTGTTCTCTAAATATGTTCGTACCTTGCTAACCTTAGTTAGTTTAGCCAGTGTTCTCAATGATAATGCTCGAAAACTCCTTACGACGTTATTAGAATACGGCGAATTTTCTTTACTTCATATAAGTAAATATATAAACCTTTCGGACGAAGTTATCTGAGCGATAGTGGATAGTGGAAACCGTATCAAAATTCGTTGCGTAGTTTTTAAGTACTTTTTCTTGGTGCCTTCTTACACCTATTTGGCCGGGTAGCAGGAACTGCCTACGGCACTGTGTCTGCTCACCCGGCAAGTGTCGGCCCTTCATAAGGGGCCCCTTCTGCGGCTTAAGCGGGTCAAGGTAGTAGACCCCTCAGGGAGGAGCGGGTGTTATACCACCCCGGACGAACTGTGGGAGTCGTGCGGCACATTGCGCTTCCACCACGCGGGTCTGCTATAGTGCAGGGCGTCGAACGTACCGAGTTTTGAAATACTAAGGTAACTTACATGCAGACACCAAAAGCGGCTTTCTTTTAATAAATAATATGTATGTCATAGGCATGAGGAAGAATATGAAGAAATCTTGAAGGAAAATATGAGCATAATCACCACGCTAGCCCACGACGTACTGACAATTTCCACTATCCACATTTACAAAATCTATGTTCATAGTTCCATGATTTCCAACAACAAGTGGTACTACAATAACATTTTTCAAGTTCAGGTTTCATCAGGATGTGTTCCTTCACCTTTAGCCGATAATGTTACCAGTTTAAATTAGTAAATGTCCGCGAGTTAGGAAAAACTCTTTGGTACATTCCTAGGTCCGGACCTGCGGACATCGGATTAATATTCCACCGGTCAAGCCACTCGACCATCACGCCTTATACGTGTATATACATTTGAACAATTTTATATTTTACGCTAATATTTCAGTACTAATAACTTGCGATATCCATTTAACAAGTGGATATGCCTGGTAATTTTTTACCAGATTATTGAAAGGCGAAATTACTTTTAAAAGCGTATAAACACTTTGTATAGGTCGTGAGTGTTACAATGTGATAATGTATACTAAATATTTATTGTCTGTATGACCTCCGTCACCCACATATATATCGGCGCCTACCCACATTGATTGTGTCATCCGGTCACGCCTCTCTCCCTACTACTCGTGTTTCGGTATAAAAGGAGCGGAGCGACCGATGTTAAGTCAGTCTTGGCTCTGGCGTTGTGCGGTACACACGTACCGTGCGAGTCGCTTAACCTAGACACTGAATAATTAATTTGTGTAAACGAATTATTTATTATTTGTAACTAATTAATTGGTTATCTACTGTACCAAATAGTCAGAATTGATTATTATTTGGTTTGTAACTAATTAATTGGTTATCTACTGTACCAAATAGTCTGAATTGATTATTATTTGGTGTTGAGTTACAATATTATTATGAGGGGGTGATAGTCTGAATTAATTGTTTTATATTGAAATGTGATTGAATTATTATTATGGGACGTTTATGACGATATTATTATGATGGGGTGGTTTAGTGAGTTCATTCTGACGGTATTGTTGTGATGGGGTGGCTTAGTGAGTTTATTCTGACGGTATTATTATGATGGGGTGGTTTAGTGAGTTCATTCTGACGATATTGTTGTGATGGGGTGGTTTAGTTATCATTTATATCATTTTTATGATGGATTATATGGCGTTGACGCGTCTTCGCGCCGACATCAGAAGTGGGATGGTACTTCGCCCATATTAGCCTTGTTTTTATATGAATCCACTCTAGCAAGTGGGATAGGACTTCGCCTGCGCGGCTGTAATTCTAGAACGTTGCATTGCGTGCGGGGAGTTCTTCCAACGTTATGCTGCTAACGTTTCTGTTTGCAACAATGTTAGAGGATGCGCAAAGGTATTTGGGAGGTAAAGTGCAAAGGTAAAGGTGATTAAAGGTAACGCACAAAGGTATGGTGTGTTTGGTAAACTCGCAAAGGTATGGTGTGTTTGGTAATTGTGCAAAGGTATGGTGTGTTTGGTAAACGCGCAAAGGTATGGTGTGTTTGGTAATTGTGCAAAGGTATTGTGTGTTTGGGTAACACGGTTGCGATCCACTTGATGGATAAGATGTGAGAGCAATACGATTGCCAGTCGGCTTGAGAGCCGTGCCGTTGGGATTCCCGAGGGCTCCTGTGGACATTGCGGTTTGATGTTAATGACTCTGAAGTTAGTTTGGTCAGGAGTGACCGAGTGGAAATTTATTATTATTTTTCTACCTATCCAAAACATCCATCCTTACTCACATTGTTGGCCACCATGCGCATCCTTACCCCGGTCTTAGAGGCTAGATCCCAGGATGGGTGATGCCTGTTTTACGACGTTGGCTAGATCCCAGTATGGGTGATTGCCTTATATTTTTGTACCTATCCAAACCATCCTTCCTTAAGCGTGTGGCTGGTCATCAAGAGCATCCTTATCCCGGTCTAAGTGGCTAGATCCCAGTGTGGGTGATTGCCTGTTTTATGATGGCTAGATCCCAGGATGGGTGATTGCTGTTGCTGATTATTGGCTATATCTTAAAGTTAGCCTTGTAATCAAAACACGTTTATGAAATGTTTTTGTTGTAATATTGTTTGTGAACGCCTTTGTAATATTTTGTTTGTAAGCGCCGAGAGCGCGCTTGAGTCAGAATGGCCGTATCGGCGCCTACCCGCATTGATTGTGTCATCCGGTCACGCCTCTCTCCCTACTACTCGTATTTCGGTATAAAAGGAGCGGAGCGACCGATTTTAAGTCGGTCTTAGCTCTGGCACCGCGCGGTACACTCGTACTGTGCGAGTCGCTTATCTTAGACTCTGAATAATTAATTTGTGCAAACGAATTAGTTATTGTTTGTAATTAATTAATTGGTTACTATTATGGGGTGATAGTCTGATATTAATTAATTATTATTTTGTATTGAGATGTGATGAAATTATTATAGGTCGTTTAGAGAGTTCATTCTGACGGTATTATTATGATGGGGTGGCTTAGTGAGTTCATTCTGACGGTATTATTATGATGGGGTGGCTTAGTGAGTTCATTCTGACGATATTATTATGATGGGGTGGTTTAGTGAGTTCATTCTGACGATATTCTTGTGATGGGGTGGTTTAGTTCTCATTTATATCATTTATATCATTTTTATGATGGATCACTGGCGCTGCGTCGTCGTCGCGCCGACATATACCTAGGTACTGATTACTAAGCTTCTCAATCTTTGATATGTTCTATACACGGAAACATTGTTATTTTTATTATATAACTAGCTACTATCCGCGACTTTGTCTATATGGTTTGTTATCAACAATATGTTATATGTGCAGAGAAAATAAAATAAGCGTCACACCGCTTGTTTCACTTGTCGTTACTAACGTAACGTAATGTTACGGACGACATTTTATTTAATACAATAATTGGAGAAAATAAGTCATTTCACCTTTTTCTCCTCCATTCCTCAACCGATTTACTTTCTATTTTTGTTTTGTTATTGCCGTGTTATCAATAGTTTTTGGATTTTTTTTATTCCATCGACAAGTCGCAGCTTTTATTATATAAGTTTCTATTCTTTGTACGTCACGATCCTTACCTCCACAATCTATAATATTTATATACTCTTTGGTAAGAAGCCATCAATAACATTGAAATTTAAAAAAGTTAGGAATTATGGTAGAATTTGTTATTAAAGTGTTAAAAGTTAGTTATGTTAACTATTAATTATTTTCTACATGGTATACCTTAATAATTTGTTTAAATATTATAATAATAAGTTTTTAAATCTATTTGCTACGTTGCTCTAATCGATGTTATGGTTTGAATGTTGTTATCTTCGTGTTATAACGGAGCGGTGTCAAAGAAAGTGTGGACATGTGCATTTCGACGGTTCACCGGTTTCCATGGCGATTGATTGTTGATCAATCTTAAAATATTATTACAATCGATGACTATATCAGACCAAACAAAATTAATAACTTTTTCATGGTTCATTATCAAGATATTTTATCTTGTCACATTTGTATCTGAACGTATTCACGTTGAATGACGTAATTTGATATTTAACGATAGGTATTTCTGTGTGGAACTATGCATATAATAAGATACATAAAGTCACTAAATAATATTTTATATATTACTAGCTGATCCAGGCACACATTGCTGTGACTGTTGTTGAAAAGAAATTCAAAATTAAAACGTGGCGCCATCTATGAGCTATCTACAACAATCGGTCCTACAGTGTTCTGTCAACAAATTACTTTAAAGCGCCATCTGTTCAAGACTGATGAAACTTCAGATGAGAAACAATAATCAACATTGACAATCATTTAATTTGTAACTAAAAATATTGACACCATTAATCAAACTATAAACTCTCAAGTTGGACCAAATTATACGTAAATACTAATTACTAACTTTCATGAAGATCGGTTGAGCAAGTGAGTTTCGGAGTTCATCGTGGCCAAACATTATGAAACTGGATTTTTCTATATAGATAGGGCAAAAACAAGTGATATAACGTATTCTTATTCCTTTATGTTCATCGTTTATAAGTATGGATATCACTATATTTGCGATGGACAACTTCAAAACGATATAGAGGAATGGAAATGCATCTCATATTTTTGTGTGTTGTAAAACGAAATACCTGGACAGTATGGGAGGCGGAAAAAATGAAAGACCTAAAGCCTTTAAACTGTAAGAAAAACAGTGAATTTAATATTCGCGTGGCCATAGACCATTTATTTTAGCAAGTATATAGCCCAATAAGCTAGTTTCGCCATATACATGGTGGTTGCGACCCAGTCAGGTTGTAAAACCCTACCACCCCGCTTTCGCCATTGCCTCGTTTGTTATTCAGCAGGGTGCACCACGTGCAGGTGAGATTGGCTTGAATGTCTCAAGTCTTAGGATGTTATTCCAGGTTAAATATAGGTATTGGTCATAGTTATTGAACTGACTGAAAAGGTTGAACTTTGTTTGGCTCGGTAATGATACCTCATCGACGACTCTCCTAATGGAGCTGAAAATATTGAGGAACAATGGGGCTGATATTTTCGGTAGAAACAAACCTCTAAAAACAAAATAAATAAACATTGAGAAACACTGTTTCGTGCAACGCTGCTGCGCCCGTAATCCGAGGTGTAACTCATTAATTCTATAACCACGGTGATGGCACGTGGGCGGGAACATCGATTACAATCGTTTTCGGATTAGATTTATTTGAAGGTCCGACCTGATTCTCGTGTGTAGAGCAAAATCGTCGAGCTTGTATCTCTTTTGTAATCAATATATCATCCATTGACTTCTAAATGTGTTTTTTTTCTTTGTAAACGTGTTCAATTTGATTGAGTGGGAATTATTATTATAAGAGCTGTAATGTAGTATATTATTCCCACGCAATATATAACAAATTGTTGCAAATTGGAGTATTTGGTTGAATCTTAGACTGTCATGTGGTTAGCTTTTATATCTCATTCATAATCTTGTGTCTATATTTTATAATATTTGTGGTATTTTACTCAATATAGATCGGTTATTGTGGACAAATGAAGGCGATGGATAATAATACCACGGAGCATGAATTCTTCCACCATCTTCTTGGAATATTGGAAGTATGACACGAAAATTGGTTGCCAAAAATAAAACAAAACAAAAGTTTTTGAAAACAATTATTTTTTTGTTGATTGGTGATCCGTTATTATGAACAACTACTTGTGATCAACAAAATGAGACCAAATCTCGCCTTTACACAGTATGACCATGTAATAAAAGAAAATGGTGACTGAACAAGTCAACGTCAATCTGTAAATCCTGTCAATATATTTGAACATCTTGATAAATTAATGTACCTCCACAAAAACTTAGAAAAGCTGACTTGAATACAAAATGTTACAGTTAAACTTTAGATACCAACAATAACCGCAGTATTCTACATCCCGTCGTTCTATCAATGGATAGCACTAATTCGGGATGGCGATCTGAGTTCGAATAATCGATTTTAAGACATAGACAAATCGATTATTTCATTCGACATTAAACATTGAATCGATCTCCGTAAATCGTAATCGATTGTTTTTCTATTTAGATATAAATAAAAGCATACTTTTTTTCTTTGTAAACGTGTTCAATTTGATTGAGTGGGAATTATTATTATAAGAGCTGTAATGTAGTATATTATTCCCACGCAATATATAACAAATTGTTGCAAATTGGAGTATTTGGTTGAATCTTAGACTGTCATGTGGTTAGCTTTTATATCTCATTCATAATCTTGTGTCTATATTTTATAATATTTGTGGTATTTTACTCAATATAGATCGGTTATTGTGGACAAATGAAGTCGATGGATAATAATACCACGGAGCATGAATTCTTCCACCATCTTCTTGGAATATTGGAAGTATGACACGAAAATTGGTTGCCAAAAATAAAACAAAACAAAAGTTTTTGAAAACAATTATTTTTTTGTTGATTGGTGATCCGTTATTATGAACAACTACTTGTGATCAACAAAATGAGACCAAATCTCGCCTTTACACAGTATGACCATGTAATAAAAGAAAATGGTGACTGAACAAGTCAACGTCAATCTGTAAATCCTGTCAATATATTTGAACATCTTGATAAATTAATGTACCTCCACAAAAACTTAGAAAAGCTGACTTGAATACAAAATGTTACAGTTAAACTTTAGATACCAACAATAACCGCAGTATTCTACATCCCGTCGTTCTATCAATGGATAGCACTAATTCGGGATGGCGATCTGAGTTCGAATAATCGATTTTAAGACATAGACAAATCGATTATTTCATTCGACATTAAACATTGAATCGATCTCCGTAAATCGTAATCGATTGTTTTTCTATTTAGATATAAATAAAAGCATACAATATAATTTAGTAAAAAGACCAAAAAAAATATGGATATGATTTTTGAATAATTAATACTTTAGACCTTGCTTTATTCTTGAATCGATTCCACAGGCAACGATTCGAATCGATTTAAAAATCGTTTTTTTGCGAAGAATCGCCATCCCTAGCGCTAATCCCAAGTGGTCACTTTATATTCGTCTCATTGAGTTGTCTATCAACAGTTCGTCAACGCAAAAGGCCTGGATCCAGATTGTAAATAGGAATGGAATATAAGACTTAATAGTTCGGATCTTTGTATAATGAATTAGATACTTTTTGCATTGATTTTTAATCGTTTCGTTTTATTTGTATTTTTTCACTTCAGAACACGAATTAATTAATTATATATGGTTAAGGAAATGTTAATGGTAGACTTTTATTAGCATTAGGCTAAGGTATGGTGACTTACACGTCCTTTACTGAAGCTGGAAACTAGAGGTTTTTGCCATGGAAATGCCCGGTTCTCGACGACGACATCCATTAGAAAAGACTGATGATAACTGTTATTTGACTGTAACAAGTAATTGGCCGTTCTTAAAATACGTCACGTAAAATTTTACCTTTTTGAACCCCCGCCCCCTATACGCTACGAATACTAGATCCCTCCCGTATATGATATAGTGCAATTAATAATGAGCATATTTCGACAATTTCGAAAAAAAAGCAATGCATTAACAAATATAAGCAGTTATTAAAAGCATAGTAACAAAAAAAACATTAAAAAAATCGAGAGAAATAAATTACAAAATTGCATGATTGCTAAATTTGATGTGCTGCGCTAACATTATCACATTTTCTCAAAGTAAGCAACACCCCCTTCCCCCTAAGTGCGAACGTATTAATGGTCGCTAAGTTAAGGTACACCACTATCTTTTGACTGTAAAAAAAACGGAAGTTCTCTCCTACAGCATTTGTTACGGCAGTACCAACACTACTCCCTATCTTCGTAAAACTGGCGACACTAGAGTTGATATGTTCTCAACTGAAGCGGGAACACGCACTTATATATAAGCAATTTTAACATCTCAGAAGTAACAGTTTATCTGTGATTGACACGAATTAGACAACAAGATCATAATTTACTTTCATCGCATTAATAAATAATTGTGTCAAATCATTCAATTTACCTTCAAGTATAACTCCGCAACCACCTATACATATTTCATTGTCTTGTGTACAAGACAAACTGTTGCCTTTATAAGGTTATAAAGTTTAGATCTCGCAATACTCTTTAAGTTCGATTAGAGGCGAGGCAAACGACTCCGGCTTAAAAGGGTTTCTAAGTGATTAATGACGTCACAAGCAGTCTTTGTTTCTCTTGGACACGTATCTAGATTAATTTATCTAACCTTCGTAGTTATTGATATAAATTAAGACAAGTTTACCAACTTTTATGGCAAACTTGGTTTGCCAGAAATTATAATGTAAATTATTTTATTAATCTCCTTTTTTATGTATTCTCATTGGCTTTAATAGAATTTCCAAAAACAGTCGTTTCCTTTGTTCGAGTTTTCACCTATTTATACTGACTGCCTGACTAGTCGTAATGGTCGAGTGGTATGATCGATGAAAAGTGAATTCTATGTCCGTAGACTTGGACCCCAAGATGTACCAATGAAATTTTCGGAATTCGCGTGAAGAAAAATATGCGAGGAATCCCGAACATAAGATTAATCTTGTAGTATTGACGATATAACATGAAACTGAGGATTTCTCGGAGTTTGAAATCAACAACGTCGTGGGCTGGTGTAGTGATTATGACCATAACTACCTTTAGGAAAAGGCTTTTGATCCTGCAATATCTTATAGGCTGATGTGGGGACACTGACGGGAATTTACATTAAATTTGATCTCCATATAATATCCTCGAAACTTAATATATCAAAATATTCCAAAATGTATAACCAAGCACTTATGGTTAAGTTCGACATATGTATGTGAGCAAAAATACCTATTCTAAGTTGTCTAACTATATTACCGGCTATATCAGTTAAAGTTATAAAAAGACACCTATGAGCACCTTAGTATATTAAATTCATGTATAATTCACACTGAACATTTTTATAAGTATTTCCAATAGTCTGGTTAACCAACCATCGAGGCACCTGCTCACCATGATAAGCAGATATTAGAACGATACACCCAATTACTAGAATGGAGTAAAAAGTGAATGGCAGTAATTTCAAACGCCTTACCATAGTTGCAATAAATACTTAATCTACGAACACTTTTATGAGCATTGTGAAAAGCTGCATTTGTTTGTTTGTCCAATTCACAAAATGCTTTTTGTTACAAACTGGTACCTTTGGAAACTATTGGTGATTCTAAATTTGTAGCGCTATTCATCTCTTCTGCTGTACTTAGACTTTTAAAAAACGGCAATATTCAGTATTTACTTACATTGTAATCCAACAGCTTTATTCATTTAATTCTTATTAGCAAACCTGTTATAAGAATCTCTATTCGAATTTATATTGTTGTGAACATTAAACTTGCAAATTAATCTGTGAATATACCAAGCGGTTCAATTTTATGGTTAAAGAGTTTACATAATTTAATCAACATTATATGCGGTGTCTTCACAAAAAAATAAGTGAAAACGCAAGCAGAACCTAGTCTATCTTTATGACCGTACATTTAAGGCTATTCTTCCAGGTAATTTCCTGCCAAAGTAAGCGTGTGGTATGCGTGCGCGCAACAAAGTAACTAATGTACTCTCAGACCTTTAAACGTTGTTCAAGCAATACATTTACATTATATATCGCGATTAATTGCGGTATTAATGCGTCGAAGAGTGAATGACTTCACCAGTAATTAACCGGACAGTTTTAATATGGTTTAACATTGGGTTCTGTAGTGTAACTAACTGCTACTTCTGTACATTTAGCTTATGTTTCAAGTGTATCCGAAAATAAAATTGTGTCTTCCAGGTGTTAATAAAATAATTTGTCATGGGCATCGTGTAAAACATTATCTAGATCAGCGACGAATAATAACTGACCTCTCTGTGTTCTACTGGTAACACATTACATATATAGTCCTCCTCATCGATTTCGAGTGGGCCCTAATGTGACTTGCGAAACCAAACTTACTCTTGAAAACCCGATGACATACAGAGCAGTGGAGTTGGCCATTTTGATTGTATGTATACGTGTAAGAAGGTTTCGGTCTATCTCTTAATACTTGGCGTTTTTCGTCAATTATTTACAAACGGTTATGACCTTGCAAAACTTTTAAAGATGGTAGAGCGCCAAGACGGCCGTTGTAAAGCGAAATCCTCCCAACACGTATGATCAACACAGTAAATACACATTACGTATTGTGCATAAAGAATAGCATGAGCTAATTTCACCCTTCCCGTTTCCCCGAAAGACGACTGGATGCCGCAAAGGTGTCTACTCTTATATGGCTAATATTACCACTATTCGTCAGAAGTAATTGGCTTCCTCCACACATAGCTAAGGAGAGCAATCCACTCCTGGCATCTGTCTTTATAAGCATTTAATATAGGAGTGCTCAAGCGAAGAGTGAATCTTTCGGGCAAGCATTTTGACTTACCGTCAAGTAAGATCGAGCGCATACCTGGAGACTATATAAAAAAGTCAAGCGTGTAGATATATATAACCCATTAATATAATAAAATTTAAATATCTGTAGCTTTCCTGCGATAATCCTCGAAATAAACAAACCACTGTTGGCAAAACTTCCACTGGTTTTTTTTTAGAATATTATAGACTTAGGTTATAAATATCATAACAGATTTCTATAGGGAATAAGCAGTGGTTGTAAAATTAAATAGAGATTACGTAAAATTGACAAAGAAGTTTTTAGGTTTAAGCGGTGATACAATTGTCATATATTAAATATCAGTTATCACTAACAAGTAAAACATTTGAACATCTGTATGTACAATAGTCAATTGAAATCAAAAAGAAAATCTTAAATGTTCGCATGACCTAGTTACTATACCTAATTACATATCATTAGTATTCGCTACTTAGTTTTTATAGCACGTTTGAGTTTTTATAGTGTATACATACAATTTAAGCATTGACACCGGCAGATGCGCAAATTATGTAATTTTTACACTGATAACATAGATAAAATAATATTTTATACATATTACAAAAAAAAAAAGCAATCTTCTTATATAAATAGTTATCTCGATAATCATTATTACCAAGAAAAAACTAAGAAATATTTGTTGTAAAAAACGGTAACTTTAAAATCAAAGTTAAAATAATAAGTTGGAGTAATTTAGCTACCTCGAGGAATGGCCGTTCTCTCATCCTGTGCAAACGCCGACCGCTGCCAATTATCGCCTACTGCGAAATAGTTATTTTGATTGGACCTTTTAACATAGTTCTACTTTAGAGCGCTCAAGATCTCAAACGTTTAAATGTTAAGTACGATTCACATACTCACGTTTATCTGTGAATAATCAATAGCAATACTTGTGTCGGGAATTTTTAACCGTATGTTTTTATTTTTTTAAATATATGGTGATGGCTTACCAATTGCCAATAACATGATAAAATATAATAAGAATAACATAAAAAGAGAACAGGATTGTACACACTACCATTTAATTTCAAACTTGGAGTATTTTGATAAACATGCAAAATAAAAAAATATGTACCATATTCAGCCACATCTGTATAAGTCACTCTGGATTGATGATATTACTGTTAGCCATCGAGAAGCAATCACCATAGAGCAATAGACCACATTCCATCTACAAAGTTCGCATTTACGATGCGTAAAGTGATATCACCATTTTGCCAAAATTGCGGACTCATCAACAATGTGCATCATATCTTGTCAGAATCTTGTCGTTTCATATTGCTTTGTATAACTCTTTATTGTCTGACCCTACTTTTAAACGTGCTAAGGAATTGTATCAATTTAATGTAAACTATAACTTTGCATGCGTGGTATGTTATATGGTACAGATCTAAACAAAGTCGAGCAATTTAAGTATTTGGGCCGTATAGGGAGCGCAGGGCACTGTCTGCCCGATGTAATATGTTGGCCTGCAGGTTTTCACGGTGTACAGGGACTGTCAAGATTGCGCTTTTTAAAGCGTACTGTCAGTCCTTTTACTCTTGCAACCTGTGGGTTGATTATACGCAGCGGGCACACAGCAAACTGCGCGTTCAATACAATAACGCGTTTCGGATGCTGATGGGGCTGCCGCGGCACTGCAGCACCTCTGCGATGTTCGCGGATGCTAATACCGACTGCTTTGCGGCCATCATGCGTAAACAATGCGCTTATATGATGCGTCGCACCAGCGACAGCCCCAACAGCATACTGCACGCGCTGACGGACCGGTGGGGCTCTCCGAAGCTGGCTCGCTGGATACGGTTACGTGCAGTCTTACGTGCAGTCGTATAGTGAATTACCAACATCATCGGGGGTCCACCCAGACCCGGTACTTACTGTTACATTGTATGTACGGTGTTTTTATTTATACATTTTTTTAACTATTATTATTATATTAAACTGAAACTTGTATTTGTAGTAACAAATATGGATGTAATCGTATGATGAGTCTGAATGAAATGGTATTATTATTATGTTACTTAGGCGATATAGTGGTACAGGCGACTAAAGGTTCAAGAAAAAAAAAATCATACCACGAAATTTATTCCATTCTATCAAACTGCTACGCTCCAGGGTGTTCCCATATCAGTTATTGACAGCCTCGTGCATCTTAGGGTGCATTTAAATGCCGACCTCGACTTTGAACGTTGGATTGAGGCTAAAGCGGCTGCAAAGAAACGAGGATCCATTTCAGGTTAAAGTGGTACTTTATACTGAAGCAGCTTCTAAGACCACATAAGTTGCAAATAATGCTATGTATGGAGTACTGCTGTCATTTTTGACACAAATCCACCAAGTAGTCCCCTTGGTAGAACTTTCCAGACAGTTTTTGTGACATCTCAGAATTGAAGTAACGTGTTAATCTTTCTAATCAATTTTTCCTGTGCGCACAGTAACTGAATTAGTCCCTATTGTTTTACATAATTTCTTGTTGCCTGATCGTATTTCTAAATCTGCTAGACAATTACAATATTAAGCCAATTTATTATTCATTTTGTTACGGTACTTATTTTAATAAATCCTGATACGTAAAAGATATAGTCGCGTAGAGGAATAAGTCTTCAAAATTATATTATGCATAATACTAATTTTATACGATACATTCCAAATGAACGCAAGATCCCACCAGAAATTTTGTGATCATATAAAATTTGGGTTTATGAACATTTAATGTAAATTATTACGCCAGCATGTGAATCGTACTTTTCACATAAAAAAGTTATAATTAGTTTACTTACGTTGGTCATACGTGCATCATCATACATCAGCCTATCTGTCATCATATCTTCATTCTGATTAACCTCAGCTATTTTAATAAGAAATTCGTCAGAAATAGCCAATTATGAAATACTTTAAGCTCTACTTAATACGTGCATTAAGCTAACTGTTTAATTTATTACTGTTACATTTTTTTAAATTCCATAGACATCCATTTTTTTTCCATCCAAGCTCAGCTGGTTTTATTATTATTGAACCACAGATATTTAATACCCAATCACTGAACTGACAATCACGCTGATGGCATGTAAAGTCAGCCATGGAAATCGATGCGGCGATATATCTACTGGACAGTAGTTTGTTATCACTGCGCCACAAGGCGTAAGATTCTTATATCCGTCATTAAATAATTTGTAAGACCAACAATCCGATCCAATACTATATCACATATATTAATACGTGAAGCCTAAACTTTGTATCCCTTTTTGAGAGAAATGCGCGAACGGATGAACGTCTCTGTCTACGTCCACAACATACACACACATATAAATAAAAAAGACATTTTGACATCTGTCAATAAAAGACTTCAAAAAAGGTTGTGAAGGTGGTTGCTATGCTCGACTGTATGTATTATTTTATTCTTAGGTTCCAATTACCCTTTTTCATTCTACATTCAACAATGATATTAACCCTAATAAAATTCAAACTTAAAAAAATCAAATGAACTATGGTCGAATGTCGACCACTGGGCGCCCACTAGTTATATTAGTTATCCAAAAATAACACCCCCATTGTGCTACGTGCTGTATACATCAGGGTGGTACTGCAGCACTGATTTTCAATAGGAGGCCAAAATAATGTACAGATGTGTAGTTAGGGTCTTGACAAAAGTATCATAGGACTCATATATTATAACTCGATTCAAAATCAAAATACTCTTTATTCAATTTAGGCCCTGAGAAGACACCTATGAACGTCAAGACTACCACCGGTTCGGCCAAATAACCCAGTCATCGAGAAGAATCGGCAAGAATCTCGATCTTTTATCTTTTCAAAATACATAACATACTTCACTTATTACAACGTAATAGACAAAATATACAGTTACTATCGTTTTTGATGGATACACAGAGAGAGGCGTCATTTCCAGACGTCATCATCGTTCACATATTGATCTAATATATAATTACTTTACGTATTAAGACCCGCTTGAACTTACTATCTGGCAAATCGGTAATGTGCTTTGAGACTTTGTTATAAAATCTAACACTATTACCTAAAAAACTGTTACTGGTCTTAGTCAGCCTGAAACATGGAGTGACCTGTTTGTTATTGTTTTTAGAATTTATATTATGTCGGACTTTAACGAAATCAAGATTATCTAAGTTTTTGCGGACATACATCAAATTCTCAAGAATATATTGGGAGGGAAGAGTAAAAGTAAAAAAAAAGTGTGTGTGTACTTCTTTGGCGTAACAAGATAAAAATCTTTTCAAAATCTTTTCTAGAAAAAACGACACTAACAATAGAAAAAAGGTATTTAATACATTGAAAGTTTTAATACAAAGAAACAAAATGTTGACTATAGCTAACTTCAGGGTGTCGTTTTTCGTTACGGTGTGTGCGTGCATCGTAAAAATTTACTCTCATCATTTTTCCCTAACGCGCCAAAAGAAGTATAGCTTCAAATTTCAGAAGATTATGCTTAAGCAATTAGTATATGATATTTGTATGGGTATGAGATTCTCGATGGTCAACAGTTTTGTTTCACAAAATCAACTACTGACGCTGGTGCAACGCTTTTAAGTAATATGTTGCGGGCTTCGGAGGGATCGCAGGATGCATTTGGTGTTTTGTGATCTATTTAAGGCCTTTGACTGCGTTGACCATAGTACTCTCATTCTGAAATTTAAAAAATACGGTGTTTGTGGAATTTCTCTCGACCTTCTGGTCGCCTATTTAATAGATCGCTGTCATAAAGTAAGTATAGAGTAGGCATATATAGGGCAACGTCTGGGGGATCGTTGACTCGAATTGGCGTTCCACAGGGTTCCATTTTGGGGCCTTTTTGGTTCTTGTATATATAAATGATCTACAGTTAGTGGTTTGGATAATATATACAAGAAAATAAATAGATAAGATAAATAATTAAGTACAATTATTTACTGTTTGTCAACGATCCTCTTGGATTTTTGAGTTGAAAACTTCGTTAGCCATGTTGAGCGATATAATATAAAAATATTTAGTAGGGCAAGACCTTATGGGTTCGCGTCACCGATGACGTCGACATGCTCGTGACGTATTGCACTTGTGCCAGACAATATATTGTATTCCTGGATGGGTACATTTTTGTGATATCACATCATTGACCGCCGCGTCGACGATGACATCGGCATGCTCGTAACGTATTACGCGAAAAAAAAAAAAAAAATTAGCGACGCGTAGTATCCGGTATACATGTAATATTGATATTTTGTACTGAGCTTGTGCAAGCCATCACATGTTTGATTAATTAATCTAATATATAAAAAAATCGTGTCACTGTTATTGTGATTGAAGTTCTCAGAAACCCCGTATTTTAAATAATTTAGACTTATTAGAAAATTCTTTTTTTAGTTATCGAATAAGGGCCAAGTTACAATAAGTTTGATATTGGAAATAATCGCGAGGAAACCATAGTATTATAAAGAAATTATTATAATAACTAGCAGTGCCCGCGATTTCGTCTGCGTGGAATCTTATGTAAAATCAGTGATTAACAAAGTCACCTGAATGTATTAAGTTCATTTACTTTCCTCTCGTACTTAAGTCGCGTCGTCGTTAAAATTACAATAACTTTTGATAGAGTGAACCGATTTTAATGTAACCAAGACTAAATGTAACTTTAAGATAGTTTATGATTTTCTTGAATTTTTTTTTTTTTCCTCGAACTGACTACGCTATTGACCCTGCAGGGTCTTTACACCTTCACCGGACTACTAAGGCGAGTGCTTAAGGCACTCAGCCGATTTGGTTTTTAGGTAACATACATGCATGCGCACCTCGGCTTGGTATGTTACCTGGAAAAAGTCGCGTCTGTCCTAGCTAACTATTCTAAGCTATTCATACATATATACATTTGTGAACCATACAGTCGAAATTGCATGATTCACAAATGAATACGTGTATATCGGAATGAAGATTGATTTTCTTGAAGTTTTATCATGAATGCAGTATTTTAGCTTTGATGCGTGTCCAGACAAATGAACAAACATTTCTAAAAATGAGTGGAATGTACTTTATTACTTATTCTTAAAAACCTGCAACTTTTTTTTTTACGACATTCGAAAAAGTATAGATACGTTAGATTTACATTCTTCTTATATATATAGAAGATAGATAAATTATCTAAACAAATAACTAAAATGGAAATGTTTGTTTCTAATGTCTAAATAACAGCGTCTTACGAAATTGTCAGGAAATTACGAAAAAGAAAATAAAAAATAAAATGTTTGTTACGTCTGATCTTCGAAACGCTTACACTGATTTCGACGAGACTCCATAAACCAAAAAAAAAAAAAATCGGACAGGCTGATTAGGACGAAAAAGATTAAGAATAGACAGGCCTCGGAATGTATAAAAAATACGCTTCTAGCATTTTTTTTATACTTCTATAAATTTATCACACCGTTTATGGTAATGATGGGTCATTGTTGTTAATACATTGGAGTGGGATCAAATTCAAATAATTTAAATGTAAGCATACTACAAATTCATTAACTCTTAAGTTTAAATTAAGCGAATACTATAATGATTATTGGAGTTGGACATTTTGCAGTACACATTACGCACTCTACCATATTTAAATTCACAAACAAATACATGATTACCATCTTAGTATGTAATATACATTTATAATTACCAAAAACTAAAGAAAAAATCTATTGACAAATTTTAATCGAAGTCTCCCATCTGTCTGGCGTGCTCGCACGAAACTAGCGAGTGAATCTATCCTTTTTATATAGAATAAATAAACATATCCCGCTGTTAACCGGAAAATCTCACCATAGAAATCGTCTAATACAATTCAACAGGTTCACTCGAGGTAAGAAAAAAACTAAATCTGTAATGGTCCAGCCGGAACAGCGTCGTGAGAACGTTTCGTAGTCGCTCGGACCCTGTGTGCACAGCCTGTTGGCATCGTAAACAACAGAAATCGTTTGGTTTAAAATAACAGTTGTAAGCGGAAAAAGATTAAAGACAAACGACGGAAATATCCTGACATTTATATATTATTATCTGTAATTAAAAATATAAGGTATCACAGAATGTAGAAAACGAGAGAACAAAAAGTAAATAGATATTATCTATAGTCAACTAATGTCAAACGAGAAGAAATAAAACGTCAGAAATAGATAAGTAATTCAGTCAAAAATAATAAATACATTAATTACGCAAAGTTCTAACAAAATAACTTATTATTGTAATGCAATAGAAAATAAATTGTAATTAATATAATATGTACCTATATCAGAATATATTTAAAATATGTTCATTATCTAATCATCGGAATTGTATTTTTAGTCTGTGTTGTGTGTGACAGCTCCGAGCTCGAACACATGTCATATATTGAATACTGGTTTCGTAATATTTTAATTGCCATATACTTATCATATGTTAGTTTTTTTTTTCATCCTTACATAGGACTAATGTGATAATTATAATATCCATACAAAACTGTCAATAAAACTGGAAGAATTCTTTGTTTAACTATTTACTTAAAACATAACCTCATTCTTAAGAAATGTAATGCCTCTGGTCTGTGAGTTTTTGGCGGGATCTTGGGCTGTCATGTTGTGGCTTCGACATTTCATTCATAATCTTGTGTTATTTGACTCTATATTTTGCAACCTCTGTGGCATTTTACGAAACACAGTTCGGTTACTGTGCACAACTGACATGGGTGGAAAATAATACCACGGAGCATGAATTCTGAGATGCCACAAAAACTCCCTGAAGAGTTCTAACAGGAGCGTGACTTATTAGTACATTGAGATTATCACAAGATCCTTGTAATATGTTTACCTACTCGACAATGGCAGTAATAATCTAGAATATTGGTTGCCAAAAATAAAATGAAGAAGTAGAAATAGTTGAGGCAGTCATAAGGACTGCCAACATGAGTGAAAACTCAAAACAATGGAATAACTTATTTTAAATTGATTAATTAATTATAGTATGAACGATTGACATTATTATCATTAGTTTCTCTTTCACATCTATTGCCATTTCCAATAATAATTATATACATTTTATAGAGTTTATTAATTCATCAAACATATGATGATGTGTTGCCTGACTCTACTCTACTCCATTGGCCAAATCCATCCAAAGGTTGCCTGGAAGAAATTGCTAATAGCAATAAGGCAGCCCATTGTACCAATAACAAAACGTGAAATGTTTATGAAATGAATGTATATAATTGGTGTACAATAAAGTTTAAATAAATAATGGGCTGCACAATCTCAATTCAAAGTTTCAATATTAAATGTAAACAGATTTTTACGCATCGCTAGATTGACGCAAGCCCCGCAAGCAAAATACGGCCGGTCATGCTTACTAGCATGTCGTGACGCGAAATTAGAAGTTTATTTCCTGCCACAAAATACCGCACAATGCGCCTAAATAAGTTTTTTTTTTTTCGAACTGACTACGCTATTGACCAAGCAAGGTCTTAACAGCTTCACCGGACTACACACCTAAATAAGCTTTCACATCAAAAATATTGACAGAAAAAAGTATGACAGAATAAGGTCTGGCCGAAAAAAATTATATTTAAAATTAACCTTTAATGAAGTTGGCATTAAAAAAACATATTTTCATATTCTTTAGTAAAAATATAATTGTATTGTATGTAAATACTGTTAAACAATAAACAAAGTTGCAGGTTGCTACGAAATAAAAACGAACGAGATCGCGTACCGTTTCTTTCATACAACTGCTACTAAATAACGGCGACAAATGTTTTATGTGTAAAATTTAAACAGTTATCATTGCATCTTCCCGCAACTCGTTTGCTGAGCGGACTCATCGAGGTTCGTGGCTGTTGTAAAAGCGATAAGCGTTTTTTTTATCGCTAATTAATTAATTGCTTATTTATAACTTTCATTCCTTATTTCATAATTGGTTCGTGGTGACTATCTCCATGCGACATCTGTCTCGTTCGGTTATTCTGTCAAGGAAAATATGAACGTTTAATACTAACTTAAAATACATAATTTATATGAGTAATTAAATCGCTGTCAAAGAAAACTATGAATAGACAATTGAAATAATTGTTGTAATTTATTTAGCAAACTAACGCTTATTTATGAATACTAATTTTAACTGCTATATTTACTACTAGCCTCTGCCCACGACTTTGTTCGCGTGGAATAGTCACTTTACGCTAACGCTAACACGCAGCGGTAGCTCTCAAGTGGAAAAAAAACCCGATTTTGAAACATTCTTCATTAGTGCTCCGCTCCGATTAGTCTTAGCGTTATGATATATAGCCTATAACCTTTCTCGATAAATGAGCTATATAACGCTAAAAGAACTTTTCAAATCGGTCCAGAGATTGTCCCCTACAACGTCACAAACTCACAACTTCATAAACTTTACCTCTTTATAATATTAGTTTAGATTATCGTTATATATTTTGAATTATATTGTTTACGATATATTTTATATATAGTTGAACTGCGGATATAATGTGATTGTATAGAATATGTGCATGGATTTTTTACATGACTAATATAAAAAATCAGAGATAGTAAATGGATTTTAATTAATAGCGGATGCATTATAGTCTATAGCATATTAACAACAAATGGAAATAGGACCATAATCTTTCGATTCTAGATGTAATAACGAATAGAGACAGAATTAAAGGCGAGCCGTCGATGATATGGAAAAAACGGTTCCATTTTTTTATTGATAACACTGCAACTCGCTATCAAGTACCATAATTGGTTGACAAACAGAGGAGAAAAGACACTGAACTGTTTTATATTTGCTTATTACTACATATTATAAAACAAAATCCTTTGCCACGTCTGTCTGTCTGTTCGCGATAAACACAAAAAACTACTGAGCCGATTTTCATGCGGCTTTTAACAGTAGGTATAGTGATTCACGAGAAAGGGACAACATCCACCGTGCCCAATCGTTTGTATATAGATATGATTTGCATACCAGTACTTAATTATATTAAAACTAGCGGGCCGGGCGAACGTTGTCCTGCCTTGATAATAAAAAAAGTCAACCGCACCTACCGGGTCCAATTGTGAATCTAAACGATTCTCGGATCTACTGGAACACGCACACAAAGTTTTATTAAAATCGGTCCAGCCGTTTAGGAGGAATTCAGTGAAATACACACGCACGGAAGAAATTTATATATAAAGATAAACCGCTTCAACTTCCAACTAACGCCCTCCAACGTGTCTGTTTGTCTGCCACGTTGACGGCTCGCCTGTTGACCCTAGGGGTCAACGAACCGTCTTCCGGCTCTGTTCGCAAATATCCACAACAAACATTGAAACCGGCCTGCACGTAGTACATACATACTGGACGTCCAACTTTGTTACTATGTACGATTTAAATTTACGTGAATACGTTATTATAATTTTGAAATATGGCCCTGTAAAGTTACGATCCTTAAGTCTTGTAAGTTAATATATTGGGTTAGAATTTTAAAATATTCTTGCGTTTTTGATTATTTTTTGAAATAAAGACATCTTAAGGCGCGTTGAACGGTAGTTTTTTTTAGCAGGAGATATATTTATAATTTCGCGTCATGACAGGCTAGCAAGCGTTACCGGCAGTATTGCGCTTGCACGGCTGCGTCAGATTAAAAATTAGTTTAAAAATTCAAAAGAGAACACAGTTTAAATTTCATTGTTTTGAGTTGTCACTTCTATCGGCAGTCCTTATGACCGCTTCGATTTTATTTTCTCAAAGTAACTGTTGGTCTGACGAGTATTCAGGGCTGCCATTAATTATTTTAGGTCAATGCATGAGACCCTCAGCCGTATGACAACTTATTCAAGGGTGCCAAAATGGCCGAACCGAAAGGACAGTTTCAAGAAGCCCTAATTAAGGACTCAATCTAGGCAGTGCCTTTTTTTTTTCATAGTAGCACGGTTAAATGAGTTTACTGTGCCTGATGGTAAGCACAGTACAATCCAAAAACAATGGCGACCACCGAATGACACACTATCCATCGCCGGTCGCCACTGTCATGCCGGCCTGTGAAATGCTGGATATGCACAGGCTGATCCCGAAACGCAACCCGCAGAAGCGAATCACTATGATGGGCTTTTTCGCCATATACATGGTGGTTGCGACCCAGTCAGGCTGTAAAACCCTACCACCCCGCTTTCGCCATTGCCTCGTTCGCAGCAGGGTGCACCACGTGCAGATGAGGTTGGCTTGAGTGTCTCAAGTGTTAGATGTTATTCGACACCCCTTACACCCCAAATTACGCCTGTAACACGGACACCTACAATATTAAGACTGTGTAATCGTTTTTATCGTTTGTAGATAAATTACTAATTATCTGATAAGAAATAAACTACGTAATGAACACATGTGAACAAGTTGACACAGGATTCTGTGTAATATAATTTAAATTTAACATTTTAATAGAATTCATGAGTGTGAAATTGATTCTAATATTATGAATTCAAATAACACGATGTCTACTAATATGATATTAAATTAAAATAAATTTCCCATAAATATTGACAAGATCGACATGTATATTCGCCTACGTATGTTTTCGGTGTCACTTGATGGAGAGCTTTCTGTTACAATTTGGTCTGATGTTTGGTCGATTTCAATATTTTATTTCTCGATAAGAATTTATGTGACATATAATCTTACAGATGGACGATAAACGAATCTTGTGATTGAAATAAATTTAAATCTTTAAAAAACAGCATCGTTACCGAGATTACAATTAATCAATATCAGAATAAATCTTAGTATTTTTTAAATTAGGTTCTGATATTTCTTTTTTTTTTTGTATTGCATGTCAAACAAATGGCTATAGGGAATTTAGGAGGTATAAAAAACAAGATCGGATACGACGAGGTAAATTAATTTGACTAAATTAAGTGCGGCATTAATGTTGCAAGAAGTTTTTTCAATAGAGGCAGACTCTTTTGGGAACGAGGTAAAGAAAATTACAAATTTAAATTTGACAGTAACGCTTTCAGTGTATGTAGAGTAAAATGGACTGAAAATTGATATATGTCCGGAGAGAGAAGAGACACACATGCATGAAATATTATGCATAATAATTAATGACTTATATTTATGTATTCTTCTAGAAACGTATATTCTTACTTTACCGTATTTACTAAGCACTTAACAACAGTAATAATTTCACCATACGTGTACTTGGAATTTATAGCTGATTCAATATAGCAGTGAAAATTATTTTTTTATCACTGCTATTTCACAGGTAACAAATGAAAATTGCCATAATTTAAGATTATATTTAAAACTACTATACATAGTAAATGATTTTCCTAAGAGTCATTTTTCACACAAGTTTTTTTAGTTGATTTGCTTAATATATACCAGAAATATATTGGGAACTATAATATAGCTGTTACGGTATAAAATAATTTTTCATAATATGAAAAATAACAGTGATGTTATTTAGTTAAATCCTACTCGCACATAAATTATAAAAAGGTGTAATGAGGTAATGTTATGAGGTCCTACGTCATTTTACTACATAGGTTACGTTCTGGACATTATCCGTCACAAAAGTTTGAATATTTAATGAAAAAAAGACTTTTACCATTTTGTACAACTTGCGGAATTATAGATGACGTTCACCATTTTCTGACGAAATGTGGCAGGAACAATAATGTTAGAATATATTTAATTAAAAAATGTAATTTAAAAATACTGGATCTCGGCATGTTCCCTAGTATTTTAGCGAAACCTTCGAGTGAGGTTGCTAAAATGCTATGTGAAATGAGTGAAAGATGATTTTATAAAAAGAAGATGTATGAAAGGCTTTAACATTAGTACAATTATGTTATGATGGGGCTGATATGACTAGAGTCAAAAGCTTCTAAATTAAATAATAAATAAATAAAAAAAGGCGTAAGATTTACTTATTAAGATTATTGTTAAGTTAACTTAGTACGAATAGTGCAGTCAAAATTTAAACCATATGACGTCATAGCTACACGACCACTAACTGCTAAGTTAGTTAAATTTTTAAGGAAATTTTGTATCCAAACTAAGTTTAGTAAAATAATTGACCGAAAATTCTTTTGTTATTACTGCCGTGCGTTATCAAAAACCACACCCAACGTTTTTGATAAATATACGAAATTTTCATAAGCCTGATATAGAGCGTTAAAAAACGAACCCATTACTCTTGACACTCCTCGCCGGCTTGTTAATTAAGGGAGTAACTATGTAAATCACAAACATCACGATATTATATTGTAACAAAGGGCTATAAATTAACAACTTAATTCCATTAAGTTACCGATGTGTTTGGTGGTTGGACCTTTTGTTCTCTTTTCTTTGCGTTTATTTTGCGATATAGTTTTGCCAATATCACATTCATCGCAGCAATGGTAAATAATTTGTTCCCTTTATATAGATCTTTTTATCTCTCCCAACGAAATTATATGCACATATGCACAATTAAAAAGGGTTACTACAAATTTTGTATAAATTAAAGTGTCTTGACTATTTCTTACTATCTGTGCTTCCAAGAATTATTTATTAAAGTGCATAATAAAAATATAGCCTGGAATTTTTGGCGGATGGAAGGATTTTTTGCAAATTAATAAACACGTGGACACCCTAAAGTCCATTCACACTAACCGCTTCGTTGATGGCAGTTCTAACACTGCCGTTTGTGCGAAGTGAATCAGCTGTAAATTTTAGTCTGTGGCGATGCCGCAACCGGCACTCGAATCGCTGCTATAACTGCGGTTATTCGAGTGCCGGTTGCGGCATCGCCACAGACTAAAATTTACAGCTGATTCACTTCGCACAAACGGCAGTGTTAGAACTGCCATCAACGAAGAGTCCTCGTCAATCTTTTTGGCCGCTCTGAACATAAATGTAAGTTTGGGTTTGCGTGTAATATAGACAAGAGTTTAAAACAAAACAAAGTTAAAACATTATTATAGCAGTTTAAAATTGGCATTTATTTATTCTCAAGATGTCTTAATGTTATACATATTATGTAATACGTATTTATATGTTAATTTGTGTTTTTCGCAACTTTCATTATTCAGTGCAGTCAAAAACTATGAGGAAGACTGTACATAAATCGCAGCCGAATTCGGCCTATCTCTATCCTGAATGTCAACGGGCTGCTGTACAAAATTGCACTTTGTAAATAAAAGTCCAGCCTTTTCGATAAACAACGTACTACACATTTATGCCGCAACATAGGCACGGAATATTTATAGATCACTTTTTAATACTTGCAGAACAATCTATTATACTCAGGTTGACAATTTATTGCCAAACATCAGTAAACATATTCCAGTGACTGGTATTTGAAACGGCTATCCATTTTCTAAGCTTAAAACCTATTATCATTATTAATCGTATCATCTATTCATGTTAAATGTTAATTTGAAGATAAAAATCAGCGTAAATGTATCATCATTTTTTATTAAAACCAGTACACAAGGTACCTAAACTTCATTCTTGTATCGTTTTTTCACACTTAATTTTATTAACACTCTGCAGTTCTGTCTTGTCAACAAAGGAAACTAGAAATATTAGATTTGCATAGCATCGACTAAAAACTATTGTAACGTGTAATGTATTTTAAATATATTATGTACTAGCTGTGCCCGCGATTTCGTCCGCGTGTAACCGTATTAAAAAAAAACGTTATTAGTAAAATCACTCCAATGTATTAAGCTCATTTACTTATCTACTTTTCTGTCGTACTTAAGTCACGATGTCATTAAATTTACAATAACTTTTGATAGAGGGGACCTGGTTTTAATAAAACACATAGGTAATAAATGTTACTCGAGAAACGTGAGGTTTTATTCTGAACGCAGAACTTTAGCAGTGATGCGTTTTTTTAAATTGTAGCACGGCAAAATAACTGCACTATGCCTGGTGGTAAGCTCAGTACAGTCCAAAAACAATGGCGACCACCGAGTGACATAGTATCCATCGCCGGTCGCCGCTGTTTTGCCGGCCCGTGAAAAACTGGATATGCACAGGCTGATCCCGAAACGTGACCCGCAGAAGCGAATCACTATGACGGGCTTTTTCGCCATATACATAGTGGTTGCGACCCAGTCAGGCTGTAAAAACCCTACCACCCCGCTTTCGCCATTGCCTCGTTCGTTATTCAGCAGGGTGCAACATATGCAGGTGAGGTTGGCTTGGGTGTCTCAAGTCTTACGATGTTATTCGACACCCCTTACACCCCCGATGCGTGTTCAAAAAACAGACAGACAGACATTTCTAAAAATGAAACGTATTTTATTACTAATTCCTAGACACTTGCAACATTTTTTTACAAGAATCTAAAAAGTAGAGACTCTTTAAATTTACTTTCATATTATATGAAAGGAAGATGTTAAAAGATAAACCGGATCATGTTTGTTGCTGGTTTTTCTCGATAACTGGATTGTTTTCCGAACAGTTGGTGGTTTCGACAGTCATATGGGTCGGCCTTATTCGGGTCTAAATTGAATAGATTATTTTTGATTTTAGACAGTATGAACTTTATTAACCATTAACTGCGCTTGTGGCTGCTCGCAAAATTAATGTGAAAGTTTTGTCTAAATTTTTTTTTATATTGCCTATTTTATGATATATTAATTGCACTCTGCAATATTTATATAAATGATTAGATTTGTTAAATGACTTCGATATTATGAGTAATATTTTTAGACAAGTATAAAATTTGTATAAATATAAAAAAAAATTGATTTATTGTATTATTGTTTTTTTACTCATCTTTAATTTTAACACTTTTAGAGCGTAATATTGGTCGCTTGACTGACCAATCAATCAATCAACTGGACTTGATTTATTTGTAGCCTCATAGCTTCTGCCTTATAGTACCTAATTAGACAAAGATGTACTCTAAAATCTCAGCAAAGAGTGCACCCAAGATTTATATAAATCGGTTCAGTTGCTTTCGATTTATCTGCACAACTAAAAGACAGAAAGAAAGATGTCGACATTTATATTATGTACGGAGGTGAATGGTAACTTAAGTGCTTTACTCACATATATCTATCTCCAACTAGCGGGCCTGACGGATGTTGTTCTGTCCTGATAATAAACAAAACTTTGACAGATTATGTATACTAGTGGGTGCCCATTGGTCGACATTTGACCATAGCTCATTGATTTTTTTAAGTTTGAATTTTATTAGGGTTAATATCATTGTTGAATGTAGAATAAAAAAGGGTAATTGGAACATAAGAGTAAAATAATACATACAGTCGAGCATAGCAACCTCCTTCACAACCTTTTTTGAAATATTTTATTGACACATGTCAAAATGTCTTTTTTATTTACATGTGTGTATATGTTGTGTAAAATTGAAGCATTAGTGTGAGTAATGCATATTTTAATTAATTTAATGTACTTCTAATGCATTTTATATAAAATAAATAGTTTTCTGCACTTCGCCTCCATATAAACTGTAACTATGCCAAGTTTCACGTTCATCCGCTCGCCCAATTCCGTTAAAAAGGGATACAAAGATTAGGCTTCACGTAGTAATATATTGATACTCAAACCTTTCTCACTTTATCTTCTGGTAGTTTTCGAGTTTATCTCAAACAGACAGACAGACGTGGCAGAGAACTTTGATTTATAATATGTAGTGATACTTTGCATTCGAGACACATTTTTTTTTAAAACCACACATAATTTTTTGTTACTAGTTGCAGTAATCCAAAGAGCTGAGTATCCTCAAAGTTTTTCCCGTCGACTAACTGAGCTGGTTTCCCCGAATTGTGACAATACTAAGTAACATTTTACATTCACGTATTAACATAATGCGTCGATCAATATTCGATGTTTGCTCCGTCGAGTGAGAGACGCATTTACATGCTGATTGCATCCCGTCCGGCCGATGTGTTACTCTTTATGTACGGTGCCCATGAACGTGTTCGGGATTGTACTGATTTTTTTTCAAATAAATCTTAGTTAATTTGACGAATCTGTAAGACTCAGCATACAAAGTCTCTTAAGTATTCTTTTTATAAATACACAGCCTCCGAATAGTCTGTAAGTAAATAAACCGAGTTTATTTGCAAAGGCGATTTAAAAAGTTCTCGGAGTTAAAAGTAAGCATACTTTTATAATTTTGCTTACATGATGAAAATATTGTAATTGTAAGTGATACTCTGACGTCACCATTGGTCTTTCGTTATCTGTTCTTTATTTATCATTGTTTTTATTAGATTATTTTGGAACAGTTGCTTGTTTAATTCGTAAAAAAAATAATAAAGCATATGAACAACGTGAGCAATTGATAAAAACCGCAATGAGCTCTAATAAGGTAAATAAACCCAATTAAAATGTAATATAGAACTGTTTTAATGTTAACTAAATTCAATCATTATTTTCGTTTAGTGTAAATAGTTGCAGTCTGGTATCATATTTCAGTTCTGATACTCGTATATACTTATTATCTTCTTAAGTAATAGCATCCGCCATCAACTTTTTCAGTGTTCATTACAATATAAAATAATATTGATGATATAGTCCATATCGTAAAGGGTGAACTCAGCTTTCTACCAGTAAAAGGTTTATTAGAATTGGATCAGTAGTTCCAGTGCTTACCTCCCACAAATATACAGAGTCCACTTGTATATAACAGTACCAACTGTGCCCGCAGATTAGCATGCGTTTGTTATTATTGTATAAATAAAAGGTATTGAATAAAAGGGACACTGTGTACATATTCTTCGTATATCTACGCATGGAATGGTATGAAATTCGATATACTGCAATACCACCTAGTCAAAAGTTATAGTAAAATGGACAGCATAAATTTTTTCCATGCTAAAATACTTAGGTGAGCCAACTTTTCAGCCACTCAAACGGCGTTAGAGATATCTCCACCTTCATTTCCACATATACAAGAGTTATTTCATATAAACCGACGTATTAACAGTAAGTAACAGTTCTTGTATTGGTGCGTTTCGTTAGGTTAGTGAGAGCGCCGGAGGTCCATCTTCCCTCCGCGCCCCTCTCATCTCTCCCTCCCTCACTATTGCTCCAAACACATGCTGGCAACACGTTTGTGACTCCTCTGTTGTTGTTGTTAGTGTCTATGGACAGTGGTGATCACTTTTCATCAGGTGACCCACCGGTTCGTTTGCATCGTTTGACGTAAAGAAAAAACTAATAAGAGATATACAATATGAAAAATATTTTAAAAAGATTTATCCAAAATAATTTTATATCATTGTCACACAAGTTCGGACATTTTTATTATAATAATATAAACCATCGTCCGAGCCTAGTCAGCTATACGTATGTATGAGGGTATATTAATAGTATTCAGACTTTAATGGACATATCGGAGTTCGATGACCACTGACATTACACTTATCAATTAAACGTACATCTCTATATTATTTCATTTCTGGATGAATAGTTGGTTTTTGCTAAGGCGAATTCGACAGCTTTCGCTGATATACAATTCATTTTTTTTTATTTGTTGACATTTGTGAAACTTTTTGATTTTTTTATATTATAGGGGGCAAATGAACAGGTGAGCAACACCAGGGGAGTCGCAAGTGCGTTGCCGGCTTGTGTTTAGGAGCGAAGACGGGGAAGGGGGAGGGGAGAAAGGGCGGGGAGGTGGGTATCCGGCGCTCTCACTGACCGAACGAAACGCAAGTGTTTCTTTTTCTCGAACTGACTACGCTATTGACCTGGCAGGGACTTCACAGCTTCACCGGACTACTCAACAGAGCAAGCACTTGTTACTTCACGTGGGTTTTTGGTGAGATGGTGGTACTGCCCCGGAAGAGCCGACCCATTCATGGTGAAACCAATAATAGCTCCATCGTGGTTCTACCACCTACAAGATAAATTATTGGCCTTCTTTGAAGTGAAATATTCTTTAGACCAGTTGTGACTTGAAACTAGATCTAACAATAAAGCGATACTAAAAAGAGATAAACGTATACACCTATACGAGATAGAGTATATTATACAGTATTTCTCATGTTCGCGATCTCCTCGATTGCTCTACCTAACACTCGTTCTGGTTTGAGCACTAGGTATGTATTTTTGTACGCAGGAGTGTGTGAATGTGTGTCTGCATATTACGAAGCCTTCGGAAAAGGTGTTACATCCAACGTGGTGTATTTTGGTGACGTGTATCGTTTATATGAATATTTTAAATTGATATCCCTTTATCTGTGCGCACAACAACAATGATGGCTTAGTTGATACTGTGTTCGGACAGCGCGTCGATGAACTGAGCTTTTGATAAGAGATAGCATTGTGATAAAACCATAGCGCATGGTAGTAGGTCTTCCTCTAAGTCTGCTTGGCTAGACCACCCTGAAAGTAAAAATCTGTTGCCAAGCACCTGTTAGTGTGTACCATCTAAGACAGCATTTAACATGAGATAACAAATGATCAAACGATAAAACCTAAAGAGGTGGTAGAGCCACGCTGAAGCTATTACTGATTTCAGCATGTATGGGTCGGCTTGTCCAGGGTAGTACCACCTTCTCGCAGAAAACCGACTTGAAGTAACAGTGCTTGCATTGTTGCATTTCTTTCGGTCAGTGAACGCGCCGGATAACCCTCTCCCTCGCCCCTTCTCCACACCCCTCCCTCAAACATAGGGTGGCAACGCACTTATAACTCTTCTGGTGTTGCAAGTGTCTATGGACGATGGTGATTACTTAACATCAGGTGACCAACCTGTTCGTTTGCCTCCTATGATATAAAAAAAAATATAGAAGCTAGGAAAGAAAAGCTGGATATAACATTTGTTACTGTGACTGGTTTATCATACAGTTTATGATGATAGTCATCTAGTTGGATAGAGTTACTTTACCGCCCACTTAAAATATGAGGCTTCGTGAATTATTAAAGGATAAGGTTTCAGGTATTCGATATCTCAACTCTGCTCTCCGAATATGTTCTTGATATTGTAACAATATATATCTGCGAAAACTTTGACAAAATCTGAATTTCTTTAAATATCAAAAACTGATCACACCATTTTTCAAACTCAGTAACTCATTAACAGCTTTTTAAGTTTGTTAGATTTTCAACAAAGTCAGAAAGCAAATTACCGATTTTTTTTTTGTTTTGTAGCTCGGCAAAGTGGGTGTATTGTGCCTGATATTAAGCACAGTACAATCTAAAAATAATGGCGACCACCGAGAGACATACTATCCATCGCCGGTCGCCGCTGTCATGCCGGCCTGCGTAAGTATCTCTTCACGTTGCGCTTGAAGGACCCCATGTCATAGGGAGGAGGAAACACACTGGACGGGAGATTGATCCACAGCTTCACGGGACGGCAAAGATAAGATGTTGCGAACTTTTTAGTTCGTGCCCAGATAGGATTTACCGTAAAACTATGGCTCCGAAGACCAGCACGCGTGGTGCGGTTATGAAAAGGAGAGGAAGGGATCAAAAGGAGAGGAAGGGATCAGAAGGAGAGGAAGGGATCATTTTTGTAGCACGGCAAAATGACTGCACTGTGCTTGATGGTAAGCACAGTACAATCCAAAACAATGGCGACCATCCAGTGACACACTATCCATCGCCGGTCGCCGCTGTAATGCAGGCCTGCAAAAAGCTGTATATGCACAGGTTGATCCCGAAACGCGACCCGCAAAAGCGAATCACTATGACGGGGTTTTTCGACATATACATGGTGGTTGCGACCCACTCATGTTGTAAAACCCTACCACCCCGCTTTCGCCATTGCTTCGTTCGTTATTCAGCAGGGTGCACCACGTGAAGGTGAGGTTGGCTTGGATGTCTCAAGACTAGATGTTATTCGACACCCCTTACACCCCCACAACTTTGCCGGATTGTAGGTTCACGCATCGTGTAAAGCGGGTTTTCATGTTCAAAGGTTATCATAGTGTGGATCAATATGTGAATGATGGTGATATTTGGAATTAACACTTCTAAAAATCCCATCCACTAAAAATAATTGTAACTATAATTTATATTTATAAGAATATGTACGTAAAAAGATAAATCGGATTGAGTTTCTTCTTGGTTTTTCTCAATGTTTGGGTTGTTTTCTGAACCGGAGGTGCTTTGACATTCATAACCTAAATTGATTAAAGTATTTTTAATTTGATTTGATTAGACGTGCCGACACGCCTCAACTGGCGTATGGGGTGTTATCGCAAGTAACGCGTTGGATCTTGCTGCTCCTCTGCAATGAAGAGAATGGGAAAAATACTGTGGGATTTTTGACAAAGAAGATAAAGACAATGTTCAGTTTACTACACATCTCCACGTGCACCTTTACACTGAATATATAACGCAGCTAAAGTGGCGGACGGATTCTAGCAAAATATAAAAATAGTTTTCATTTCAAAACTCATTTCTCATTTTAACTGAACGTTAAATACGTTTTTGCATAACGCGGTCCAATTAAAACGGAAAAAATCCAAACTACACACGACGTTAAGATAAGATTGGATGTTCATAAGAAACATTTTAATTAAGAATTCCAAATTCATGTTTGGAGTAATAAAAACGTTTACATCTGCTGATTAAATGGAATTAAATATTAATTATAAACTTATTTTAACTTAAATTATTTCGACAATTTTATCTCTAAGTTGCATAAAATTAACCGGTTGATAATTTTATTGTAGAATTTTTGTGATCTCACAAATTATATCTAACTTGGTTGTGTCCGCGTTAAACTGCAAAATAATACTTAATAAAAATCCAGTGTCTTGATGCTTGTCCACGATGAACTTTAAAACTACTAAACCGTTTTTCATGAAAGTTGGCATTTATGTACAATTTAATGCAACATGAGAGATTGGATAATCTAAATTTCAATTAATGGCCTCAATATTTTTTTATTGCAAATTAAGTGATTGTGAATGTTGAATATTATTTTAGTTGTTAGTTTCATGAGTCTCGAATAGGTACTGTAGGACAGCTTGTTATAGACATCTCATAGATGGCGCCAC
The DNA here is from genome assembly GCA_015888305.1 of Antheraea pernyi. Taxonomy (NCBI): domain Eukaryota; kingdom Metazoa; phylum Arthropoda; class Insecta; order Lepidoptera; family Saturniidae; genus Antheraea; species Antheraea pernyi. The sequence goes on along the minus strand of MU159614.1, from coordinate 86,419 downwards.
GTTTTAATTTTCAAAATAACTGAGCCAGAGCAAAGCGTGGCCGAGTCAGCTATATATTCTTTTTAATTTCGCTGTTCGCCTCAAACGACCCAAAGAAATCGGCTTACTAATGATTTTTTTTATTGCATATAATCTACATATGGAATAAACATAAATAAACTTAAATGGAAGCTTGTCGTTTAATTATCTAGCAACCTCTTAAAAACATTATCATTCAACGAACATCACGTTTTACGACCCATACATTCCCCCTACAAGCCCTAAAAATCGTGAACGGAATGTCTCTCAACTTTTTTGTTGAACTCGCTACTGAGAATTATTATAAATATCGCGGCGAACTACTTTGGACTAGTTCTTTCTTGAAACTAATAATAATAACCATTACCACATAAACATCTTAATCTCGTACGACGTGTAAGATTACTCGTAGTAAAGGTATCGGTGCACTGAATGCGATGCTTTTTTTGTAGTATCGCCGAGAAGAAATATGACGTAATAATATTGTTGTATCTTCTTGCCCGTTTTCTGCTACGGTAACTTTTAACGTTTCGGACTGGTAAGAAATGTTATTTATTAGAACAGGTCTTTAATGTACTCCTCTTTGATACGCTTTGTGATGGTATTGTAATTGTATATATAATAATTGTATTCTATATAACAAAGTCCCAAAACACATTACCGATTTGCCGGATAGTGAGTTCAAGAAACATGTCAAGCGGGTTTTAAAGGCTTATAGGGTGGATCAATATGTGATCGATTGTGACGACTGGAAATGACGCCCCTCTCTGTGCATCCACTAATAACGAATGTAACTATTTATGTTTTGTAAAAATATATAACATGAAGAGATACACCAAATCGAATTTCTTGCCAGTTCTTGTCGATGACTTGGTTGTTTTCCGAAACGGTGGTAGCTTTGATGTTCATAAGCGCCTTTTCTGGGACTAAATTGAATAAAGGATATTTTGATTTTGATTGGTGGCACGGGAAGATTTAAGACATGTTCCAATTTCGCTGACGTATCTGTACATGAGGTAATATTATATATGGCAGCAGTTCAACTAGTGTAACTGAATCTTAAAATGAGCTGCACCTCTTAGTAAAGAAAGTCATCATGTTGAAACCATAGCATCGTGGCAGAGTTTTTTCCAATGCCGTCATGTATTACCAAGAACACATATGTATATTCCGGCAGTAGCACATGATAGTATCCATGCATCCTTGTGTATGTTTATCTCGTTCGACCTTTCACCTTCTATTCTTTTATCGAGATTACAGCGTTCAATTTCAATGATATTTGACTGCCATTGAATAATATGTCTCTACTAGCTGTTCCCGCGACTTCGTCTGCGTGGAATAATTACTTTGGGCTAACGCTAACATGCAACGAAAGTTCTCAAAGGGAAAAAACCCTGGTTTTAAAACATTCTTCATTGGTGTTCTGCTCCTATCGGTCTTAGATTTTGTTGCTACTTTTACTTACTTTAACGTGATTCTGAAATCGAGAATAATCTACAAACATAAAAAATAATCAAATTGAATGAAATAGCCACATCAAAGAACTACTGAAATTAGAGAACCAAAGCAATGACACATCCTTCGAACTTTCGTCAAAACGAATATACAAATAAACCGCAGATTGACCACATGCAGTTAAGACTATTTGGAGTTAATACGAAGTGACAGCTATGAGCCATCTACAAAATTCCTACTGAGAGTTAAGTCTGAAGTGCGATTTTTTAACAGTTTTATAGTCTAAAATACAAGGACTGGTCTTGTATAGTATGTGTAACACTAAACGAAATCGTAAACTTATAAAAAAAGTGTGAGTGTACTTATGTACACGCGTTAGAAGTTATACTTCTATGGCGTAACAAGATAAAAATCTTTTCAAAAGTTTTATCTTTCGCCTTATTCTACGTTTGTAGAAAAACGACACTAACAATAGAAAAAGTTGACTATAGCTAACTTCAGGGTATCGGTTTTTCGTGACGGTGTGAGCTCGCATCGTAAAAATTTACTCTCATCATTTTTCCCCAACGCGCCAAGAGAAGTATAACTTCAATAATAAACTGTGTAAGAGCTAGTTGATACCAAATATTAAATATACAATATATAAATACTGTATTTTCATTTTATAATGAAACACGTTGATTGCAATACTTAAAATTTTCTGTTTCACTCATAGAGCGTAACACTATCATGAATTGATTACTGTATTGTAGATTACTGTAGTCAATGATAACGCATTTTCAATGAATTCTCTAAAATATTTCCAAAACGATAAGCGAAACAAAGTCGTGTGAAATTATTTTCGTAATTCCGTATAATAATTCTGTGAAACATTATTTTCAGATTTCAAGCGAATAGAATTTATAGCGTTGTATAAAGCTACGCTTGGGTTGGACGTACATCCGTACTCACGCACATCTGAAAATTCCCAGAAACGTGGAGTAAAAAAATACTAGATGCGTCGAATCCGACTAGAGGTATAGCGCATTCGTATCACAACTGTACATTTCCATACAATAGTCCGAGAGTCGTGCTGGCGCGCGGAACTGTCTCCTGCTTAGGGCTGTCAATTTACACTTATATGTTATTATTGTTTTTCTTTGTACTTTATGTACTGTAAATTTTCGATCACGGATTTTGACGTAATTTGGATGGCAAACTCAAGATTTAGAAATATATTTCCTTACGTTAATGACCCTTATATATGTGTGTAATACCGTCACGATAGTTCTTTAAATTTCATTAATAAAAACAGCATCAAGAAACACCTTAATTTATAAGTTACTTTACAAATTCTCGTTTTACAAGAAGTGATTAAAACTGCCAACTGAAAACTCAAAACTATAGAATAGCTGTGTACTTTTTTGAATTTTTCAATCAATTATAGTTTGAATTATTTAAATTGCATAATTTTGGAATTGAAATGATATTTAATTAATTAATAGTCTAGGAGTAGTAAGCCAATTTTCACGCACTTATATTATTATTATAACTTATATGAATATTTATAATCAGTAAACATTTAAAGCAATTGCAACATGTGACATAAAATAGTAGTCTAGGAGTAGTAGGCCAATTTTCACGCACTTATAGTCGGCTTTTTAAAATATTGTTTTATTCTAGAAAGGAGTAAACGATTCGTAATTACGTTTTGATTTATATGAATATTTATAATCAGTAAACATTTAAAACAATTGCAACAGGTGACATAAAATCTATTTTATTAACTACGTCGACAACCCTACGAGGCACTTACCCGGCTGTCAATCTAACGCCTACTGGCTTTGAATTCTATTGCTCATTGACCAAAACGTCTTTATTGTGACACACGAGTGTTTTATCAAAGAGTTTGCAATGGTTGACACTCGCCATACGGATTACTGATTGGAGTTACTGCTTATAATATATATTTGAATATATTGACTACAATCTCACCTGTTGTTATGGGGTGATGTGTACTTAACTCGCTAATCTTAGAACGAACTAGATCTTAAGAAGCAGGAACATAGTTATAAGTGCTTGGCGTTATATTTATTTAACTCTGGTTCCATCACGATAATTTTCTTTTTTTTATATCATAGCAGGCAAACGAACAGGTAGGATACCTAATGTTAAGTGATCACCACCGTTCATAGACTCTAACAACACTACGGGAGTCGCAAGTGCGTTGCCAGCCTGTCTTTGGGGGAAAGGGAGGCAGGGGGAGCTGGGTCTCCGGCCCTCTCACTGACCGAACGAACGCAACAATGGAAGCACTTTTACTTCACATCGGTTTTCTATGAGAGAGTAGTACTACCCCGAACGAGCCGACCCATTCATGCTGAAACCAGTAATAGCTACATTCGAATGACTTCTTAATACCTACATCGAAAGCACATTTTGTGATTAGTATTTCCACACACGTAGGTCGACACAGTGTCTGAGTACGATTTCATACGTATTTCTAAATGGATCTTCTATGATGACAAAGTCAAATGATTTATTTATTTAAATTCAATGATATGATGATACTTCGCTTCGACAGCGCCTTATTAAAACTTGACTAGTTAGCTTATCTTTGACAACTGTCTCGTCAATCCGTCCGCATCTACGCAACATATAACTATTTCGTTTTCACCACCGATATTGAGAATAGGCCATCTTACTTCCACATTTTATCTAAGACAGTGTGGTGTTACTATATTATTTGTGTGCGTTATCGTGGCATCTGTTTTGTCAGTATATCATGTAGGTGACGTATTATTAGTTATAATATCATTGATTTAAATTATCTATATAGAAGTTTTTCGGTAAAGGAAACATACAACATAGTGGTAGGAATTTTTCCATATTCGCCCTAACTACCTACATCAATTTGGAAGTCATACCAACCTATAAGTTTGTTCTGGCAGCTGCAATTGAGAACTAGCCCTAACCTCAGTTTAGCGTGATTACCATATTAAATGATTGTGATGAAACGCTAAAACATATGCGGTGTTGTTACAAAAAAGTTAAATACGTATTGAACACTTGTTTTAAAAAGGTTTCGTATTAAATGCACCGCGGTCGCTGAATGTACGCCATCTTGCTCTTTTGTCTCGCTTTGGTTACGTTAGGTTAGACTTGCGAAAAAGGATAACGCGAACTCGCCTCGGGCGAGCGCGGTGCATTTAATTTGAAGCCTTTTTAAAGCAAGCATTTAACTTTTTTGTAATAACACCGATGAAGTATAAAAATAAATATTTAGCCATTTTATTTTATTTTTTAAGAACTGACTACGTTATTGACCTAGCAAGTTCTTAAGAGCTTTACCGGACTAGGCTATTTCTTCTACCGCTGTGACTACATGAAATATGTAATTAGAAGGTATCGTTAGGTATAAAATCTACTTTACTATATCTTTATATATAAATTTCTTCTGTGCGTATGTATGTCACTGAACTCCTCCTAAACGGCTGGACCGATTTTAATAAAACTTTGTGTGGGTGTTCCAGTGGATCCGAGAATGGTTTAGATTCACTATTGGACCCGGTAGGTGGCGTTGCTGTTGACTTTTAGGATTTTTTTTATTATCAAGGCAGGACAACGTCCGCCATGTCCGCTGGTATTATATAAAAAGTTAATGCTTGATGTACCTTTCGATAGTGGTCAACTTTCAAGCGCTTTAGTTATCAGATATATCACTTATTAGTCACTTTAGCACTTTTTTGTATTTATCTAAGCTCGATAGTAAAAAAAAAGGATGTGTTGTAAAGACACACGATAGAAGTGAAACTTTTGTATTACAGGAAAACATTTTAATTAAAAAAAGTACAACAAAAAGCCAACGTAAAGCTGTGTTCTTAGGCGGTAACCTATCCAATTCTCGACCGCACCCGACGTTACTTGAACCGATGTTTTAAACATTCTACCGGACACAGTGTTTACACCCACCACAAAAAGTTCAACTCACAAATTTCCCTAAGAAATTTCACTTCAAAAACCTAAACATACCAAACCAAAGTCATTATAAGTATGATTTAAAATACATTTTACAACGCAGTTTAGTTCCAAACCGCAAGGACACCGGTGCATATTACTCGTTTAGTTGACTATTTCGACATAAGTATGTTGAGTGTGCGAATACATCATTAACTGTACAAACCGAGACTCGAACCGCAAACAACGCTTCCCATGCGTCAAGTTCTCCTAAAGCATTAACGATTTAGTGCTACATTTTATGGCCCGCTGTTAAACTACTAGTGCTAGAATTTTTTTTCGCTAGTTAAGTGATACAAAGACGACTTGTTTGGTGAACAGTAATTCGAGCGTATATTTCTATAAAAGGCCGGCAACGCACTTGTGACTTCCCTGGTATTGCTGGTGTCTATGGACGGTGGTGATCACTTACCATCGGGTGACCCGTCTGTTCGTTTGCCTCCTATAATATATATTTAAAAAAATCATTTTAAATTGCTCATATTCAAACTTTTATAGATAAATAGTATCTAATAGTGAAAAACAAAAGTTTTGACTTGATCAGTAATACTAAATATTTTTAGACGACTGGCTGATATGCAAAAAAGTCCACGATAATATAGACTTCTATTCATTTTTTTTATCTTTAATATGGGCGTCGCATAGCGACTACGACGCTTCTTTTTTTTTTTTTTTAATTGTCCTGTTTTTAAATATATGTTACATATTAGATAAATAAGATAAATTTCATATGGCACTTTGATGTGAAATAAGTTTAGTAACTATTAACTTTCGTACAATTTGAAGACTGAAGGCACTCTGAAGACTGAATAAATCATAAAATACATTGTTATTATATTAATAACAGTGTATTTCGAGATTTTAATATAACATGTTTATGATATTGAATAAAAAAATTAAAATATGTATTAATAAGAATATGTTGACACCAATTAATTTCGTTTTTGTTGTTAAAATTAAACTTTTTAATGTACAAAATGAAATATTATTATAATTAATCTCATACACAGATTTTTATAGGATATCCTATAAGCGATCTTGGATTAGTAGTGGCTCATTAACATCGCGTCAATGGGCGTACGTTCGAATCCCAGCTGTGAACTGCAGCTTTCAGTGAAGGAAAACATCATTTTTTTTTTATGCCATAGGTGGCAAACGAACAAGTGGGTCACCTGATGTTAAGTGATCACCACCGTCCATGGACACAAACAACACCAGAGGAGTTGCAAGTGCGTTGCCACTCTTTGTGGGGAAGAGCCGGAGGCTCCCCCCTTCTTTTCCTCGCCGCCGTGAACTCGTACACGGCGGCGAGAACTCCTGCCTCCAGCTCCCAGGGCAGGGGACTACGACGCTTCTAACTTTATTTGAACAGGTACAAGTAAAACGTGATCGATGGAAAAATATTAACAATTGTCCTGTTTTTAAATATATGTTACATATTAGATAAATAAGATAAATTTCATATGGCACTTTGATGTGAAATAAGTTTAGTAACTATTAACTTTCGTACAATTTGAAGACTGAAGGCACTCTGAAGACTGAATAAATCATAAAATACATTGTTATTATATTAATAACAGTGTATTTCGAGATTTTAATATAACATGTTTATGATATTGAATAAAAAAATTAAAATATGTATTAATAAGAATATGTTGACACCAATTAATTTCGTTTTTGTTGTTAAAATTAAACTTTTTAATGTACAAAATGAAATATTATTATAATTAATCTCATACACAGATTTTTATAGGATATCCTATAAGCGATCTTGGATTAGTAGTGTCTCATTAACATCGCGTCAATGGACGTACGTTCGAATCCCAGCAGTGAACTGCAGTTTTCAATGAAGGAAAACATAAATAAATTATTTTTTTGTCATATGTAGCAAACGAACAAATGGGTCACATGATGTTAAGTGATCACCACCGTCCATGGACACTAACAACACCAGAGGAGTTGCAAGTGCGTTGTCACTCTTTGGGGGGAAGGGTTAGGGAGAGGAGAGAGGAGAGGGGAGGGTAGGTGGGCCGTCGGCGCTCTCACTGACCGAACGAAACGCAACAATGCAAGCACTGTTACTTCACGTCGGTTTTCTATGAGCGGGTGGTACTACTCCGGGCGAGCCGACCCATTCATGCTGAAACCAGTAATAGTTTCAACGTGGCTCTACCACCATTAAAATACCATAGTGGTAGATTTTTGTTCTAAGATCACCTAGCTAGCTACCACACTAAGTTGTAAACTTGTCGCCATGTACCATATAAACGTGTTCCAGCAGGTACTATAGATAGCAGCCCTCCTCTAGGTTGAACGTGAACCATATTAGACTACAACGTCATTTATTATGAGGTGAAATTTTGAACAAGCGCTAAAACCGAAAAAATAAAAAAAGGACACAAGAAGACGGTAGGTGGTAGAGCCATGCTGAAGCTACTACTGGTTTCAGCACGAATGGGTCGGTTCGCCCGGGGTAGTACCACCCTCTCATAGAAAACGGACGGTGAAGTAACAGTGCTTGCATTGTTGCGTTTCTTTCGGTGAGTGAGAGCGCCGGAGGCCCATCTCCTCTTTCCGCCTCCCCTTGTCCCCACTCCTCCCTCCCTCAAACATAAGCTAGCAACGCACTTGCCACTCCTGGTGTTGCTAGTGTCTATGGATGGCGGTGATCACTTACCATCAGGTGACCCGTCTGTTCGTTTGCCTCTTATAAGAAAAAAAAAGAAAGATTTTTACTTGAATAATTTAACCCACACATTTTCAAAATGAATACCCGATGCATAAATCACTCGACGTGATATATTCTTACATCACGTTTCACATGTTACTTTACAATATTTAACACCTCGCGTTCGAACAAGCGCGTTGAATTTAACACCCGTGTGTCACTGGAGATATTACAGAAATCCAGTATAAAGAGAACCGTGTCAGCTCGGTTTCGAAGTCCCGGCGGGGCCAACGGTGGCCGGTCCTTATGATAATAAATACGTTTATTGTAGGAAAAGTGACGTTCGCCGTCGACCAACTATTTGCGGTCAGTTTACTATGATGGGATTTTCGTATTTTATGTCAGAGTCAAAGGTGTACGCTTCCTGCAATAACACTGGTAGCTTCGGTAATATCCAATGATACTCTATTGCAGGTGTCTGCGTCTACGATAAAATAGTGCGACAGCATTTTATTACAGTGAATATCATATTCCTTTACTGCGTTTTATTTCTTACTCGCATGTTATAAAAGTCAACGTTTCTCTGTCTGGCTATATGTGTGTTAGTGTGCTTAATATTTAAATCCGCTTGTTTATCTTAAATATTTAAAATCTATACATATAATAACAATATAAGCCTTTTTTTAACGTGGAGAGAAAATCCATTATGGAGTGTCACGCCCCCGGGGGAGGGCCTGAACTGAATGTAAGCCTAACGTATCTGCCCTATTTAGAAGTGTGTTTTTTTTATTGTAGCACGGCAAAATGACTGCAGTGTGCCTAATGATAAGCACAGTACAATTCAAAAACAATGGCGAACACCGAGTGACACAGTATCCATCGCCGGTCACCGCTGTCATGCCGGCCTGGGAAAGGCTGGATTTTTTTTTTAATGGCATAAGTGGCAAACGAACAGTTGGGTTACCTGCTGTTAAATGATCACCACCGTTCATGGACACTAAGAACACCAGAGGAGTTGCAAGTGCGTTGCCACCCTTTGGGGGGAAGGGATTGGGGATTCCGGGAGAGGAGGAGAGGGGAGTGGATATGCACAGGTTGATCCCGAAATGCGACCCGCAGAAGCGAATCACTATGACGGGCTTTTTCGCCATATTCATGGTGGTTGCGACCCAGTCAGGCTGTAGAACCCTACCACCCCGCTTTCGCCATTGCCTCGTTCGTTATTCGGCAGAGTGCACCACGCGCAGGTGAGGTTGGCTTGGATGTCTCAAGTCTTCGATGTTATTCGACACCCCTTACACCCCAATATCTATAATAATAATATAAGTGTGAGATAAAATTTTACAGGTGAATTAGAGTCTTCTTATTCTTCCTAGCGTTTTCCAGGCCTGGTACCAGGGTCCGCTTTCTTACTATGCTTCCTCCACTTTGCCCGATCTTCGGCATCCTTCTGAGTGAGGTTATTTTCCTTTAAGTCCGCCTTTACCACGTCCAACCAGCGTCTCTTGGGCCTGCCACGAGACCTTGGGCCCTGTACAGCTATGTTGAGGCATCTATTTCCGACGTAGTCTGGAGGCCTGCGACTTATGTGGCCGTACCAGCGAAGTCGACTCTCCTGCAGCTTGTCTTGCAGGTGAATTAGAGTAAGTAATAAAATACATTTTAATCATTTTTAGAAATATCTGTCTGTCTGTTTGAACACGCATCACTGCTAAATTACTGCGATCACAATAAATCATAAAGCATATCCTCGAGTAACATTCAGTCTTGGTTTCATTAAAATCGATTCACTCTATCAAAAGTGATTGTAATTTTAATGATGACGCTACTTAAGAACGAAAGAAGAGTAGATGGACTTAATACGTTCATATAATTTTATTAGTCACGGATCGTTACATTAAGTGCCACGCGGACGGAGTCGCGGGCACAGCTAGTGATAAATAGACCTGTCGTAACTGTTAAATACGGTACAACATAATAACATAAATAACTGCGTAACATAAGACAATGTAATAAAACAAAATACAACGTTTCAGTAATGAATGAGAATTACCTTGCACTTTAACTCCGATTGTAATTTGATATAGAGATTTGGATTATTTGTATACTATCACCATGTAAGTAAAAAGTGTTATGGCCCTTCATGTAACTCTCTCTCACCTCCCTCTGTATATATTTTTTATTTTTTAGCGTTATCAAATAAAAAAGTTCCGTATAACAATATAGGAAAAATATTAATTGGTTAAAAATTAGATATAAAATATTGCTAAAATAAAAAAAACGCTAAGTTTTAAGGAAATTTCCACTTCTACAGTATTCGAACTATACAACCGCCACCTAGCGCATGATGTTTGCCTGCTCGAACTTCGATACCCACATATATGCACACACTCGTATACAACAGAAAGAGATAGAGAGTGAAAATCGATAAAGAAGAAGAAGGAGACATAACACTTTTCCTTACGTGACGGTTTCTGCCGGTAAACTCCTACTACAAACCGCATTAAGGAACTTCATTCCAAGAAATTCCATCAAACTTCAAAATTAAACAATGTTTCAAAATATATCCAACCTCTTTCGACTATTATGAGAAATATCACTGACAATCATAACAATCATAACAATCTCAAATTCTTTTCTCGTACCACATTATTCCCCATAATAACCGACCGCACCAATTAGGCTAACGTAATCTATTAGCGGAATTAAACAATGATTCTACGAGATGTTCGTCAACTCATGCCTTTTAGTATATTGCTTAAGTAATTCGAAGCGAAACAAACAAGGCGACCACTCGTACGTTCATTAAAACCTATTTGGATACGTCACGGAAACGTACGAAAGTACAAAAGCTACTATACAAATTAGAAAACTGTGTTAAGGCGAAGCATACATCCTAGTTTTTTTTAAATATCATTTTTTTTTTTATAGTAGCACGGTAAAATGACTGCACTGCACCTGATGGTAAGCACAGTACAATACAAAAACAACGGCGACCACCGAGTGATATACTATCCATCGCCGGTCGCCGCTGTCATGCCGGCTTGCGAAAAGCTGGATATGCACAGGCTGATCCCGAAACGCAACTCGCAAAAGCGAGTCACTATGACGGGCTTTTTCGCCATATACATGGTGGTTGCGACCCAGTCGGGCTGTAAAACCCTACCACCCCACTTTTGCCATTGCCTCGTTCGTTATTCAGCAGGGTGCACCACGTGCAGGTGAGGTTGGCTTGGATGTCTCAAGTCTCAGATGTTATTTGACACCCCTTACACCCCAATATCTTATCTATACACAAAAAATGAAATGTTGTTCGTTAGTCTCGCTGAAGCTCAGAAACGGCTTGATCGAATTGATTTTTGAAGTGAATCTACTACTATTATAAAGAGATAAAGTTTGTGGGTTTGTGAAGTTGTAGGGGGTAATCTCGGGAACTGCTAAACCAATTTTGAAAATTATTTACCAATAGAAAACAACATTATTTGTGAGTGTCATAGGCTATATATCATTACCCTAAGACCAATAGGAGCGGAGCAACAATGAAAAATGTTTAAAAATTTGGGCCTTTTTTCCTTTTTTTTTCTGCTGCGTCTTAGCCTAAAATAAATATTCCACGCGTACGAAGTCGCGGGCAGAAGCTGTTAACTAATTATATAATCTATACTAATATTATAAAGAGTTAAAGTTTGTGAGGTTGTAGGGGGTAATATTTGGAGAGTCGGAGAAAAAATGGTCGAACGAAAACGTTTCTTACGAAGGCTGCCTTAATGATGAGACATATATTAATTAAATCTATAGAAAAGTTAAGTTAAGTAAGTTATCAATGATATAACTACTTTAATTTCTACTTAGAGTGACTATTTGACCAAAGACTAATATATGTTTAACTAGCTGGGTCCGCGACTCCGTCCACGTGGAATTTACTTAATTTAAGAATACAGTACTTAATAAAATCACCTGAATGTATTAAGTCCATTTACTTATCTACTTTTCTCTCGTAGTTAAGTCGCATCACCATTAAAATTACAGTAAATTTTATTAGAGTGAACCGATTTTAATGAAACCAAGAGTAAATGTTACTCGACGATATGCTTTGTGATTTTATGGTGAGGCTTAATCGTGAACGTAGTACTTTAGCACTTATGCGTGTTTAAATCCACAGACACATATTTCTAAAAATGATTGAAATGTATTTTATTACTTACTCCAAAACACCTGCAAAGTTTTATTTCACAAAAATCTAAAAAGTGCAGACACTTTACATGACAGACACTTATTACATGTATAGTTGTTAAGATATTTAAGATAAACAAGCGGATTTATATTATAAGCACACTAATATATATATAGTCAGACGGAGAAACTACATTCTTATTATATGTTTTAATAACTTTCATATTCAATATAAAAGTGGAGAATGAATGTCATACCATTTCATGAACATATATATTTCTAAAGCATATTACATATAAATTTTATCTTTCCAGAGTCATAGGATATGATTCATATGATCTACAACTATGTCAAATCTCACAGTACTCTGTACATATAGTGTACACAAAAGAAGGTAAAAGGATTTTCCTTCACGTCAGATTTAATTCTATACTGCTATAATATTACTTATACCAATAATTTAATTAACTAGTGAGCGCCCAGTGGTCGACATTCGACCATAGTTCATTGATTTTTTAAAGTTGAATGTAGAATGAAAAAGGGTAATTGGGACGTAAAGGTAAAATAATACATACAGTCGAGCATAGCAACCTCCTTCACAACCTTTTTTGAAGTCCTTTATTGACAGATGTCAAAATGTCTTTTTTATTTACATGTGTATATATGTTGTGTAAAATTGAAGCAGTAGTATGAGTAATGCATATTTTAATTAATTTAATGTACTTCTGATGCATTTTATATAAAATAAATAGCTTTCTGCACTTCTCCTCCATATAAACTTTAATTATGCCAAGTTTCACGTTCATCCGTTCGCGCATTTCTCTCAAAAAGGGTACACAGTTTTGGCTTCACATATTAATATACTAGCAGTTACCCGCGACTCCGCCCGCGCTTTTTAAAAAATGTATTAAAGAAATGTAAAATTGTAAGTGGGTGTGTACATTACAGAAAAGCATTTTACGAGACCTTTTAAAAGCCAAGACTCAGTATATATTTAACTTTTTTGCAATAACACCGTTAATGTATAAGTATGACAATTCTAAAGAAAGGAAATTCGTTGAAAAATATAAAAAAGCTAAAAAATCACGCGTACCATATATAGGCGTACTACTTTTGGCTATCGTGCCCTTGGATACATATACGAAACAATCTGACTATATTATGGAATCGAATGAGGGAGTTCCGATCGGGCCGCCGTGGTGAACAGTCGTGTTTGCGCTCCGCGCTCTCCGTTCGTCCGTCCGACCCGCTGACTCACAATCTGACTATATTATGGAATCGAATGAGGGAGTTCCGATCGGGCCGCCGTGGTGAACAGTCGTGTTTGCGCTCCGCGCTCTCCGTTCGTCCGTCCGACCCGCTGACTCGCTCTCGCGCTCGTGCTATCTCGCTCGTTTTCGTGTCGACCGCGCTCGACTTAGTAGTGTCCGTGCTTCGCTCGCATCGAGTCGGTCTCGCGCGCCGTATCGCAGTGTTTGTTTACTTCGTGTTTCGCGTCGCGCGCTCCGTTGTTTACGTTGTGTGCGCCGCGTCTCCGCCAGTCTACAAGCGCCGTGTTTACATCGTGCCCCGCACCGATTCGTCGCCGCGTTTCGCGTACGCTACGTAGTTGAGCGAGTCCGCCGCGTTCATTGCTATTCTGTTGCTAAGAAGTAACAATAGTGTCAATCGTAGGCGCTCGATTTTAGAGCGTAGCAAACCGCTCCTCTCGGAGCGAACCCGCGATTAATTTCATTTTTAAAGTCCAGTCGTCTGGCCAGCTCATGGATACCTAACGGTGTAGCCAACGAAGTGAGTTGGAGCGACCTGTCCGCTCGCCGTAGGCCCCGCGGCCTACTGCACTGACAGACGGGCCTGGGTAGCTTAGCCTTGGTGGTGATCACCTAGTTAAGTCCAGTGTGTCTCCCTCCCACCTACCTAATCCCCTCATTCCATCCTCGGGTGTCTGTTTGGGCGTAGCCCGGTTTACCGGTCTGCGTTCTCTGCCCCGGGATTGCTAGGGCTTCCCTCTAGGCTCTGTAGGTTAGTTTCCGTGCGGCATTGCACTTTGCCCACAGGTCTCTTGGCCCGGACTCGGGATAGTCCCATAACTTTCCGTTCAGGCGTGCCCCCCTGCCCCTAAGGCAGGGAGGTTTGTTTCGCGGCCCCAAGCCATCGAAATGGCTTCCCCAGAACAAATAGTCAGGATTATAGAATCCTTTAACGCGAACTACCCCGCAGTAGATGCCGCGGCTATCATTAGCTCGGTATTAGTCCCGTCCTCGGAGGATGAAACATACGAGGCCCGCGTGCCTACCGCGAACTCGTTCGCGGTATTAGATTCGCCCCTGTCGCCGCTCAACGGCAACAACGAGTTAGAAGATAACATGGAGGTCGACATCGCGACACCCGCCGCGTCAAACACACCGCCCGCGACCGCCGCGCCCGCGCCCGATAACGACGGATTCATTACCGTAACTAAGATACCGAAGCGGAAACAACCCACGCAGCCGACGCAATCAGACCCAGATTCGGGACCCGAATGTCCCGCACTTAAAGTTCCGTGCCGCGAAGGCAAAATAGACGGCACCCGGGTGCCTACCGCGACACCGTCCACAAACGCGAGATCGCGATCGGGCAGATCAAGC
>MU159614.1:39059-65046 GCA_015888305.1 Antheraea pernyi | reverse complement strand
TCGTCAGCGCCGCACTCGTGGCAGGCGGCGGTCGGCTCCCTGCGTGCGATCCGGTGCAGGTACCACCCGAAACAACCGTGTCCGGTGAGAACCTGCACCAGTCGGAACGTCAGGGAGCCCCATCCTCTATTAAGCCAATCTGGCAGGACCGGGCGGACGGCGTCGATCGTGTATCAACCGTACAGCGCGTCCGCCAGGTCCCGCCTCCACCTTTCCACCACTTCATCCCTCTTCTCTCTTCTTCTTTCGCCATACAACCTACCATTTCTGTTAAAAACTCCACTAAAATTATGTATTTACATATTATTAGTACACATTACATGGGACTTTAATGTTATAGCGTTATGTAAGACGATTATTTTAAATATATTACAAGGATTATATTATTAGTAAGAACTAAAATAATCCTTGTAATATATTTAAAATAATCGTCTTACATAACGCTATAACATTAAAGTCCCATGTAATGTGTACTAATAATATGTAAATACATAATTTTAGTGGAGTTTTTAACAGAAATGGTAGGTTGTATGGCGAAAGAAGAAGAGAGAAGAGGGATGAAGTGGTGGAAAGGTGGAGGCGGGACCTGGCGGACGCGCTGTACGGTTGATACACGATCGACGCCGTCCGCCCGGTCCTGCCAGATTGGCTTAATAGAGGATGGGGCTCCCTGACGTTCCGACTGGTGCAGGTCCTGACCGGACATGGTTGCTTCGGTTGGTACCTGTACCGGATAGCACGCAGGGAGCCGACTGCCGTATGTCATCAGTGCGGCGTTGACCCGGACACCGCGCAGCACACTCTGTCTGAGTGTGCTGCGTGGGAGGAGCAACGTCGCACTCTGGCTGCGGCGGTAGGGCAAGATCTGTCACTGCCGAGCGTGGTTGCGGCCATGCTCGGCAGTGAGGAAGTGTGGAACGCAATGGCCGCCTTCTGCGAGGAAGTCGTCTCGCAGAAGGAGGCGGCGGAGAGAGTTCACGAGCAAGATCCTCAAAGTGACCCTCTCCGCCAACGGAGGACAGGCAGGAGGAGGCGGCAGTTTGATCGCCTCCTTCCACCGTAGCTGGACCGGGGAGGACCCAGTTGTTAGGACCCGGCTGTCTCCTAACAAGACGGGGCCCAGCGGCGGCGCTTTCGCTACTGGGCCAACCGCTGGGGCGGCACGATGAAGTCTATAGAGATCTCGTGCCGCCTCAACTATAGCGGCAGACGTACACCGTGGGGTTTTAGTCCGTGCGACTCGGACATAACTCACCCTCTCCCCCGGGAGGGTGGCGTATCCATAAGGGATTTCCCCACGTTAAAAAAAAAAAAGGTTGTAGAGCCATGCTGAAGCCATTAGTGGTTTCAGCATAAATGGGTCGGCTCGCTCGGGATACTACCACCTGACCCAAAGAAACACCTACGTGAAGTAACAGTGCTTGCATTGTTGCGTTCGTTCGGTCAGTGAGAGTGCTGTGGCCTACCTTCCTCTCCCGTCCCCTCCCCCTAAACAAAGGCTGGCAATACACTTGCAACTCCCCTGGTGTTGCTAGTGTCTATGGACTGTGATGATCACTTAACATCAGGTAGCCTACCTGTTCGTTTGCCTCCTACGATATATAAAAAACAGAATTTGATAGTTTTTAACCAGGAACAACCAAGAATTATCTATAAAACGATATAAGCCTTTAGTACTTGACTGCCGTATAGTAATTTATCGATGTGCAAGCACGTTCACATTGAAAATATCATTTCAAGTATAGTAAGCCAAGCAACACCTGCTTATATGCCCCGAAACATTCTCATTCTGTCAAATATTATAAGAATCATAGAATAAATTTTGATTACGTTCCAGAGATTTCGACCCCTTGTTTTTCTCCCATATATGAGCGCAACACAGTGTGGCAGATGACACGTAGTCCGGTGAAGCTGTGAAGACCTTGCCAGGTCAATAGCGTAGTCAGTTCGAAAAAAAAAAAAAAAAAGTGGCAGATGACAGTCCTTCTCTAGACATCGACGTGAATATAGTGAAGGAAATAAGAAATCCATAAGAGGACTATGATCACAAACTTTTGTAAGATGTACGTATAACCATCAAGTACTGTTTTGATTGTTTTATCTGTAATAGTTTCACTTTTATTTACGTGTCAAAATTTTTTAATTGAAAACAGAATTTGAATTTGAATTTTAAAAAAATTTGAAAATTGAAAATTTGAAAAATATTGAATTATTGTTTCACAGTCAAAACTAAACTGCATATGAAAGTATAACGAAAGATTCAATAGCTGTGTAGGAGATTAGTAATTAAAATTTCAATAATTGAGAATTATCAATACAAGGAATATTGGCTTAGAGGCATTTTCGTAATGCATGCCCGTGTGCCAGCGTGTAGATAATTGGCCATGGCGGTCCATCATTACTGACCCATAGAATTGGTGATTGTGCACTTGCGGCAATCTAATGAATAGATGCTGCGTCGCTCCCAGCTCTTGATCACGATGTATGTTGTAAAGTATTTTTTGGATGCGGTATCTGTTACTATTATAACTTTATAGGATATTTATCTTTTTATACATAAAATTAATGTATGTATACTTGTGTTCTTTATTACGATTTACGTGTAGATTCTTGAGAGTTTATGATTATGAAGAATAGGTGGCGTTTGAATGAGTGAATTTCATATATTTTCCGATGTCTTGGATGTTGTTTTCAGGGCTTAATTTAAGAAATAATCTAAGATACATATCATCTAGCTTCTTTATTACAGTAAGAAAAAACATAGGCTGTAATTAATCCAAATAAAGTACTTAAAGTATTATACGTACCTTGGTGCATCAAAGGTATTATATTGTAAATGACATCACAGGCAGTGTCTAGTATTTAATAAAAACAAAACAATTTATGTTATGCTTTCGGTGTAAGTGTTATTACTTATTCATATCGCTCATATATATATTCATTGTAATATTATGCTGGTGTTATCAATATTCCAGGTTAAATGATCAACTAATCGTCTTATCTGTGTTGGTACCAACTTTCCAATCCTTAAGGATTTTATTTCCACAAGCCTTTTATACAAGTGTTCAGTTCAACGGCTATGAGTGAGTTGCGTTCTCCCGTTCCAACTTGATGCTTTTTGTTGAATCCTTTGCTTTATAATAACATTATTCAGTTTTGTAGGTTGCTATTGATTGCACCATTTAGCACAATCACGTTTTAAGTGAAAAGAAACATTGTTGTAAGATCGTATGCTATGTCGAAGAAGTATTTTCTTCTGCTGACCTTGCTAGTCACCATCTGTAATTTAAAAATGAATCATTAAGGTTATTTGTATATTTATCACGGCTTCCGTTATTATGAGTTTAAAATTTTACAAGACTCTAGTGTGATCGTGAGTTGAACTTTTTAACTATAATTCAATAAATCTTATTTATCATTTCTTACATTTTTTTTAGTTTTCGCCTTTTGAAGGCAATAAGATTTAAAATTTAACTAGTCTAAAAATGCCAAACCGTTTGTACCAATAGTCTCAAGTTAGCCTTTTTTAGTTTAGTTTTTTTTTGTCAATCTTAAAGTGATTTACTATAAAAATACGAGCTCTCCTATATTTTTCTTCTTTTATGCCAATAATTTACCACCTCAATTTTATCGTAAATCGATGTAAATTGACCTCCTGTATGCACAGTAAGAAATATAGTCATTCAGCAATCTGGAGAGGTTTAGGGTTAAAGTGTGTATACTTTATGTTATTAATGTCACCACGATATTCAATGAAAACTAATACTAAAAACAATAATTTAAAAGGCTTATTTTTTATGTTTAATGGCGGCAAACGAATTGGTGGGTCACCTGATGTTAAGTGATCACCACCGTCCATAGACACTAGCAACACCAGGGGAGTCGCAAGTGCGTTATAACTCCAGGGTGTCGGTAGGGAAAGGAGAAAAGGGAAGGGAAAGATGAAAGGAGGTGGGCCTCCGGCGCACTCACTGACCGAACGAAATGCAACAAATGCAAGCATAGTTACTTCACGTCGGTGTACTACCCCGGACGAGCCGACCCATTCATGCTGAAACTAGTAATAGCTACAGCGTGGCTTTACCACCTTCAAGCTTAAAATGAGTTGCACGTATGTAAGATTCGCCGTCACCACTCAGATTGCATGGCTTCACTTATTACTTATTATTTAGACTCTAGGCGAAATGCTGGTTTCTGCATTGAACTATCCAAAAATTTTATTCAGTCGAAAATGAGCTTCCCAAGGCTAAAACTTGGTTACTACAATTCATCAACTTAATATTAAATAGTATATTCCTTTTTTTTTCTTTAATAATCTTAATATATAAAAATCCAGTGTCGTTATGTTTGTCCAAGATGATCTCCGAAACTACTCAACCGACCCTCATGAAAGTTGGCATTTATATATAGTTTGGTCCAACTTGAGACATAAGATTTTTATTCCGATTAATGGCCTCGGTATTTATGATTACAAATTAAATGATGGTCAATGTTGATTATTGTTATTAATTGTAAGTTTCATCAGTCTCGAAGAGATGGCGCTTTAAATTAGGTTGTTGACAGAAAACTGTAGTACGGACTGTTAAGATATCTCATAGACGACGCGACGTTTTAATTTTGAATTTCTTTTTCAACTCCAGTTTATTTTATCGTACACGTGTTTTATTCAATTCAATATGTAATAAATGAGCCACTACAACGCGGGTCAGTTAATATTTTATATAAAGTTAACTTCTTTCATAGATTTCTTTGTTTTTTATTGAACGACTTTATTATATCGAAGTACAATTTTACTATCCTCATAAACTTCTCCAAGTGCATTTGTAACACTGTCATTAATTTTGTCATTAGCGATACTTAAGACTCTTAAACCTGTGCTCTTAGCGTTCTTTATTTTAGTGTTGTCTCATTAGTTAAAGCATTAAGTGACGTCATAGATAGATAATTAGTTGAAAGCGAGATAAAACGATGGTTCGAATATAGTTGAATCATGTCCTGTAACAAAAAGAAAAAAGTTGTCAAAAATTGTATAAATAATTTTCTTACGATAATAATTGTTATGAAAAAAAAAGTGTGTGTGTGTACTTATGTACACGCGTTAGAAGTTATACTTCTTTAGCGTAACAAGATAATTAACTTTTCAAACATTTAATCTTTCGCCTTATTCTACGTTTGTAGAAAAAACGACACTAACAATAGAAAAAAGGTATTAAATATATTGAAAGTTTTAATACAAATAACAAATACAAAGAAACAAAATGTTGACTATAGCTAACTTCAGGGTGTCGGTTTTTCGTGACAGTGCGCGCGCTCATCGTAAAAATTTACTCTCATTTTCCCTAAAGTGCCAAAAGAAGTATAACTTCAAATACTAATAAATATTAAACACAACTTAAACAATCTAATGGATTCGATAGTCCTGTATCAATTCTGTCAAAATAACGTTTATATAGCACAGCTTAGTCTTAATTTATTACTATTTATTTCGGTATGGCTTCGTTTTATTATACATTGTTATCCATCATATCAGTAATTTTAATTCAAGAAAAATTTAAATAAAGCAATTTGATACACATCACTGTAACTCGGTTCTTTGAAATCTAAAGAGACTCATCGAAAATAACTCGATCAATGCGAGGCGATAGTATAAACAAAAGTGAACAGCTTCTACAGTTAACATACATTGACGTTACAAATAAGGTAACATACAACAGTTTCATTAAATACATTTGGTCTAAACTGCTATTAGGTTTCTTAGTCTTTAATTTTTGTTGGTATTATTTTTATAGTAGCACGAGAAAATAACTGCACTGTGCCTGATGGTAAACACAGTACAATCCAAAAACAATGGTGACCACCGAATGACACACTATCCATCGCCGGTCGCCGCTGTCATGCCGGCCTGCGAAAAGCTGAATATGCACAGGCTGATCCCGAAACGCGACCCGCAGAAGCGAATCACTACGACGGGCTTTTTCGCCATATCCATGGTGGTTGCGACCCAGTCAGGCTGAAAAACTCTACCACACCGAAAATTAATGTTAACTTCAGATCCAACTGAAAAATTAAATAACATAAATTTCAAATTCTTTGAAGGCTATTTAATTACGCTTTTACTAAAATATAAATTGCAGTATTGATAAAGGAGTTTTATTCGATTTAATGGTTCTGATTACACTAAAAGTCACGATTTCACATTTCAGTGTTAATTATTTTGTTATAATCTTACTCGAGTAAATCGAATCGCTGAGAAAGGGCAAAGGCCTTTGCTTTACCAAATAAAATACTAAAATGCTCATAATCGAGGTCATCGAGATCTTGCCTTAATAAAATACCATGAGTTTAACCAACAATTAACATTCCTTAGCAACCACATACACCAATATCAAGTATACTTTATTGTTTACTAGCAGGCCCGGCAGACGTTGTCCCACCCTGATAATAAAAAACCTTGACAAATTATATACCAAAACTTTCCCCACGAATCAATTTATCTACTTGTGGAAACAGCATAAAAATCCGTTCAATAGTTTTTGACTTTATCGCGAACAGATAGACAGACAGACGCGGTAAGGGACTTTGTTTTATACTATGTAATGACAACATTTTAAGTGTGTAGCAAGGGCCGATTATATCGAAATTGCACGATGAACTAAAACCAAACACAATCGCCAAAATAGACCGAAACTTATTTAGTTAAAGTATAAACGTCATATCTGAATATGCCTATGTTAATTCCATAATTAAGACAGAACTACCAACACCTTATATGCAAAATTTACGAAGCGATGATGAGTTAGTTGATAGCGTATTCGGTAACCACGTTGATGGATGTAAGTTCGAATCCATGTAACTTTTTTTTTATTTCACAGGAAGGCAAACGAACAAATGGGTTACCTGATGTTAAGTGATCACCACCGTTCATAGACACCAGCAATACCAGAGGAGTAGCAAGTGCGTTGCCAGCCTGTGTTGTTGGGGAAGGAGGGAGAAGGAAGAGAGAGGGCGGGAAGTGGACCTCCGGCGCTTTGACTGACCGAACGAAACGCAATGCAAGCACAGTTACTTCACGCCGGTTTCCTGTGGGTCTGGTGGTAGTACCCCGGACGAGCCGACCCATTCATGCTGAAACCAGTTATAGCTTCAGCGTGGCTCTACCACGTATACAGACTTGGAGCTTTCAGTGAAAGGAAATCGCGATGAAACCACAGCATTGTAGGGCTTTTTTTAAGCCCGCCTTTTTTTTTAATGTCATAGATGGCAAACGAACAGGTGCGTCACCTGATGTTAAGTGATCACCACCGTCCATGGACAGTAACAACACCAGAGGAGTTGCTAGTGTGTTGCCACCCTTTGGGGGAAGGCTTAGGGAAGGGAGAGGGAGAGGGGAGGGGAGGAGGGCCTCCGGCGCTCTCACTAACCGAACGATACGCAACAATGCAAGCACTGTTACCTCATGTCGGTTTTCTATGAGAGGGTAGTACTCATGCTGAAACCAGTAATAGTTCCAGTCCACCACCCTCAAGTTGAAAGTCACCAAGCATCTGTTGGTGTATTCCGGCAGCTGCAGTTGAGAATCAGCCTCCTCTATATCTAGCGTTATTACCATCTCAAAGAACATCGTCATTTAATATTAGACGAATTCATGAAACCAATTAGGCCACAAAGCGAGCCAAATTAATAGACCTATTTCTATTTCAATTTATTTTATGGACAGTGTGCCACTCGGTGGTCACCATTGTTTTTGGATTGTACTGTGCTAACCATCAGGCACAGTGCAGCCACCAGAGGAGTTGCTAGTGTGTTGCCACCCTTTGGGGGAAGGCTTAGGGAAGGGAGAGGGAGAGGGGAGGGGAGGAGGGCCTCCGGCGCTCTCACTAACCGAACGATACGCAACAATGCAAGCACTGTTACCTCATGTCGGTTTTCTATGAGAGGGTAGTACTCATGCTGAAACCAGTAATAGTTCCAGTCCACCACCCTCAAGTTGAAAGTCACCAAGCATCTGTTGGTGTATTCCGGCAGCTGCAGTTGAGAATCAGCCTCCTCTATATCTAGCGTTATTACCATCTCAAAGAACATCGTCATTTAATATTAGACGAATTCATGAAACCAATTAGGCCACAAAGCGAGCCAAATTAATAGACCTATTTCTATTTCAATTTATTTTATGGACAGTGTGCCACTCGGTGGTCACCATTGTTTTTGGATTGTACTGTGCTAACCATCAGGCACAGTGCAGCCATTTTGTCGTGCTACTATAAAAAAAAATCGATAAAACAATGTTTTTTGCGATTCGATTGGATAATATAATTTGTTTATCTTATCATTTCTAAGGCTATAAAGACACTTTGAAATACATTAAGAGTAGTCGCAAACACCATATGGTTTTTAAAACAAAGATGGACTTCTATAAAAGGCCGGAACGCACTTGTGATTCCCCTGATGTTGCTAGTGTCTATGGACGGCGGTGATCACTTACAATCGGGTGACCCGTCTGTTCGTTTGCCTCCTATAATATATAAAAAAGACGGAGAAAGACGAAATGAAATGAAGTATCTGGTTTCTACAGTTTATGTTCGTAGAAAAAAACAAGGTAGTACGTTTAATAGACCGACGCTATTGGGCTGTAATCACCCGGGCACAATGGACTCGTAGTTGACGACTTCTCGATAGATCTTCGAGTGACAGCTAAATTACAGAGCGAGTACCGTCCGCGTTGATCTTTTTAACATTGTTGCCTATATACGCTTGGATTTCTTACGATTTGACAGATTGGGTTACGACTTGTATGTATCGAATTATTCCTTTTCGGTCTGTTAGAAAACCGCTTCGCCTATATTCATATGCCTAGTTTTTAAACTTGTTTCTAGCTGTAGTTTTTTTTTTCTTTTAAATAAGCATCACAGGGTTTAGCAGGCTTGATATGAAAACTCTCCTTAGGGTAGATATACCATTACACGTCTACCCAAATTGGAGGACTTTACGTACATCTATTGGAGTTTCCTTCCATATGACACAATTCTTTTAGGTGGTAGAGGCATCCAACAAAATGGAAAAAAAAAACATGAGGCTACATAATTAAAATCCAGAAAGACAATAGGAATCCGATCTAGAAGATATCAGGGCAACACTGTATTGATTTGATTTATCAATGTAACTAATATTATAAATGCGATTTTGAATTTATTTATTTGTTACGCCTTAATTATTCAATAAATCACTATGAAATTTTGCATATACATTATGGGAAGAACTGAAAAGGACTAGTGTACATCTTACCCAGAAATAAACTTGGATTTCTTACGATTTGACAGATTGGGTTACGACTGGTATGTATCGAATTATTCCTTTTCGGTCTGTTAGGAAACCGCTTCGCATATATTCATATGTCTAGTTTTTAAACTTGTTTCCAGCTGTAGTTTTTTTTTCTTTTAAATGAGCATCACAGGATTTAGCAGGCTAGATATGAAAACTGTTCTCAGGGTAGATATAACATTACACGTCTACCCAAATTGGAGAACATTAGAAAATTACGTACATCTATTGGAGCTTCCTTCCATATGACACAATTCTTTTAGGTGGTAGAGGCACGCTGAAGCTATTATCGGTGCATGAATGTGTCGGCTTGTCCGGGTTAGTACCATACTATTATAGAAAACCGGTGTGAAGTAACAGTGCTTGCATTGCTGCGTTTCGTTCGGTTAGTGAGAGCGCCGGAGGCCTACCTCACCTCCCCATGCCCGTCCCCCCTTTTTTTTGTAACGTGAGGAAATCCCTTATGGATACGCCACCCCCTCGGGGGAGAGGGTGGGTTATGTCCGACTCGCACGGACTAAAACCCCACGGTGTACCGACAGACCATTTTGTGGGAGCGGCAAGGGATCGTACATGCTACTCAATCTTGTAGGAAGGTGACCGCCGGGTTCCTACCTATAGAGGGACAGACCGGGTACACACCGGTTGCCCCCCCTCGTCCGTCGGACCTGTGCAATGAGGAGATGGGCCCCCCAGCCCATTCCTTCAGGTCCGGCTACATTCCCCTCCCCCTGCCCCAAACACAGGCTGACAACGCACTTGCAACTCCCCTGGTGTTGTTCGTGTCGGACATGGACATGAACGGTGGTGTCACTGGTGGTGATCACTTAACATCAGGTGACACACTTGTTCGTTTGCATTTTATGATATAAAATTTAAAAAAAATAGAAATATTACTGGACCTGGGTATTGTGAACAATACCTTAATCGTTTTAAGATTATTGACGATACTACCTACTAGCATGATACATCTCATTGAGACAGCTTAATAACGGTTGTTTCGATTCCGAGTGGTGTACAAAGCTGCAATTTTTGCGATTTGACAAATTGGGATACGTTCGCGTGACTGTTGTATAGAACTCCTTTGGAACTATAATTATAAATAATTTAAAGATATTGTAAAATTATTATGGAATACACGTCATACTTAAGGATTCTTTTAGCGTGACGTCATTAATAACATTGAAAAGGCAAATAACGTCTTCTAGAAAAGAACTTTGAAGATTTGACGAAAACTATTGACATATATTGGGTCGATTTGCACGGGACTGTAATTGTCGAATATCTCATGTCATAAGGATTAACTTCTATTTTAAAAGCAAATTAGGATTTCGCGCGAATAAAAAACAGCATTGTCGTAAAGACACAGGGTACTAGTGATACTTCTGTATTACAGGGAAACATATCTATATTATAATAACTGTAACAAGGCCAAATCTAATTTTTTTTGTAAATTTTGATCGGGGTTCCACGGTGTACCGACAGACCATTTTGTGGGAGCGGCAAGGGATCGTACATGCTACTCAATCTTGTAGGAAGGTGACCGCCGGGTTCCTACCTATAGAGGGACAGACCGGGTACACACCGGTTGCCCCCCCTCGTCCGTCGGACCTGTGCAATGAGGAGATGGGCCCCCCAGCCCATTCCTTCAGGTCCGGCTACATTCCCCTCCCCCTGCCCCAAACACAGGCTGACAACGCACTTGCAACTCCCCTGGTGTTGTTCGTGTCGGACATGGACATGAACGGTGGTGTCACTGGTGGTGATCACTTAACATCAGGTGACACACTTGTTCGTTTGCATTTTATGATATAAAATTTAAAAAAAATAGAAATATTACTGGGCCAGGGTATTGTGAACAATACCTTAATCGTTTTAAGATTATTGACGATACTACCTACTACATCTGTGCAAAACTTTCAACATCTGCTTCAAGAATGCCCCAGATTTTAGTACGAAGAGACTGAGGCATAGAATGCTTCGTGACAATCTTCGTATACATCCATTCGATCTTTTGGGCTTGATGGAGAAGGAGTGTGCTACCAAATCGGTCGATAATTTTCTAAAGCATGTGATCATTAATCTCAAGGTATTGCATCTTGCATCTAATTACTTCTTGCATCTAGTTGCATCTAAACCATAACTGACAAATCTTGATGACTTTTTTATATAATGCTCATGCAACACGCCCGTGGAAAGAGAAGTGACTCGTAGTATCAAATTGCGACCACTCACCTCTCGCTTTTTATTGCTTCCAAATATCTTTGTGCAAATCCAGCAAAATGGAAAAAAAAACATGAGGCTACATAATTAAAATCCAGAAAGACAATAGGAATCCGATGTAGAAGATATCAGGGCAACACTGTATTGAATTGATTTATAAATGTAACTATTATAAATGCGATTTTGAGTTTTTTTTTCTTGTTACGATTTCACGCTTTCATTATTCAATCAATTACCATGAAATTTTGCACATACGTTATGAGAAGAACTGAAAAGGACTAGTGTACATCTTACCCAGAAATAAAGTATTATCACGAATGATGGTCTGCGAGGAAAACCCTAGTACACGTATAAATGGTTGTTTATATATATATTTGAAATTAATAAACTTAAGCACCATTTGGGCAGTTATCATGTAAGTTGGTTGAAGACGTAAGTATTTTTTCATTTAGAAGGTTTACTTTAGTCGCAACTAAGTGAGACTCAGTATATCAACTTTTATACCATTCCACCGAACGTCATGAAAATCGGTATCAGTTCTCTGCTTATCCTTCAAGCATTGCTGTACTGTTCATCAGATTGCGACGAATCCTCAGCCTTGCAAAGGCCTTTTAAGACTTCTAAATTAGCAAAACCGTCGTAAAATAGGTGTTGTGCTGTTCTTGCTATTTTGAAGGTAATATCAACATAGTCACAATTGAAGACCAGTTGTCAATAAATTGCAATTTTGAAGAGGTATTAAAATATTGACGCAGGGGTTTTACCTAATGGACCAAAGAAGTGATTAAGTTGTTATTTAATAAATTACAGTAGGCGTTATTCACTTCTTGCTAATTAGTCTAAATCAAAACCTTTGCATGATACATCTCATTGAGACAGCTTAATAACGGTTGTTTCGATTCCGAGTGGTGTACAAAGCTGCAATTTTTGCGATTTGACAAATTGGGATACGTTCGCGTGACTGTTGTATAGAACTCCTTTGGAACTATAATTATAAATAATTTAAAGATATTGTAAAATTATTATGGAATACACGTCATACTTAAGGATTCTTTTAGCGTGACGTCATTAATAACATTGAAAAGGCAAATAATCTCTTTAAAATTTTAGAAAAGAATTTTGAAGATTTTTGCAGAAAACTGTTGACATACAACAACATTGTTGTAAAGACACAGGGTACTAGTGATACTTCTGTATTACAGGGAAATATATTAATGATAATCGATTTGATGCAGACGAACGGGTCAGCTAGTTAATGATAAAAATACAATAAAAAGCAAACGTAACGCAGCGTTCCCAGGCGGTCACCCATCCAAGTACTGGCCGCGCTTGACGTTGACTAACTTCAGTAATCGGACGAGAAACGATGTTTTCAACACTCTAACCGACACGGTGTTTACCCTCACAAGTTTTACTTTGATAACGTTTGTACTGAACAATATTTTTTTGCTAAATTCCACCCAGAGAAGTCAAGAGTTACAGCTAATAAAAATAAATGAAGAATATAAATACGCTCACTTTTTATTATATTTCGATTGACTGCACGTGTACAATTTTAGATAGCTTCACTACAAAAAGTAATACTACTCACGGAATAGGTTATCTGTTTTTTTAAGTCTGTGTAATATTCCACATAGATTATGTATATAATAATAATTAGAACATAATATATTTAAAAGAGTTATAAAATAAATATATCTGAGATAGTTAACTACGCATATGTCCCTAGCAATATTTATTTTTGTTTTCCAATATACGCCATGCGTTTTTTTCTTTAATTTAATGATTCAGAAACACTAAAAGCAAGCAATATAAAGAGTATCGGCATAAATAAAGATCGTGTGAAGAAATAACTCTACAAACTTGCACACATTTATATTGTATTTATACTTAGTATTATAAAGTTCAAGAGGCTGTTTGTTTGAACACACTTATATCTAGAACCACTAATAAAATATGAAACATACTTCATGGATTTCTTAAATCTCTTTAAAATCACGCTATAAATAATTTGAGCGGAACAATCATCACTCAAATTGTACATTGGAAAGTACGCTAAGTGAGAACAAGGTATTATTAGTATGAGAGAGCCGTCTGCTTCAGCGCGGAATCGGGTGGGCTTACCACCTAACGAGAATAAAGCATTCTCGAGCATAACCGAAATGTGAATGCCTATGTCATGCTTGTCCACTCAATCGCTATACCGACTCTCTAAGGAATTTGTCTCAGCTGCGTTGCCAATAATTTAAATTTTAAACACAGGTATAACCGCGTGTCACAGCTCGCTTTACTATAAATAAACATTACATTTTTCTTCATACAAAGAATGTCGTTTAATGATTAAGACATTTTATTATCGTCCTGTATTATTCTCACAGAGATTGCGTATATTTTAAAGTAACATAACAGATCGTGGAAAAATAATTTTTATGAGATCCACTTAAAGTATATTTTTGAAATGAATAATTAGAAATTCTTTATAACTTTGTAGCAAATTATTTCGATGACGTTATTACTAAGCGACAATTACAATGGGGCCACAAAAACATATGAAAAATGCCTATTTAACACATAATTATGGCGCATATAAAGAATAAATTATTTATTATATTCTCTATAAGGCATATCTCTGCTGATTGAACGTGAATGCTAATAGGCCTTGTGGTTATTTAATATGTTTTATCAACGAATATGGTCTCGGTATTATAATAAACAATATTTTAGAATAAGAATTAAAAATATTGGGACAAATAACTAGATAGAACGTGGGCTGGGATCAGTCAAAAAGATATATGTTAAAACTTTTACGTAAATGCTATTTTTTCTAAATAAGTTATTGGGTGTAGCAGAGGTAAAATAATGAACTGTGACTTATAATTTGAGAGACTCACGTCGTTTTTTACTCTATCTTCTATAAATACTAGCTTTTCCGACGAGTTTGTCCGCGTTAATGTAGATTTCGGAAGATGTTAAGAACAGTACCCTTTTTCCTACATCAAAGGTACACTATCTTATTTTTGGTACTCCTCATAACGTTATGCAAAGTTTCGAGATGACCGGTTAAGAAGTTGACGGTCTAAAAGCTTAACAATCAAACCCACAATCTCATTTATAAAATTAGTAAGAATAATATACATATAGCGAGAATCGTATTAATATAACTATTGCGTAGTTTAGAAAAACTAGGGGAATTTTATTATATCTACTAGCTTCTGTTTACGGCTTCATTCATGACTTATCCCACAGGAACAGTAATTTTTTATTCTGTGAAAAAAAGCAAGTATGTTTTTAAAGAGAAACGTGTTTTTCCATCGCCTCTAATTTTTTCGTCCACATGTCGCATTACAGTCGTCCGGAGTAGGGGTAAAGTGAAGGGCGGTCGGCATAGCAGCAAAAGCCAATATAGCAACTCTACTCAAAATCAGTTGAGTAGTTTTACTATAATATATATGGTATATAAATAACATTATAGTTTTACTATAACATATATACTTGGTGACTGGTTACTTGTTAGCAATATTTTTACAGGATACTCAGTAACTGATACTCGTTCTAAATCAATAAAAAAAATTGGTGCTTAATGTTTGCGCTAATTATCTTGAAAATACAAGAAATATAGTCAATCCTCTACCCGTATGTTAAAGCACAGTGTCAATGACCGTCAGGTGTAGTAAAAGTGAAGTATAAAGCTCGGGACGCCGCCTGCAGGTGTTGACACCGGTCATTCAACCTAGGCTTAATTGAATTTGTACCCTTACTTTTGAGGCTCTTAGAACAATCTTTAACTTAGGTTTTCTTTGTTGTTTATTAGTATTTGTTTTAATATTATTATTTTATATGTTATATGTGACCATGAATTATGACACGATTGAAGATTGCCATTCTTTAAACAGCCACGGTTGTACACTGACGGGGTCTGATTATATTTAGAAAACATTAACCGTCTCTCTTTACATGTGTACTTAATGTTCATAATAACAATTATAACAAAACATTGTTTATGAGTGATTTATTAATTATCATGAAATGACTTCACCGCGCTGTATAGTGGTTGCGAGCACGATATCATTGTATTTATGTACCGACCACAATACAAGATGACACATTCGTGTATAGAAATAGGTAAACAAATGGTTTTCCTTTTATATCCCTCATGGTGTACAATCTGGCAGCCGATTCGTTCGTTTGACGTGATCTATGCATAACAATACCTATTAAATTAATTATTACTTTGTTAACGTCCGTTCATATGGTTTCGTGACGACGTTTGATAAATTAAATTCACATGTAATTTCAACCTTATCTCCTAGTTATTAAGAGTTCAGATGCACTTTATGTAGCGTTAGTAGAGAAGAGTTTAAGACCGCTCGTGTATTCGTATCATTTGGCGTTGTTGGCTTTGTCGCTTCTGTACGTACACGATAATGAATTAGAGATATTAAAATAATTATATTATAATTGACATTTAGATGGGTGGAGATATATATAAGAACTAGTTTATTTAAAAAAACAGTGGTTAATAAAGTTATCAGAATGTATCGAGTCCGTTTACGTATCTACTTTTCTCACTTACTTAAGTCGCGTAGTCATTAAATTTATAACAACTTTTGATAGACAGAACCGATCCAAACGAAACAAATACTAAATATTACTCGAAGGTATATATAGGTCCACAAATACATGTGACACCCAACGGTGCATTACCATTGTTCACAGAAATCACAAACCGGCAGTTCTGATCCGCAACCTTTTTGTGTTACAAAAAGTGGCGGGAGTTGACACTGTGTCGGATAGAGTGTTCAACACACCAGTTTCGTCCGATCACCGAAATTAAAGAAGTTATCCTGTAATACAAAACTTCCATTTCTAGAGTGCATCTTTACGACACACCTTGTTCTTATTCTTTCAAGCCATGTAGATTGCCATCAAGGAGATTTAAAACTCCATTCTATATCTGTTTCGTTTCAAGACAGCAAAAAACAAAGCTAAAATCACAATCATCAAAAAACAACAAACAAACAAACATCAAAGCTAAAATTACAATCAAATAAGTAGAGATAGTACCAAAAAACATATCAAAACCATATACCGTGTATAAAACACGTATCACGTTTTTTGTAACACACTTTATAGTCCAAGAACTAAAACTAAATCACGTTTCTTTAATTTTATCTGTTAATTTATACGAGCTAAAATACTTTGAGTTTGGCTCCCACACGCCACCTGTATGTAGAAAATAAATATTAAATATTATTCATGCAACATTCAATTGACTAGGTAGGTACTGTAGGTGGCACTAAAGCGTTTTATATGTGATAGAGTTCACCAAGTCGTCTTGAAAATTGGTATATCACATGCAGAAAATAATAACAAACGCGTGCATAGCCGCGGGCACAGACAATACAATATAATTTAATAGTAAAGAATAAAGATTTAACTTGTTCGCATAATCGACGTTTGTAATTATAGAAATGATAGTTGTTAAGGGAACAATTCTTGCAACATTGTTGCATAAGTGTTCACGTTTAATAGATTCAAATAACATAATTGTATTGTATATTAGCAGCGAGTGTATTTGTGTATTATACTGTCTTACTGTTCTTGTCAGTTAAATTACTATGTATGCTTTTATATTAATTTAATGTTAATTCGTATTACCTACAGTCATTGTATTTTAAAATACTCGTGCTCGTCGGTACCTTACGAACAGTACGAACAGGTGGGTGGGTCACATGATGTTAAGTGATCACCACAGTCCATAGACACTTGCA
The DNA here is from genome assembly GCA_015888305.1 of Antheraea pernyi. Classification (NCBI taxonomy): domain Eukaryota; kingdom Metazoa; phylum Arthropoda; class Insecta; order Lepidoptera; family Saturniidae; genus Antheraea; species Antheraea pernyi. The sequence goes on along the minus strand of MU159614.1, from coordinate 47,734 downwards.
ACACCAGAAGATTCGTAAGTGCGTTGCCACCCTGTATTTGGGGGAGGGGGAGAGGAGGTGGGTTATCCACCGCTCTCATTGACCGAATGAAACGCAACAATGCAAGCACGTTACTTTATGTCAGTTTTCTGTGAAATGGTGGTACTATCCCGGGCGAGCCGATGCATTCATGTTGAAACCAATAATAGCTTCAGCGTGGCTCTACCACCTACAAAATACAAAGTATACGTATGCATATTAATTAGTATGTATACCTATGTATATTAGTAACTATATTTCTTTTTTTTATGGTAAAAGGCGTATTGATTATTACATAAATATTGTAGATTGTAGACGTAAGGAGCATGTAGTATGATGAATAGAAGCTTATAAATATAGTCATTGATTCGTCGATGGTATGGACAAAAAGCTAAAATTTCCAAATTTAGCTAACACTGAAGCTCCCCATTACTGCCTAATATCATAAATGGGAATATGAGTCGAAGTTGAGAGTTTGAAGCGATGATAACTTAGTTGACAGCGTGTTCTGACACAGCGTCGATGGACGTAGGTTTGAATCCTAGTAACTGAGCCAGTGTTTCCGATGAAGGAAAACATGGTGAGGAAACCATAGCACGGCGGTAGGTAGGGTTTTTTATAAATCCATCTTTGAAATGACTGCACTATGCCTGATGGTAAGCACAGTACAATCCAAAAACAATGGCGACCACCGAGTGACACACTATCCATCGCCGGTCACTGCTGTCATGCCGGCCTGCGAAAAGCTGGATATGCACAGGCTGATCCCGAAGCGCGACCCGCAGAAGCGAATCACTATGACGAGCTTTTTCGCCATATACATGGTGGTTGCGACCCAGTCCGGCTGTGAAACCCTACCACCACGCTTTCGCCATTGCCTCGTTATTCAGCAGGGTGCACCACGTGCTGGTGAGGTTGGCTTGGGTGTCTCAAGTATTACGATGTTATTCGACACACCTTACACCCCAGAAATTTACACACCAGAAAACCGGACCTCCTAATTGTTCTTCTCCCCATTTCCACCTGGTAGGAGTAGAATTTTCAAAAGCGAAATATGGGCAGACGTGTGCAAAGAAATAGTATCAAATGGATTATGAAAAAAAAAATCGATCTCTCATATTGATTGCAAGACAAAATACGAGTATACATCACTACTTACATACTTACGGCACTTGAATGTTAGATATAATAAGTACATATATAAAAACAGGTAGCAAGTAAATATGTAAATACACACACATATACCGTAGTCCGGTGAAGCTGTTAAGACCTCGCTTGGCCAATAGCGTAGTCAGTTCGAAAAAAAAAAACACAAAATTTTATATGAATTGGAAGATAATATTTTATGAAGTGGATGAAAATCAAATAAACGATTTTTCACCCCCTTAGGGGTTGAATATTTTCTTCAAATTTATATGGGACCACCTCTGAATATAATCGATTCAAATAAAAAAAAATCATTACAATCGGTTCATAATTGACGGAGATATCGATTAAGATACATAAAAAAAAATACACACAACCGAACGTAGTAACCTCCTCCTTTTTCGAAGTCGGTTAAAAAGAGTTTCTATGTTTATTTTTTACGCTTTTACACCTTAACTAGGTACTCAGCCGATCATCAAAATTCTACATACTCTTTGTCGAGGGTACAGAGAATGACTTATTGTACCCATCGTCTAAATAATAAAAAAAAAACGTTTGTCGATAGATAGGACAAAAATAAATTAAAGCGACGGGCAAAATCTAGTGGCTAATAAATAATAAAAAAAAAGAAAACCGGTTCAACAGAGAACAGGGTATTTCAGTATACTGTATTTCTCTATTTATATATGTATAGGTAATAACTCTGTGTGTCTAAGCATACTAGTGTACATGACGATCAATTGAACAGTACAAAATTTAATATGCTATAAGGTCACTAAGTTATAATAAAATGAATAGTATATGCTATCTTCTCCATATAAAAGCCTTAGGTACAGTATATTCATGCGAATTGGTATATTAAATTGAATCAGTGTTGGAGCTATTTCTTTAAGTAACGCACGAGAAAAATATTTTTGATCCGATATATTTTTTTACTTATTTTAGTGCTATATAATTCCACTATACTAATTAATGGTTCAACGTTGTTTCTGTTTATAAAATACTAGCCTCTGCCCGCGACTTCGTCCGCGTCCACTTTGGGCTAACGCCAACACACAGCAGAAGCTCTTAAGATGAAAAAAAAAAATTGATTTTGACACATTCTTCATCGGTGCTCCGCTCCTATTGGCCTTAGCGTGATGATATATAGCCTATAACTCGATAAATGAGTATATAGCACTGAAAGAATTTTTCAAATCGGGCCAGTAGCTCCTAAGATTACACCCTATAATGTCACAAACTCACAAACTTTACCTCTATATAATATTAATAGAGATGTAGAAATTTGACCGTTAATAAAAATGAAGATTTTTCTTTCACACGACCACCACAGTCTGGTGACAATTTAAGCCAATTAACTGAAAATAGCCGAGCTAATGTTCGCATCAAAAATAGTTTTAATCAATCTCAATTGAGCCGAGGGACGGTTATCAACGCATGTCCACTTCCTGCAATTGTTTCAATATAAAATCAACAACACAGTGACGGCGCGGTGACACATTTACTATGTTATATTCTCATATTAGCCTAGTTCTATATATATTTATATCGAAATCTAAACAAACTACTATTTTTTAACTCCCTTTCTCGCGTATTCTCTTCTTTTGTAAGTATCAGTATAATCAAGATAAAAGTAACTTATGTTCTTCTAAAGTGAGTGCCCTTTATGTAATATTTAAATTTAATCATGACAAAGTAACAAACAGAATTACTCTCGCATTTATAATATTAAATGCTGATAAATCAATGTTGTAATGTAACTTAAAAACACCTAAATAAACTAAAATAAGTATTTCGGTGACGTCTGTGTGTCAAACTGTAAAGTTGTTAGTAAAATTGCTGGCGAAAATATGTTCGAAGAATGTAAATTAATGCTAAAAAAATAGTACTCGTTCAATCAGTTCCTGATAAAATCCTTTTTTTTAGACAATGTATAATTGGATACATTTTTAAGTGATGCTTATACGTCCCGTAGTATTACATTTAGATTAGTGATCTAGCGTTTACATTTAATATGTTATAAACATAAACAATGCCACGAACAGTAACTTGTTTTGTATAACTCCACATTACCTAAAAGGTAAATTCCTATTACGGTGACGATAAACCGCACTTACCTACATGCCTTTCCAAGCCATTTATCTGCCACCGAACAACTTAAATGGATTTGAAGTCGAGGGTCAAGTGACATAGCCCCATTACCTCCATTAGTTCAGTGCGATCAACTGCCGGGTCAATATTATTATACGGGCCAGAATTGGCCTTAACTGCCCTACATGGACCCCTATTGTTAAAAAATCACCAAGTTTCAACGATTTGTCTTTAATTTTTATAGCTTTATTTATACGATTTTAAACTTCTTTGTGTGAACATAGACTAGTTGGTTTGTGGTAGTAACTTCGGGTATGTTAACGGACTGAAGTTCGAACCCTTAGATGAGCTCAAGTAGTTATTTTAGAAGATTCTGTCACCTGCACTTGAAATACATTTTTATCACAACTTCTTACGAAAAACAACACATATTTTCTTCCTTATAATATATTTAAATTCAAATGAACCACAATAGAAAATAGCATAAATATATATTGCATTTGATTGGTTAAAGTTTCAACTCACCTCCTGCTTGCCATTTGTATTCTCTCCAAGTATAGCTTAAGGTAGTTGTTTTAATACTTTAATATACGATGTTCCAGTGGTTCTTGAACCCTAAATGAATAATTTCACCTTGTAAAATTATAGGACTGATGTATACTGGTATCAGTAAAATACTCGCTCCCATAAAAATGTTCACCAGCGGATAAGTCTCACTAATTTACCATCAAATATAGAATCGTGAATTTAGTTCAATTGTTTAAGATATATTTTTTATATTTAATAAATAACAGGAGGTATTCGTTGAATGCTGTAATAATTCAAAAATAATCCGTAACTCCGTCTCCTGCTACACAACTATGTAATCGTATTAACTCAAAATTCTCTGTGAAACATTCTTAACGTAGTGGAGAATATTAAATTAATTAATCTTGGGGTGTAAGGGGTGTCGAATAACACTATAAGACTTGAGACACCCAAGCCAACCTCACCTGCACGTGGTGCACCATGCTGAATAACGAAGGAGGCAATGGCGAAGGCAAAGGCGAAAAAGCCCGTCATAGTGATTCGTTTCCGCGGGTCGCGTTTCGGGATCAGTCTGTGCATATCCAGCATTTCGCATGCCGGCATGACAGCGGCGACCGGCGAAGGACAGTGTCACTCGGTGGTCGCCATTGTTTTTGGTTGTACTGTGCTTACCATCAGGCACAACACAGTCATTTTGCCGCGCTATAATAAAAAAAAACCGATAGTGACTTTAAACTGAAATAGTACAGTGTTTAATAATTAGCAATCCTTACTAATTATAAATTTGAATGGGAGTTTGGTTGTTTGTTACACATTCACTTCTTAATTACTCAACTGATCATTATCCAATTTTGCATAAACGTAGTCCGAGATACAGAAAAGGACACAGGATATTTTTCATCTAGAGAGAAATATTATTCCCGAACAAAGCCGCGAGCAAAAACTAGTATAAATTAAATTGAATATACAACTGTATAATTAACATACTGGTATGTTAACATCATAAATAACTCGCGATGTGTCAGTGGAAATGATTAAATGCCGAGATTGACTCATGGAATGGTACGGATGAACATAAAGCAGTCAATTGTGCATTATATCAATTGACACCCAAAGCCGGTGATGGCACGAGACACGCATAACTATGTTGGCTATTAATTATATTCATGTAAACATGATGCCAATCTCTATAATTATACATTTCGCGAAACGTTTCCTACATTCTATATATATTGTCGTCTTCGTCGAAATGAAATTACTTACTATTTTTTTTCTTCATTAATATTAATTTAACAATTGAGCTTTCAAGGTCAATAATACATACTTATCCTTTTTACGAGATTCTCTAAACTCGTTTTTAACCCTTTTGAAAGTCAATTTTGGATAAAATCCTTAACAATACACTACATCACGAACGGATTTCACTATACTTACATCACTCTAATTTCTAAATGATACTTGCCTTCTCGTAAAATGGTTTTCTAGTTTTACGAGCTTTTGTTATCGAGATTTCATTTTTTAAATTGCAATTTTGTCTTTACTACTTAGTTTTTTTTTAGATTTTAAATTCTTGTAAATGTTATTTTTGCTTAGGTCGTATGGAAAAGTGTCATATTTAGGCAATGTATTACTTTGAAAAGTCACTAAGACTTGTCAGAATGAACTCACACATTTCGTAGATTAGCTATAATAAACAAAATACACATTACACATATTATTCATATCTATAGATTTGTAACAATAACCGTTCGAACTTTATTCATCTTTCTTGAGCCAAAATTTTGTTTTCTTTTTAACATATAGCTAAATTGATATAGACCACAAAGAACAGAATAAAGGTTTTTAGACGTCTCTGTAAATGATAACATTTAAAAGCTTAAGTTAATTATATATTTAAATTATGTATCACATAATATTAATAAGTAATTTATTCGTTAATCGATAATCTATCACCTAATTTGCAGTAAATATTTAAAAAAAATTACATCAAGAACAATATTTTCATCTCTACCATCTGTATTGGCTATTAGACATAAAACACATGGAATTTATTTTCTGAATCGTATTATTATTAGTATAATAAAACTAGCAAACATTGAATACGTTCAGTGTACGTTAATCCTAACAATTAATCCGGTGGCATAATCAGGAGTGAGTGACACCGTACGAGCGGCGCCTGAGCAATTGTCGGATCACGCGCGCCGACCTTCCCGGACATTCATGCAATACTTTGACCGTTACAGCAGTGCATTTAATTGGATTTGGAATCATTCCTATTTCTTTTGTACCAGAAAATGTATCCTTAACTACGTTCTTGTTTTCTTTGTTCTCAAGTCAATAGATGATTTTTTTCCTTTTTTGAACTAATACACGTGTTTTATCCTTAATCATTTTAATATCCTTGACCGATGACATATACAAAACACTTGTATAATTAACATTAAAAGCAATTGGTATTAGCTTAATGCTATACGACAGTTCCAATAAATTACAAAGTGGACGTATGTAAGTTATTTTAATGACGTTTGCAGCTTACGATGTACATCATACCTGCTTATTATATCAATTATATTTTCAATATCGGTATCGCTGTTACTAAATAAATAAAATCATTAAAAACTTCGATGAGCGCCTTTTGTAACCCTTATTTATACATCATTAGCAGAAGTATGAACGGTGACATTTCATATAAATGATATCGATCCGTATAATTAAGCAGGCATTTATTAATTGGATTAAAAAGTCGCTTGTAAAAAGTTGAGTGGCATCTCTAAGCATCGACTGCGCATACTAATGGATCTACCACCTTCGTGATAGGGCCTGAGCAAGTGTTACATTTAAGTCGTCCTGTTTTATTTTGGTGCAACGTATTTCGTAACAAGCTGTTTATTAAATATTTAATCGATCAATATCTCCAAGTAGAGCGTCACAATTCTATCTACTTTCCTTTGACCGACTCCAACGTAGAGTAGCTTGAATCGTCGGCGACCGGGTGCTTTCTTCAAGGCTCGACTCTTTGGAGCTTCATAGGGATCTTGTATCTCTTACAAGAACTACCACGAAGAATGTACTGAAGACCTGTTTAGATCAATACCTTCTGCTGACTTCCATTACCGAACGGCTCGCTACAAATTCACAATCCATCCGTGTCATCTTGATGGTTGGAAGTCGTCTACTGTCGGTTTTCGCATGCCTTTTTTCTACTTACATGGGTTCTTTGGTATGAACTCCCAGCGGTAGCGTTTCCAGACCAATATAACACTTACTCCCTCTTGAGGGATCTACCATCTTGACACCTCAGACCGCAGTCGGAGATTCTTAGAAAGGACCAACACCTATTGGGAGAGCAGACGTAGTGCTGATTAGGCAGCCACTGCTCCCTTGGTCAAAAGGTGTAAGAAAGTATCATGGGGGTTTTATCTCCTCGTGTAAAAAAGACCAACATAAACTTCAAGAAACGAGCCTACTCATTCCTCAAAGGCCGTCAACGCATTTGTGATACTCTTCGTGTCGCAGGTGTCCATGGGGGCGGTGTTCACTTACCATCAGGTCATTAGATGATCCGACTATTCGTTGGGCTCCAATCTCATAAAAAGGTCACAATAGAGACTCTGAATCCTCGTTCTTTGATGATCATCATTCTTATTAGATTATACAACACTAACAATCAGCTAAAATGGAATCAATCTAACGAACAGAGACAAATGTAAAAAATAAACATGTCATCAGTGAACAGTTAAACACAATCACTACCAAGACACGAGCGTTGGTTTATTAATGTTTTGCGAAAATACAAGAACCCCGAGGCGGTTGTTAAATTGCAATTTGTTGTAAGTAATCGGTTTTTGATGAATACAATACCTACACGGCTGTAGTCGAGACTTGACCGAGATAATCATTGACTACCTCGGCTGTTTTTTCCCATTAAACTGTTTGTAGAAAAGCTATTATACATGATTTAGTTGATTAAGGTAAGTGATAAATTATTTTAACCAAATTGTAAAGTAAAACCTAATAGCGACGATGGCTCATTCGTTAGAGTGTTGGGACAAAGCGCCGATGGAAGTAGGTTTGAATCGTTGCAGCTAAGTCAGAGCTTCGTGATGATTCATATTGTGATAAGGCTTGTTTTATGTCCGCCTGGCTAGTTACCACCTTCAAGTTGAAGATCTGTCGCCAACAGCCTATAGATATTTTCCCGAAGATGTACCTGACAGCCAGCCCACGTTTAAGGTTAACATGGACCACATCATCATTTAGCGTCATGTGCGATGGCATTAAATCCTATAAAGTGTAAAAATAATAATAATTTATAAGCCTTTAGTATTAAAATTCTTAATTAATTAACATTAATAATGAATTTTATATTATTTCAATTATTTTACGCAACGCCATACGATTTAACGATTCATTATTAAATGTATTAAACACTAGCTGTTACCTACAGCTCCGCACGCGATTTTACCGACTACACACTACGGTCTCTCACGACCCCGACCTCCGCCAGTGTTAAACGCACAACTACGAACTAACAACTGGTACGGACGAACACAATACGTCCGATAGAGCACTCTACTCGATTCTCTATCACTGCTTATCAGATAAATCATTATCAACTTCAATATCCGACTAAGCTTTTTCAAAAACTTTTGTAACTACGACACGCACGCCAACTGTAACATACGTTTTTCGTTTACATTAGATATATGAATACAAATAGTATATCGAATGGGATGGGATTTATTATCAGCAACATACCTGAAACTTCAACATACTATATACCAAACTCAGTGCTCACTAACACTATATAAGAAAGTAATGCAAACTATAAGCTATACATTATCGAACAATATATCTTAAATCTTTTATTATATAGATATAATATGCCCGTA
>MU159614.1:14942-36975 GCA_015888305.1 Antheraea pernyi | reverse complement strand
ATATATGTTTCATCAACTCATATATGTATGAATAGTTAGCTTAGCTTAGGTTAGCTCAGATAGGTCGCGAATCGCTTGTATCAGGCAACAGCCAAAGCCGAGGTGTGCCGCGCACCCTTGAGCTAGTTGTCAAAGTAAAATCGGCTGAGTGCCTTAAGCGCTCGCCTTAGTAGTCCGGTGAAGCTGTTAAGACCTTGCTTGGTCAATAGCGTGAGGGTAATCTTCTCCAAATACTTGTGCATACCGACTTGTTCGATCTATTTGGCCGTGCTGGTTATTGGCTTAAATTCGGAATTGCGTTTAATATAAAAGAGAGTTAAATTATTGATATTGGAATCTAAAATTAGAATGCATTTCTCCTTAAGTTATCTCGATGTTAATGTAGTACGTATGTATACATAAATTTTCGTTCTACGCAACTATATTCAAGCGGTCGAAAAGTTCGTTGAGGACGTCTATTTCTTCATCACTCTCCGTATCCCAAATAGCTTGACAGATTCTAATGCAATAGTTGTCATTTAGTAAAACTCAATTGTTTAAGTGACAAGGCTATGTAACATTTTAATATGACGTATCTGGTTCGATACATTGTACATTCGTTACTTGCTTAAGGCGCTTTCGATTTAAGCGGTTGATATCGGACGGAGGCCGTGCAACAGTAGGGCGGTTAGTGCAGTGCACACGGCCGGTTATGTTTTTCATACAAAATGGACGAGAACGGACTGGAGGAGTCCGGCGTACGTCCGTTAGCAGGACGGCAACACCGCGATCGCGATGTGCCTCTTTTTTGATTTGCTAGTGACGAGGGCACTTCGAGTTTTGCAAGTTGCCTACTTTCTTAATATGGATGACACAAAATAGAAAAAAATATAGACGATATGCAGGTCCGGCCCGCTGTACGAAACTGGAAATATGATGATTATTTTAATCTTATACAGAATAAAAGACTTAGGAAGATATATGTAAAAAAATTAATACAATTTATAAAAATAAAAATACGAATGAAAAAAATTATCCAGGCAATCATTTATTTCTGTAATCAATATTGTATAATAAGAGTAGAACCAACAATAACCCTTCCTCTTCTGAATCCATGGCACGACCAAATACAAGTATTCGTGGACATCACTAAAACACAGTGGAACTGCAACAGCATCGCACTCTGAATTAGACATTTTAGGTAGTACTGCTGCCGTCCGGCTATTGTATGACACCCGTTCATAAATCGGTGTATTGACCGTACAGCAGCAGCCGGACACAAATCGTGTAAACTGAAAGCGCCCTTATTCTACTTATTCTAATTGCATGCATCAGGCAACTGCAAACTTCGTCTCTCCAGTTTCGTGTTAAACATAATTCTTGAGGAATCGTTTATTAATATGTAATTATATAGTTCGTGGAAGCAAACCTGATGTAATATTTAATTCTATTGTAATATAGTCAATAATAACATGAAAACCTAATGCGTCTGCGTTTAACCGTTAATGTTGCTAGTTGAATATGTAACATAGTATGTATTTACACATAAGTTCTGTGCAGATATTAAATTTTTTTAGTTGAATATTCTCTATTTCACTCACTCAGAAATATGAGGGTAATCTTCTCCAAATACTTGTGCATACCGACTTGTTCGATCTATTTGGCCGTGCTGGTTATTGGCTTAAATTCGGAATTGCGTTTAATATAAAAGAGAGTTAAATTATTGATATTGGAATCTAAAATTAGAATGCATTTCTCCTTAAGTTATCTCGATGTTAATGTAGTACGTATGTATACATAAATTTTCGTTCTACGCAACTATATTCAAGCGGTCGAAAAGTTCGTTGAGGACGTCTATTTCTTCATCACACTCCGTATCCCAAATAGCTTGACAGATTCTAATGCAATAGTTGTCATTTAGTAAAACTCAATTGTTTAAGTGACAAGGCTATGTAACATTTTAATATGACGTATCTGGTTCGATACATTGTACATTCGTTACTTGCTTAAGGCGCTTTCGATTTAAGCGGTTGATATCGGACTGTTGCCGTGCAACAGTAGGGCGGTTAGTGCAGTGCACACGGCCGGTTATGTTTTTCATACAAAATGGACGAGAACGGACTGGAGGATTCCGGCGTACGTCCGTTAGCAGGACGGCAACACCGCGATCGCGATGTGCCTCTTTTTTGATTTGCTAGTGACGAGGGCACTTCGAGTTTTGCATGTTGCCTACTTTCTTAATATGGATGACACAAAATAGAAAAAAATATAGACGATATGCAGGTCCGGCCCGCTGTACGAAACTCAAAATATGATGATTATTTTAATCTTATACATAATAAAAGATTTAGGAAGATATATGTAAAAAAATTAATACAATTTTTTAAAATAAAAATACGAATGAAAAATATTATCCAGGCAATCATTTATTTCTGTAATCAATATTGTATAATAAGAGTAGAACCAACAATAACCCTTCCTCTTCTGAATCCATGGCACGACCAAATACAAGTATTCGTGGACATCACTAAAACACAGTGGAACTGCAACAGCATCGCACTCTGAATTAGACATTTTAGGTAGTACTGCTGCCTCCCGGCTATTGTATGACACCCGTTCATAAATCGGTGTATTGACCGTACGGCAGCAGCCGGACACAAATCGTGTAAACTGAAAGCGCCCTTATTCTATTTATTCTAATTGCATGCATCAGGCAACATCCCAAACCAAGGTGTGCCGTGCACCCTTGAGCTAGTTGTCAAATAAAATCGGCTGAGTGCATTAAGCGCTCGCCTTAGTGATCCGGTGAAGCTGTTAAGACCCTGATAGGTCAATAGCGTATCTTTACAATTACTCTTGATGATATAAACGAGAGAGTGTGTAAAGATGAATCCATGGTTGTTACTCTTGACTGGAAAAACTATAGAATGTATATATAAGGATGAAACTCTAATGTAATATGTATCACAATAGCACAGATTCATAAAAACGTTATTTAAATTTGTTCATACCAAGTTTCATGAAGGTCTATTGAAAACTTTACATCTACTCATAGATTATATCTGATAAACCTGCAGTTTTGTTTGGGGTCCTGACCTTTTGTGTTATAAACATTTAAGATACATAATTAAACTATGCAATTACATATTTTATAGGTTTATTTCAATGATTATTAGAATTCTTCCAAAAACTCTGTACTGAACTGCTGTATATACGCTAAATATTTTTCAGTTTGGACGCATACTATATTGATTTTTTAAGTATATTTTGTTAAGTAAGCACATTAACTTCTATAGTTTTCAATAGACCTTCATGAAACTTGGTATGAACAAATTTAAATAACGTTTTTATGAATCTGTGCTATTGTGATACATATTACATTAGAGTTTCATCCTTATATATACATTCTATAGTTTTTCCAGTCAAGAGTAACAACCATGGATTCATCTTTACACACTCTCTCGTTTATATCATCAAGAGTAATTGTAAAGATACGCTATTGACCTATCAGGGTCTTAACAGCTTCACCGGATCACTAAGGCTAAGACCCTGGTAGGTCAATAGCGTATCTTTACAATTACTCTTGATGATATAAACGAGAGAGTGTGTAAAGATGAATCCATGGTTGTTACTCTTGACTGGAAAAACTATAGAATGTATATATAAGGATGAAACTCTAATGTAATATGTATCACAATAGCACAGATTCATAAAAACGTTATTTAAATTTGTTCATACCAAGTTTCATGAAGGTCTATTGAAAACTATAGAAGTTAATGTGCTTACTTAACAAAATATACTTAAAAAATCAATATAGTATGCGTCCAAACTGAAAAATATTTAGCGTATATACAGCAGTTCAGTACAGAGTTTTTGGAAGAATTCTAATAATCATTGAAATAAACCTATAAAATATGTAATTGCATAGTTTAATTATGTATCTTAAATGTTTATAACACAAAAGGTCAGGACCCCAAACAAAACTGCAGGTTTATCAGATATAATCTATGAGTAGATGTAACGTTAGAATCTATTGCTGAATTATTGCTGATCTATTGATTATTTATTAGTTAACTTTAACACTTATGCACGTTGCTCTTTAACCTTTTATTTAATTATTTATTTATACAAATGTAAAATACAATTGATAAAAGTCAAAATAAACCAAAGAGTAATAGAATAACGGAAAACTAACTTAGACTAATACCCAACATTCCCAACAACGTGGGACATTTTTTTTTTACAAGGAAAGGTTCTAAGAATTCGAATGACATATTGATTTTAGACAATGTTTTACTTTAGAAATATATGTAGTATCTCCTCTGAGAAAATTTAATATAGAAACGGAATACAGTAACTGCACTTTACGTAATTTTAAACAGTGTTATCCAAAAATAACGAACACTTATTCATACATAGTTCATTGCCAATCGTTGCTATCTTATTGGTCTGCAAGCCACTTAACAGTTGGATATATGCTAACTTATTTAGCTTCAATAAAATAGTCACAGGACTCCTTTTTAGTATTGTTTAACTTGGAGTAAGTTAAATATAAAACTAAAACATACACAAGCTAAACATTCTCTTCATGATCCATATATTTGACGTACTAGATTTCCTTTCACCTTTTCAAGGCTACTGAGAGATTCTATTCATTCACTTCTAGTTTCTGAAGCTGTACTTATATCTATATGACAACAGCAACATTTAAGAGACACACTGTAGGGTCATAGGCCTCTTTCCGAAGAAAGGAATGGGAATAATCACCACGCCAGCCCATAACTTATTGGCGATTTCAAACTCCGAGAAACCCACAGTTCTATATTTTCCAACATGTATATCCCACAGTGGTACTATTAATGCGTCAAGTTCAATTCAGGGTTCCTTATCACTGTCAGCCGATAAGGTTAACAATTTAAATTGGTAAATGTACACGAATTTCCTTAAATTCGTTGGTACGTGCCGTGATTCGAACCTGCGGACATCAAATTTATATTCCAGTGGTTAAGACATTCGACCACCACTACTTAATATATCAACATGATAAATAATAAGAATAAATATATCTTTATGCATACAATATTTAAATCGGATTACATTGTAGAAAGCAAGCTTCTCTGTGACTTGTGACTAAGATGTCGTTGCTACTATTATCAGTGACCGATCACGGCATTTCAAAAACACTTAATCCCTATTAAGACTAATACCCATTTATTCAATGTCAGCCACGAAGTCGATCTTGGACGTGGCTCAGTGAGCACAGCTGCGGTGAAACGAGCCCAATGGAATTTAATACATCGGGCAAGGACATTTAGAAAGGCGCAGGTTTTGTGAAGCTTTATTCATGCTATATTGTTTATGTGAATATAGACTGGAAAACTTACTTAATCTTATTATTTTAATCATGGCCAGTTACATATATACAATCTATATATTTTTGCGGTACAAATATGATGGATAAACTATAACTTATTGTTTAATTAGCGTGATGTTTCTTTTTACTACGCATGATAAAATTTTAACACAATTGTTCTCAATTCTAAGCTATAAGAAGGTTAAATATGTTAGCCAGCGATTTGACCGCTGGAATATCAATCCGATGTCCGCTGGTTTAAACTCAGGCAGATTTCAACGACTTTTTCGGAATTCGCGTACGTTTACTAATTCATATTGGTAACACAATTGTCAGACAGTGAAGGGAAACACTGAGAGGAAATCCAAACCTGAGAAATATTCTTGTAGTACCTGTGTGGAAATATAGAAGTGTGGATTTCTCGCACTTTGGAAGCACCAATACATTGCGGGCTCACGAGGTAATTATACCAATACCTTCCTACGAAAAGAGACTTATGGAGGATGACGATGTTAGCCAACGACTTTTTCGGAATTCGCGTACGTTTACTAATTCATATTGGTAACACAATTGTCAGACAGTGAAGGGAAACACTGAGAGGAAATCCAAACCTGAGTAATATTCTTGTAGTACCACAGTATGTGTGGATGTGTGGTGTGTGGACAGGATTTCTCGCACTTTGGAAGCACCTCCTACGGAAAGAGACTTATGGCTCTGCAGTAGGTCTCTTACTGTATGAGGATGACGATGTTAGTTTAAAAGAGATACTGTTTCTGAAACGAAATTGTCAGAACTACTTAATAAGTCGCTGTAACAAATTTTCGTCTGTGAGAACTAAATACACTTTGTATTGTTTACTCAAATAAAAGCTCAGGGTCATTGTAATATTAAAATCCTTAGTCTTCACCGTAGCCCGAAGTACTTACTCAATCGTTTATTTATAAGAACAGCTTGATTTTTTAAAGTTCATTCAAGAATAATTGTAGAATTATAAGGTGTAGCTGTGGTAGTAGCAGCAGTGTAATTATTTTTACCGTAAAATGGCAGCGTTTGTGCAATTGCATCAGGGGCATTTAGGAAGTAGTTTTAATATACAACGGCAACCCACACGCTCTATTTTAAGAAGAAATGTAACTAGAGACTATCTTCAAGTTTGCGAGCTAGTTTAAGATTGACTATTAGAGTTTGTTCCTTGTTACCTTTTTTCATAAAATCAGTTAATACGTTTAATATTTTAAATAATATTTTCGACGTCGTCTAACAAAATTTTACGTATTTAGTTATTTTTGCAATACTTTTCCATATATTAGTATTACTATTAACATTGTATAAAATTAACTGATATTTTTAAAATTAAAATTGACTTTATCCAATAAGTAAGCCACTAACGTCATTCTTATGATCACTAACACTATATACATTTTCTAACTTGGATTTGATTTAACGCCGACGTCACAGAATTTGGTTCCTAGTCCTATCTACAATTTATTTTTATGCCTTGTAATATCATTTCTGTTATATAAAGTCTTTTTTTTATTTATTTAAAAGTACTGAACGGATTTTCATCAAATTTTAAAGTAATGCAGCTTGTAAATCAAAACAATATACAATATAACAAATATATTACTTAAATCAGCCTAAATATAACGGAAAGTGCTAACGTAAGTTTGAAAAAATCCTGTAATTATTTTCTAGGCGTGCGCTGCGTAAACCGTTAGTTTTAGATGAAGATAATCATAAATTACACATATACAATCACAGAAAACGTCGCGGGCAAAACTAGTAATACAATAAAAATAATTAATAACATATAATTACGCACTCTAATCGAAAATTCAGCCGTGAAGATACACATAATATGCATGTTAATTAAACGACATCACATCATCCAAAATCTCTTTCGCTCCGAGCGTCCAATAAATCTTTACATCCGTGCCGGCATCGTCTTAACACCATGTCTCGTTAGTAACAGATAACCCATCCGTTTATATTATAATAATATATTTAATCATTTTTAATCTGCAGTTACTGATAATAGGTTCCGTCGATCGGTATATGGATGATAATTGGAGTTGTCTAACGGAAGATTACCATCGACTTTAGTTTAAACTTAGTATGGATGTAATGTACTTCAATTTGAAACACGGTTCATAAATAGTAATGCTCAATTTGAATTTACAAGATATTGGAATGTTTCGTCGACTATCTAAACTTAGTAGTGTTGAAGCACTAAGTCTGTTTAAGTTGTTGAGTCGTCGTTAATGGTGCTCCCGTTTATCGTAGCCACGCTGAAGTTACTACTGGTTTTAGCATGAATGGGTCGGCTCTCTCGGGGTAGTACCACCCTCTTACAGAAAACTGACGTGAAGTAATAGTGCTCATCATTGTTGCGTTTCGTTCGGTCAGTGAGAGCGCCGGAGGCCCACTTCTCCTCTCCCCTACCTTCACTCCCCACTGCGCCCCCTCTCCCCCCACAAAGGATGGAAACGCACTTGCGTCTCTTCTGGTGTTGTTACTGTCTATGGACGGCAGTGATCACTTAACATCAGGAGACCCGCCTGTTCGTTTGAACCCTATGATAGAAAAAAAAGGTTAATAATCTGTATTAGTTATGTTATTTTGCCTGTAAATTAAGTTAAGGTTACCATGGAGCTGGGTTAGCCATAAAAGCTCCTGAATAAACAAAAAAAAAATAGTTACGACCGTAGCTCTGCACGACTAGATTACGAAATTGTTGTTTCAGTAATCATTATTTTTCCTTTTTAATGGTTCATTATTAATTTTTAAAGTAAAACTTTTATTACATCGTCTCAAACTTTTTCGTCTGTGTGTTGCATGTCGCGTGATGGTCGGCCGCGGAGTAGGGATAAAGTGAAAGGCGCTCGTCAGAGCAGCCAGGGCCAATATGGCGGCGCCTATAGTTCGCAGCAGCTGACCGTGTAGTGTATAGACTATTATTAGTTAAATGTCTATAGTGTGAAGTTTCACTTTTACCGTGGTTTCATAAAACCACACAATCTTTTTATACGTATGATTTGTTTTTACATTGAGATAATTGTCAATGTTATATTTTACCGATGACATAAATACAAGTGGCATTTAAGATTAATATAGAGAATAATAAAGCGATCCATGAAAAGCTAAAAGAGAATCGAGAAAAGTCAGTGCGTTGAATACATGAGAGTACATGAAAGTGCAAACATTATTTAGCTTAAGTATGTTTTAGTGTTATAGTTTGATAAAAAAATTGCCAGTACCTTTTTTAGCATTGGCTAAACTTTAATTACAACTTTATAGAATTTATCCATGCACGAATATTGCACATTAGACGTGCCTCAAAGTAAACAAAATATAAAGCTAATAACGATACGTAAAACATCATTTTGTCATTTGTAACAATTAATAAAATATTAGAGAAAAACAACTAGGACAGTGTATGTTACTCATTTTATAACTAATTTAAATGCTTTTTTTTATCTTGTCATTTCAATATTATAGCGTTTTTAAACAGCAATAATTGTTGCAGGTTTGTTACACCATCATATCACACGGCAACAGCCAAGTTTCGACATATTATTCACCGTTTACTTGTAACCATTGCGACACATCGGCCACCTGCACATCACGCGACATGAGGCGACAAGTACGGGGAATTGGACCCTCGTCACCACCCTGGGATCGTAAGGCTCACCTCATACATTGTATCGGAGTTGAAGACACTCTCGGTTCAGACTTCGAACGGTAGTGACTTTTTTTAGGTTTAGATACGGTGCTATTAGTTCATACCTCGAACAATAGTTTCCTTTTAATGTTAAAGTTAATATAATTAAAGTGTATTCTTTTGTTATTAAATATTTATTATTAAAAGTGCAATTTTTTTTAATCTCGCGGACGCGCCCCACGTAATTGGTTTATTAAGGACACAAGTTTTTATTTATTGTTTATAAGGCTTGCATAAAAACGTGAGTTTTACATTTCTATACTTGTAAGGCAGTAGTGGAAAGCCTTAAAGGCAATAAGAATAACGTTTAGCTATCTTCAACTGGAACCAAACAAGAAGATAACAGCGGCCGGTTGTAAAATATTAAACCGAATGTGCGTTCAGAACACAAGAGATAAAAACATGTTATGTCAACTCAATTCACATGGGCAAAAACTAAAAAAGAAGGGGCGAAAAGTAATGAAACTAAGCCGAGTTTGTAATCACAGAAAAAGTACACATAAAAATACAGTAAAGCACATAAAAGTTAAATACGTATTGAATACTCGCTTTAAAAAGGTTTCAAATTAAATGCACCGCGGACGCTGAACGTTCGCCATCTTGCTCTTTTGTCTCGCTTTGGTTACGTTAGGTTAGACTTGCGAAAAGGATAACGAGAACTTGCCTCGGGCGAGCGCGGTGCATTTAATTCGATACCTTTTTAAACTTAGTATTTAACTTTTTTGTAATAACACTGTAAGAGTCGAAAATAGTAAAGAAGCAAACATTTTTATAATACATTTACTGTCCGTTAATCTTTGAGATGAGGAAACTGATAATGTTGCTTCTAAAACAAAGCAAAGCACTCGACCGGTAAGGCAATGTACGTAAAATTAATTAGTGTATTGTGCGCTTCACTTTGGACGTAGGCTTATCTCGGATTACATAGTATACGTGTTATTCTAACATACTGCTTATTTAATTATACTGACACTAGTCATGCCTGTGGCTTTGCACAATATACTATTATGTAATGCGTTTATTACTTGTGAGGAATTATAATAACAATTATAGGTTATAGATGACCCTAAAATGGATGGCGTAGTTTATGTTAAGAAATAGGTTTTTTTTTCATTCTTGATTTATTGATCACTATAATAGGTAATATTTCGGGATTTAGTCATTTATATTTTTTACTGTGATGCGACAAACGAGGGTAAGGACTTTCGTCGGTGTGTATTTATATCTACCTCTCTCCCACGCCTTGAAAGGCTTAGTGAGGTTTAATGTATCATTAAATTCGTCTTAATTATGCGTAGGATATACGTTACCTATGTAAGTATGCAGTCTATAAATCAAAAATACAGAGGTTCTACAGTCTGCTTTCATTGTTATTCTTTTAATATTTGATCCTATTTGCTACGGATTTTGTAATGTAATTTTCAACATCTATAATTATTGTTATTTATTTTTGATATCTTAAAGAAGTCATACACGTGTGAGTTATACAGTATGACTATAGGTGGTATAGCCACGCCGAAGCTATCACTGGGTTCAGCATGAATAGGTCGTCCCGCCCGGGGCAGTACCACCCTCTCATAGAAAACCGACGTGAAATAACAGTGCTTGCATTGTTGCGTTTCGTTAGGCCAGTGGGAGCGCCGGAGGCCCACCTCCCCTCTCCTCTCCCCCTCCCTCCTGTCCACCAAACGCAGGCTGGCAACGTACTTGCGACTTCTCTGGTTGTTAGTGTCTATGGACGGTGGTAATCACTTAACATCAGGTGACCAACCTGTTCGGTTACCTGCTATGACATAAATAAAAATAGGAATCATCGAAACTACTTCATTTATGTAGTTAATGCTAACTTTAGTTATGTATTACAACAGTCACAAAGACCGGGGTTCCTACTGAAGCCAGAACCGAGTTTTCCTCCTATACCAGAGACACTGTATATGGCTAGGCATACCGTTCGAGCATGGCATCGTAAGTACTATTGGTTTAAAGCAAAATCAAGCGTAACGATGATACTTACACAGTCAAACATTATGCAGGTTTTAATATCCATATGAGAGCCAGTCACCTTCTTGGTTTAACATATTCACCAGTTTAACCTATGTTCCCACTTAGGGAATTTCCCACAACAAATGAGATTCTGGACAAACATTAAACCCTATATACATAACAGTCAATTGCCGACTTTATGTCCGTATATCACTTCAGAACGTTTGCATCTTTTTTAAAAATATATATATCAAAAGGAGGCAAACGAACAGGTGGGTCACCTGATGTTAAGTGATCACCACCGTCCATAGACACTAGCAATACCAGGGTAGTCGCAAGTGCGTTGCCAGCCTGTGTATGGGGGAGGGGTAGGGAAACAAGGAAATGTGTATGGGGGAGGGGCAGGGAAAGAAGGAAAGGAGGTGGGCGTCCGGCGCTCTCACTGACCGAACGAAACGCAACAATGCAAACACTGTTACTTCACGTTGGTGTTTTGTGAGAGGGTGGTAGTAGTTCGGGCGAGCCGACCCATTCATGCTGAAACTAGGCTACAGCATGGCTCTACCACCTTTTATATATCTATTAGAATAACTCTTTTTTTTTCATGTTCGAAGCTGTCAGAACACCGATTGTATGAAAGAATAGATTAAAAATATCCATAGTAACTGAGCGACATAGTCACTGAGCGAGTGAAACAGAAGACAAGGAAATCATAAAAAATATTGACGGAATTGGCATTCAATTATTTAGTAGTAATTTTATTTCAGCACCGTCGCAATCTTCTCACACTCTTGCTTTACATGTGTGGGGGTAACCGTGCCAGGGCGAACCCTCTAACGGTAGCAATGGTTCGACGTCCTACTTTAGGACGTGTCTGTGGGTCGAGGACAAGCCTCTTGTGAGTTTTTAAAGCACGCCTCGATCACTCACTCTCTGGGGAGCGAACGAGCGTTTGTGCCTGTTATTTTATCATTTTCCTTCTCTCGGTACTCTGATTAGCTGGGATTTCGATATTACTGTTATCGGGCGGTCTCGTGTGAAGCGGCGCTACGTTCTGGAGGTGAACATGCACCGATCTATCCGCTCTCCGAAACATGTTCGTGGCGAGGCTGCTTATAAAACTGTCTAGGCTCTCTACTCGCAGATCGCGTGCGATCGTCGCGTTCTTCACATCGCGGAGCCCCGACGATCGTTCTTACCGTCTGGCTTTGTTGGGTTCGTAATCTGCGTTTAATAGTCTCTGATACGCAACCGAACCAAGCCGGGGGCCGGGGCTGCGTACGTGAGACGTGATCTTCAGCACATGGTCTAATGCTATTTTCATAATGACGTGACAAATCTTTGACTACTTGCTGCGTTAAATTTAACGTCAAAAATCATTCCGATAACGGCGCAGATTAGATGTTCTCACACCTGTGTCTTTCCAATAACTCGAATATAGCGTTCACTGAACTCCTAAACCACTAGGCTAGTTATAATGCCTACATCTATCATCACGCAACCCAATAATAGTTCATAACGCTACAATGTCTTCCCATATCTGCATCTAGTGTGATACATGCAGTTATGGAATTAGCATTAATAAAAAAGGAAGGGTTGGTCTCGTTTTCTTCGTAAGCGCAACTGAAGAAAGGCTGGAAACTAGTAAAATATAAAAGGAATTATTACCCAATAGCCATCGCAATCATTTTTCAAAGCACAATAATTTATGGCAAATTTCGCTATATACTACGAACAATGGTAATCCAATCCACAGGCGCAGCACGTCTCACCTTACATCCAATCATTTGTGACTGTAATTCGGGTGCGTTTCGAATCCCTTACCCACACGCATAACAGTCCGGTCTGGTCTGTTCGGTCTGTTCATACAAGATTACATTAGACTATAGTGCGAATACGGTTTATACCTCTAACTGTTCTTTATGGATAACAGTTGAAAACGTCTGTTTTAATACAAGCTCATTGCTGTTAATAGCAGCATTTTAATTAAAACTTTCTATTAACCTACTTTAAAACCTAACATAATGTTAGTTATTATCTTATCTATACTAATATAATAATAATCTATACTTATATTATAAAGAGGTAAAGTTTGTGAGTTTGTGACGTTGTAGGGGGTAATCTCAGGAACTACTGGTCCGCTTTGGAAAATTCTTTCAGTATTATATAGCTCATTTATCGAGGAAGGTTATAGGCTATATATCATCACGCTAAGAACAATAGGAGCAGAACACCAATGAAGAATGTTTCAAAATCGGGTTTGTTTTTTCTCTTTAGAGCTTCCGCTGCGTGTTATCGTTAGCCCAAAGTAGGTATTACACGTGAACGAAGTCGCGGGCAGAGGCTAGTAATATTATAAAGAGGTAAAGTTTGTGAGTTTGTGACGTGGTAGGGGGTAATCTCTGAATCTACTAAACCGATTTTGGAATTATCGATAGAAAGCCACGTTATTCGTAAGTTTCATAGGCTATATATTAAACCAAAAAATGAAAGACTTTTTTGTGGTAGTCGGATTAGCAAAGCAAGTAGGAGAAAAAATGGTGGAACGAAAACGTTTCTTACGAACGCTGCCTTAATGATGAGAGATATATGATTGAGTTCTAGAGAAAAGTTGTAGAGTTTGATAATGTCTAAAAAAAAATCAGCGACAGCATATGTCTAACTTCAAGGTTTTTTTTTTATTATCAGGTCGGGACAATGTTAGCCGTTACATCTAGTCTATACTAAGCTCTATATAGAATTTCAAGATATTCTTGTTGTCTTTATTTGTAAAACGGTAATCTCTGGAACTACAAGTCGGATTAGAAATATACTATTTAAGTTCTATAGCTTACTTATTATGCAAGGTTAAGGATTACTTACTATCACGCTCAGACCCATAGAAGGGGACCAATGACCATGCGATATGTGGGTTAGAAAGTACGTTAGAAGTATTTGGAAGGATCTTGGAATGGCATGTATTAGATTTTATATTTAATTCATAATCTTGTGTCATTTGGCCTATATTTTGTAATATTAGTGCTATTTTACATAATAGTTCGGCTATTGTCGAAAGGTGAAGTGGATGGGAAATAATACCACGGAGCATGGATTCTGACTTGCCACAAAAACTCCATGGAAAGTTCTAACAAGATGGCCACCATCGTGTTAGTTCATTGGAATGATAGCAAGAGACTTTATTAATAACATTACATTACATTAATACATTACAATAACATTATATTAATGGTGGTAGAGCCACGCTGAAACTATTATTGGTTTCAGCATGAATGGGTCGGCTCGCCCGGGGTAGTACCACCCTCTCACAGAAAACCGACGTGAAGTAACAGTGCTTGCATTGTTGCGTTTCGTTCGGTCAGTGAGAGCGCCGGAGACCCATCTCTCCTCCCCTCTCCTCTCTCCTCTCCTTTTCCCTCCCCTAACCCTTCCCTCCGAAAGATGGCAACGCACTTACGACTCCTCTGGGGTTGTTAGTGTGCATGGATGGTGGTGATCACTTAACAGCAGGTGACCCACCTGTTCGTTTGCCACCTATGACATAAAAAAAAAGACTTGTAATATAATTACCTACTCGACAATGACAGTAATAATCTACTAGAAGATTAGTTACAAAAAAAATAAAAGAACGCTAAACCAGAACAAAAGAATAGTGCTAAAATGGCTGTTATCTGAAAGATCATCAACAATTTAATATTTAATTATACGCTTCGTTAATTCTTACACGTGGAAGTGACCGAAGAAAAAAAACAAAGTACGTGGAAATATAAACCTTGAACGAGAGAAGCTTGACTTTATTCGTTTAAAAACTGTTGTTATGTTCGGGTCAAATAGTACATAGTTTTAATGTAGGAAAACTGAAGGGGAAACGGGGGCATATGTATGAGAGATTTAAATGACTCGAAAGAAGCGAGTGCGGTGTTTATGAATAGAAAAACTGATGTTTCACACTTCCTACCTACTCCAGAAAGTAGCTAGCGGTGATTATGTTGTTTGTATCGGTACCTACGGAGGACATTACTGAAGTGTGGGTAATGAAAAGAGGTTTTAATATTTTATTTTGTTTTAACCTTTTCAGTATCAATTTAGAAAATTCTCGAAAAAGGATACGTTTGATATACGTATACAATAGACGTCATGGCACACGTTTGTATAAACGTTACTATAAGTGGATAATCGTAGTAAATAGTAATAATGAAAAAACTTATTAATTATATTTGAAACTACAACACAGAAGTTCATATAAGCCTAACTATTTTTTTTTTCTTTCCTGAAGTCATCAATCTATACATGCGTGGTTAAATTTCAAAATAAGCTAAATCCAATTTTAGCAGTTCCTAATATGTTACGTTATCATTCAAGATCTTCAAAAGTTTTTGCATATAAAATTTGAAAATCATAAAACAAAATATTAAAATTTAAACTTCGTTCTCAGTGTATAAAAACAGTGGGTCTTCTGGGCAAGTTCACAAACTACGAGATAACTTGTAGTGGGCCTCCTGGGCAAGTTCACAAACTACGAGATATCTTATAGTGGGCCTCCTGGGCAAGTTCACAAACTACGAGATAAATTGTAGTGGACCTCCTGGGTAGGTTCACAAAATACGAGATATTTCGTTGTTGGCAGTCAATGTCTTAAGTTCAAACAACTGGATGGTTTCTAATTAAATTAATTATATAAGTCGCTTATCTCAATATGATACATTTTATCAATTATTATTAAAGCATAATTCAAGCCTTAGGAAGTTAACGTAACAACTATTCTATTAAATAATCTATATCACTTTTATATGGAGAATAAGTTTTATTTATACTTTGTAATACGTTAGAGCTCAAAAAATACTTAACCGATTATAAAAATTATTTTTCCTGTACGAAGCTCAACAAGCTGTTTGCTGTACCTTCAGCAAACAGCAAGAATTGTATTTTATTTTCGAAACATATACTAAGCCGCGAGTAAAAGCTAGTCTATGTATAAATAGGCAAACATGTAAGCATTAGGCAAACGAGGCAGGGCAAACATTTTTGTAGGTGGTAGAGCCACGCTGAATGCCACGCTGATTTCAGCATGAATGGGTCGTCTCGTCCGGGGTAGTACCACCCTCTTACAGAAAACGGACGTGAAGTAATAGTACTTCTATTGTTGCGTTTCGTTCAGTCAGTGAGAGTGCCGGAGGTGGCACTACCTTTCCCTTCCCCCTCCCCTCCCCCTGTCTCCATCCCTCCTCCCCCAAACACAGGCTGTCAACTCACTTGTGAGTCCCCTGGTGTGTCTATGGACGGCGGTGATCACTTCAGGTGACCAGCATGTTCGTTTGCCTCCTATGATACAAAAAAAATTGAATTACGACCACTAGTAAAAATAAAAGGTAATAAAATAACCCGAAAAATGTTCCGTGTAAAGGATATGATTTCAAGAATTTTTATTATATGAAATATAATAGATAATCGGAACTATGATTACCGAAAGGCCACCAAAACCCTGTAACCCAAAGCTGGCGGAGGTTTGCCCGTAGGCCGCTGTCCCACAGCGAACGGTAACGTGAGAACCGACGCGCTGTATCACCTTACATTATCCATTATTCGCCACACAGCTCACCGGCGATTTTATTTGGGTTCCGCAAGACTTTCCTTTATATTTGAACATATCATCTACTGGAATACTAAATATGATATTATTATTATCATTGCATAATATAAAACAATGTCCCCTACCGCGTCTGTCTGTCTGTTCGCGATAAACTCAAAAACTACTAAGCAGATTTTCATGCGGCTTTCGCCAGTGGATAAAGTGGTTCATAAGGAACGTTTTGATATATAATTTGTCAAGAATTTTTTTTTAAATCAAGGCGGGACAACGTCTGCCCGACCCTCAAGTAGTATATAATACTATTATCTTAATATGACCGATGCAAAGATGGATTAGATGATAGTGTGTTTGGACATAGCGTCGATGGACGTAAGTTCGAATCCTAGCAACTGGGACGGGCCTTTTGGTGAAAGAAATCATCGTGTTAAAACCATAACAGGGCTTTTTCTATGTCCACCTGGCTAGCTACCCACCTTCAGGTTGAGAATCTGTCTCCAAGCATTTTTTCATGTGTTCTGGAAGGTGCTCTTTCCTTACCATATTTTTCATTCACCGTCGGTTAATAATCCTACCCATTTTAATTATTCTATCTATACATATAATAAAAATGAAGTGTCTGTATATAATATCAAAATAAAAATTTTTGACTGATTGGGTATGAAAGTATACATACACGCATCTGAAAACAAAAATGCAATTTTTAAAATTTTTGTCGGTCTGTCTGTCTGTCTGTTTGTTCCGGGTAATCTTCGAAACGGCTGAACAGATTTTGACAGGAATTTCACTAGCAGATACTTTCAATGGTAGATAACGAACCTAATAAAAAGTAATTGTGGTTATTCTATTTTAGACTAGCTGTTACCCGCAACTTTGTCTGCATGAAATTTAGCAAGATATCAACTCATTCTTTATTTTTAATAAGAGAAATAATTATCGGTTTATTGTTTACATTTCGACATTATAATTGTTAATAACATTAATGATATAGAGGTCTTCCTAATAAGATCTTAGATTATAACGTAACGAATTTCATAATACAATTTGTTGCGGAACAGACAAGCGTTTATTTTTTGTATAGTCACAAAATCTTAATTATAATAATGGCAATGTATATTGAATGTAATGTGAATATAAATCTTTATAATAATATTTTAAGTTATTGTTTCAATAGTTCCTTATACAGTGTAAGTGAGCACTGAGGTAGTTATATGTAATACTAACAGCGTGCCAAATGAGGTTTGTCATCAGCAACATATTTGGAACCATAACCAACCATATAACTACCTCAGTGCTCACTTACACTGTATAAGGAACTATTGAAACAATAACTTAAAATATTATTAGAAAGATTTATATTCACATTACATTCAATATGTTACTTTTAGTGGCGTGCGCGTCGTACTTACAATTATCTTTAAAGAGCATTTCTATAACTGTACATAGTCTCACAATTTTATAATTCGTTAATACGATTTTAAAAAAACGCGTGCGGAGCTGCGGGTGCAGCTAGTAAATAATATACACAGATTTCGAAAAATTTGTTGATAGACTTCAGGGTTCAAAATTGCGAATATCTAATTGATATACCCACGATCAATCTACTCAACTGCTAGGGTTTTTATTATCTACTCAAACTACTTAGCCAACCTTAAATAATTGTACGGAATGCTAAAAAATAATCTTCATACAAAGACCGTAACATTGTTTTTTTTAACCCTCATTGCGCCTCCCGCGATGATTCACGCTCGGAAAATAGTACACAGCTCTATGCTGGACGAACTATAACACACGACTGGTTATAGGAAACGAATGGTACTCTCATGAATGGATCGATAAAGGTTCTCGATGTTTTCCATGAATTTATGAGATATAATAATATGGGGCGTTATAAATAAATATCTTGATTTTTGTTCTATAAATCCATGTGAAAACAAAAAAAAGTAAGAAGTTCAAATCTGGACCATTTTTAAGAAAGTTACGTCCAAATAACTAAAAAAAGGATCTTTCGAGTGACTAATTACAAAATTTCAAAATATACCAGGATATCTGTTTTGAATGGGATTTGAATTGAAATAAAGACTAAATAAAGGAAATAAAAAATACATTTTCAAACAATTCGATTTAGCGTGGAACGCCCTATATATAAAACAGATTAACAAGTAATATCGAAATAATGTACTACGGAAATGTCTATCTCAAATAGGCCTACACAAAACTTGGTGATAGTATATACATTTTTTCGAAGGATATCTAAAAAACTGTATACATACATTTTACCTTTTTACCTTACCTTTTACATAATATAAAAAATATTGGGTTAGTTACGAAACCATTTTGATTAGTATAAAATAAATCAATTTCCAATAAAATGTAATTACGTTGAGTATTTAACATACATCGACATTGTCACTCATAACAACAATAAAAAAATACGTTTCATGAACCCTCGGCGTTAAATTGTGTAGGTCACAATGCGCCTAAAACTCTTTTACTCTTACGATGCCACATTCCTACATTTCAGCCAAACGAAGCCGGAGCTTGTCGCTAGTACAATATAATAAATATTTTCTTTTGTATATTAATAAAACAAAAGGTTACAAAACAAAGAAACGAACAACTGTCATAGTTAAAGTGGATTTTACATGCATACCAAAGTTTGCAAGAAATATGTGTATGACAGTTTACATATTTTGAAGCGATGATGGCTTAGTTGATAGCGTGTTCGGACGCCACGTAGGTTCAAATCTTTGCAACTGAGTCCAAAGCTTTCGGTGAAGGAAATCACCGAGGTGAAACCATGGTATGATGATGGTAAGACTTTTTTCTAAGTCCACCTGACTAGCTGTCACCCTTGTGTTGAAAATCTATCGTTGAGCAACTGTTGGTGTGTTCCGGCAAAGACCCTTCGTTATTTAACATCAGATGAGTTTCTGGATGGTCGACTGTTTGGTTTCACAAAATCGAAATCTATTACTGATGCTGGTGCAATGCTCATAAACCATATATTGCGAGCCTGGGAGGATTCGCAGCATCCTGCAATCCTGCAATGCAATTAGTATGTTCTGCGATCTGTCTAAGGCCTTTGATTGCGTTGACTATAGTACGCTTATTCTTAAATTGTTTTAATTTAATAAAATAAATAAACTATGGTGTATGTGAATCTTCTCTCGACCTTTTAGTCTCTTATTTACAAGATCATTGTCAGTAAGTTAGCATAAATGGGGTAAACGACTTTTGCGCGAATCGGTGTCCCTCAGGGCTCTATTTTAGGGCCGTTTTTGTTTTTAATATATATGAATGATCTGCCGCTAATGGTTAATAAATGTGCTGACATGGTGCTTTTTGCAGATGATACTTCACTTATATTTAAAGTGAAACAGATAGATTCAGAGGTTGGGCATCTGAATAATACAATAAATAACATTTGTCATTGGTTTGCGTTAAATAAGTTATTGCTAAATACGATAAAACGAAATATATGAGATTCATCTTACCAAATGTTAGACAGGTTAATAGTAGAATCAAGATCGAAGGGAATTTGGTAGAGTTAGTTGACAATGCTGTATTCTTAGGAATCACACTAGATTCTAAATTACAATGGGGTCCTCATATAAAAAAATTGGCTAACAGGTTAAGTTCGGCTGCATACGCAATACGTAAAATTCGCCAGCTTAAAAATATTGCCACTGCTAGGTTAGTCTACTTCGCTTACTTCCTTAGCCTAATGTATTATCGTATTCTGCTTTGGGGGACGACTGTTGATGTAGACACCATATTTTTATTACAAAAAAGGGCAGTTCGAGCAATATATAATATGGGACCTCGAGAATCATTAAAAAGAAGTTCCAGGAATTCATTATCCTAACTCTACCCTCCCAATACATTCTTGGTAATTTAATGTATAAAATTTTGAAAACCTGCATTTTGTAAAGGACCGGCGTGATCTAAATACTACAAACTGTAACAAACTGATCGTCCCATGTTTCAGAGTTGGCAAAACCAGTAATAGTTACTTAGGCAATAGTGTTAGGTTTTAAAATAAAGTCCCAAAACATATTACTGATTTGCCGCATTGTGTGTTTAAGCACCATGGCAAGCGGGTTTTGGTGTCAAAAGCTATTATAAAATCTATCAACGTGTGAACGATAGTGATGTCTGGAATCGACTCCTTTCTGTGCATCCACTAAAAACGATTCTGACGTGTAATGTATTTCAAATATTACCTATATGTATGTTAAAAAAATAAACCAGATCGAGTTTCTTGCCGGCATTTTTTCTATGACTGGGTTGTTTTCCGAACGGGTGGTAGTTTTGACGTTTATAAGCGCCTTATTAGGGCCTAAACTGAATAAAGTATTTTTGATTTTGACTTTGGTCAATGGTTAAAAGTTATAACTATTAAAAACCGTATATTTATATACATATTAATAAATAACAGAATAATGTTTGTTCAGTATACCAAGTTACTGTTTAAAGTTTAAGACCCTTCAATCGTGGGGTAGTTCATGGACACATTTAACATATAAAATAATAATATTAAAACCAATACTAATAAACAACAAAGAGAACCTTAGTTAAAGTTTTTTTTTACCTTAAAAGTATTGGAAGAATACTCTTAAACGTAAAAAAATCATACCTAGGTTCAATGAACAAAATTCAAGGGGCGCTTTTCAAGGTTAATCATTACGTAACTGCTTACACGTATATACACGTTACCGCTTACACGATATATACGTAACATTATTATTAAATCACCTGAAGCTTATTTAATTAATTAGGTCGAATATTAAGCACTATTTTTTTATTGATTTAGAACGAGAAGCAAGTAATGAGTGATCTGTGAGAGTATTGCACTTATCAAGGAAGCCACACTTGGTGTATGGCAGTTGCAATCTTGTCGTGTACAATTACCACTGTGAAGTAAAGACCTCTCGTTCACAGTTGGTGGTCTACTCTGCAGTCGTGTTGTTCCTCAAGGGCATCACTCCAAAATCTCTTCCCTTGCCTGTCGTCTTGTCTTATCAAGCAACTCATGTCAACTTAACTTGTTGATTTCTTTGCCGAAGGCTCCATGGTTGTTTTAGCTCTTTTAGATAATGGAAAGTACTAACTAATGAATTTTACGTTTGAACCTGCCAGTATGTCATGGACTGGCTAAGATTTTACAGACTGCTATCAGTAGGTACGACCTATGTTGGTGCCATATTTTTGGAAGTTGACTATAAAGCAAATTAAAATACTTTCTTCAGTCATTTACAACTAAATACTAAGTTATGGACTTTCTAAAAACATATGATAATATAAAGTGTTAAATTATTATAAGGCAATAACACAAAAGTTGATTAAAACCCACTTCATAAGTATGAGAGAGCAGACATTTGTATAAAATATTGCTTATTATATACGCATC
>MU159613.1:148426-158597 GCA_015888305.1 Antheraea pernyi | reverse complement strand
GAAGGTATGTCCTTTTTATAATGTTTCTTTTTTATATCTGTAAAATAAATATTGGTATTTATCTAAAACAAATAGGTGGTCCTTGATTTAGTAGGTGGTAGAGCCACGCTGAATCTATTACTGGTTTCAGCATGAATGGGTTGGCTCGCCCCCGGTACTACCACCCGACCCACAGAAACACCGACGTGAAGTAACAGTGCTTGCATTGTTGCGTTTCGTTCGGTCAGTGAGAACGCCGGAGGACCACCTACCTTCCTCCTCTCCCCTTCTCCCTTCCCTTCCTCCTTCTAGTCCAAAACACAGGATGGCAACGCACTTGCGACTCCCCTGGTGTTGCAAGTATCTATGGACGGTGGTGATTGCTTAACATAGGTGACTCACCTGTTCGTTTACATGCTATGATATAAAAGAAAAAAAACAAAAACAAATTTTGGTGTCAGTTTGACATCCAATTGCAAAGCAATATCAAATTGTAGACAGCAAACCGCTAATGTTGGGGTATATATTTGTTAATAAAATAGCCTCTAAAAATTTCCATCCCGATTATTTACCCCCTAAATTTAGAAGGAAAATCCCTAAGTTGGAAACGCTTGCGGTGATATAGTCTGCGGGCCGGAAACATACGGGCCAGCAATTAATTCTCATTGTAAGATGGCATAACAATTTGTTTTCCGGGTGCTTTTAATAATTTTGATATGGTATTCCCACAAGATATTTGAGGTTTCATGCATTCATTTTTTTTTAATTTTGTTATTGGCAACCAATCTTCTAATTTATGATTGACATTCCCCAGTATAATCCAATTTTATTACAAGTGTGTTATGATCATTTCAATGTTCTAATAAATTCATGGGCTCCATTGTTAGAACTTTCCGCTGAGTTTTTGTGGTATCTCAGAAGTTATGCTCCGTGGTATTATTTTCCATTATGTAAAACGCAAGCAATATTACAAAATATAGAGTGAAATATTACAAGATTATGAATAAAATATAAAATCCACTACATGATATTCCAAGATCCCGCCAAAAACTCCCAGAGTGGTCCCTAGTTTCAAACCAATGCATCCCTCGCGTTAGAGTGAGAGTGTGGTGATGTGTGCGGTATGGTGTGCGTAGTACAGAGAGTGAAAGTGTGATGTAATGGCCGGTGGGGTTTGCGGTGCAGGAGTTGCGTAGCGCGGGGAGCGAAGGTGTGCTGTAATGGTCGGTGTGGTATGCGGTTCAGGAGTTGCGTAGCGTGGAGAGTGAAGGTGTGTGTAATCGCCGGTGTGGTGTACGGTTCAGAAGCTGCGTATCGCGGAGAGTGAAGGTGTGGTATAATGGCCGGTAGGGTATGCGGTGCACGAGTTGCGTAGCGCGGAGAGTGAAGGTGTGGTGTAATGGCCGGTGTGGTGTGCGGTTCAGGAGTTGCGTAGCGCAGAGTATGAAGGTGTGGTGTTGTGAATGGCCGATGCTGTTATTTTTCTGTTGTAATATTCTTATGGTTCAAAGTGTTTCCTACGGGTACAAATGGGCAAGTACATCTGTTTGCGGGATGAACTTCATTTACAGATTTTTGTATAATTTTAAACTGGGACTGCTATATTTTTTAAAATTTTGTAATACCTGTAACTTTTTCGCGTTTGAAGTAAAAGAAAATATAACAATGGTACAAATGTCTAGAAATATTTTAGGATGGAACTCCGTTAACACAGTTTTGATATCTCAAAGTGGGGTGCTGGTCAAATTTGGGCGTAGCACGAGGAGTGAAGGTGTGGTGTAATGGCCGGTGCTGTTATTTTTATGTTGGGATATTCTTATGGTTCAAAGTGTTTTCTATGGGTACAAACGGGCAAGGACATCTGTTTGTATGATGAACTTCATTTACAGATTTTTGTATAATTTTAAACTGGGACTGCTATATTTAAAAAAAAGTTGTAATACCTGTAACTTCTTCGGGTTTGAAGTAAAATAAAATATAAAAGTGGTACAAATGTCTAACAATATTTTAGGATCGAACTCCTGTAACACAGTTTTGATATCTGAAAGTGAGGTGCGGGTCATAATTATAAAACGATATAACTTTTTTCACTTTGAGGTACAAATGAAAATAAAAACGGTACAAACAAAGCACTTGGTAACGCCATCTCTTAATTTTTATGTGTATTATTTCCTCTTCCTTATTCCGCATATTTTATCTATACTTTCGAACGCTATTTATTATCTATGTAGTTTATACAACCCCTTCCCTTCCCAAAAGTTGTTTAGGTTATGTTTTCACAAATAAAGAATTACTCTAGAAAATAAAAGTTTGTTGTCATTTCTTGTTAACCTGAAAGTGATTAGCAATGTATCCATTAGTAATAAATGTAATAAAGATCAACAGAATTCGCTACGCGCTTTCCTTATAATTAGGTAATGCATGATTGTTCATAATTGTAAAAGATATCTTTTGATTGAATAGAGATATCACAAAAAACTGATGACGGCAATCGATCGAGCGTGATCGAAAACCCCCATTTTAACACTAAACTTTTTTTGTTTCGATCTTGCCCAGCGGCGAAACATTAACGTGGGATGAGCCAGAACAGAAAAATGAGCATTGAGCTTTAAAGTGGGGTTCCAAGTCCACGTCGCTAGCTAGATACAGAAGCATTTAAGAAAAATTCATCCAAGTCTAGAACATAATGTGTATGCTCCAAACCGATGGCCAATTTATGTTGCGACACCATTATATTTGATAACAAATTTAGACTCCGATTGTAAGCCAGGGTCTCATTGGATATCAATACATATAAATGAGAACGGTGTTGGCCAGTATTTTGACTCATATGGACGCTCACCTACAGGATACCACAGATTGTTTTTACAAAGGAATTCAAGGAGATGGTATTTCAGTACATGTTATTACAAAATGTTTTTACATCACTTTGCGGCGAGTACTATCTAATGTATTTATACTATTAGTTCATTGGCAAAACAATGAAAGATTTTACAGGATTATTTAATAGTTACAGTTTATACAATGGTACATTATTGTCCGAGTTGTTTAGGTCATGTTTTCACAAATAAAGTATTATTCTAGAAAATAAAAGTTTGATGTCATTTCTTGTTAACCTGAAAGTGATTAGCAATGTATCTGAAGGGGCTGGTGGGACCGTGTAACTCTAAAACTGTAACTCTGTGGAACGGACCTCACGGATATAGAAGTAGAGGAAGGCCAAAAGCTCGATGGAGAGACGAACTAAAATCTATAGCTGGATAGACACTGCAAGGAGTCGCGACACTTGGTTTTCTCTGGACGAGGCCTTTACCCGAAAAGGGGTCCACGAAAATTAATGACAAAAAGAAATTGTATTTAAAAAAATGTAACAATGTAGTGGAATAAACAGGCTTTTTTTTATTTTATACCGTACACTAGATTCCATTTAACATTCTAGCGGCAGTAGTGAGTATGTTTAACGGTTCACATGGAGTCCATACGGGATAATATCATGGTCGAGATACATATTATACCTACCGTATACCGTACGAATGCCGCACCTCGAAACGATTTTATCGAATACAAGACGCCGTGGCGTTTACGTTCATGTTGTCTCGTTCATATGAATTGGCCATTCGAGAATCGTAAGCAATCGCGCGCGTGCCCGCATTTGCCCCTGTGCGTTGCATCAACCGGTTGTCAATATAGAGGACAATCGAACCGAATCGTCGCTGTGTGAACGTAGCCGTACACATCACATCGGTGGCAGCTGTACCTTTGGCACAGTGTAAATATAAGAGACAATATGGAAACTACCTACAAACGCTCGAAAACACACTCGCATCATAAACATACGCATCGACGAGAGATTTTAAATAGTACTCTATGGACAGCACCGCGAAAACCGCTTAGGGAACGCCGCTGATTACAAACCCCACGTATAAATAGCTCCAGTTTGCATACATTTTTAGGTGTCGAGTTACAGTACAGCAAGACGCGCCAGATCGGCTCTTACAATAGTAACTTTTGTTGCGACATGTAATACACCTTAAAACAGATAATTACAATAAATTACTAATAGAGCCGGACTCATAACTTCTTATGCTTAACTATTTTTACTGCATTACTTTAAGTCGATGAATTCTTTAACAAAATATATATATATATATATGACTCAGTCGAAACTAAACAATAATACTGAAAGATTGAAGCAACTTTGCGAGCACGGCAGAAAAATGTCAGCTTGCACCGTAAATAGATATGATTGCTACCTACATTTCACTACAACAATAAACTGTATTTTTCTTCACTTATTCTATGCTTAATCACAAATTATATATTACCAAGATAAGGAAGACACTATAATGGTTCGTCATATATACACATAATTAAATTTTATTGATTGGAATATCGTAAAAAAACAAATTTCAAGATTTTAAGAAATTCTCAAGTTTCGGTCTTTAAATTTTTTTACTACATTATAAATTATTATATGGCTCTATTTTTATCTAAATAGAAAAAAAAAACGATCTCGAGTTTATAGTGTCAGAGATTGATTCGATGTTTATTATCGATTAAAATAACCTTTTTTCCTATGTCTAAAAATCGATTATTTGATTAGGCGATCTTAAGTTACTATCCCTATTTAAAAATATATATAAGCAAGCCGTAGTCGACAGGTGTTTTATTTTGAATATCAACACTGCGTAGAATGTAATAATGAGTTGTTAAAAACATTGCTTCAAGCTTATTGTATTGTTCCCAGGATATGGTGTTGGAGTTTGAACATGATGTACGTACTCGGGGTGATGGTACCTTGGTGTTCACCGCTGTCACTCCGGACACTAGTCTGCGTCAGACCCTTCATTCCGGATTTGGAACTCTCACAGGTACTATATTTTTTTAATTCGATGTCCGGTCAGCCTGTTTGCTTCTTTGTATAATAAAAACAAATGTACTGTTATTTTTACTTGGTGTACCAATTAATCCTGTTTGCTTCTGTGCATCATAGAAATATATATAGCTTAATAAAATTTTAAATTTGTAAAAAATTATAATTTAGATGACAGTTAAAACAAATAATTACAAAATATCAAACATTTACAGCCTAGTATGTTTATAGAACTACTTCTATAATAATTGGATAGATGGAGTTTAATACAAATTTGGCTTTTATGTCGTTGCATGTGATATCATGTATTGTCTTTAATTTATCTCCAATCCTACGATGAATAAGATCAGTGTTAGTATATATAAAAGCTGCGTTACTCGACAAAGTTTCAAATCCCTAGAGTAAGCCAGTGTTCTTCCCGGATGCTACCCCGGAAAGCTATCATTTTAAGGTTGAAAATGAATGAATGAATAAAATGAAAATGGCACCTGTAAACCTATGAACTATACAAAGTCCCGTAGTTACATTTACTTACTTTGGTATACTACTAGACTCAGACAGACTCTTACACATACACATAAATACATACCTACCTTACGTTTAACACGTAATCAAAATTTTTCCTTTACGTGTCAGAAGAAATTTATACTTCAGAAATCTTGGACTCAGATTCAGACTCAGAATCAGATTGGACTTGAATGATTGATATAATAAATTGAACACTAGTAATAATATTAAAAAAACATTTTGTGGTTTTGTGAAAGCACGATGCAAGTGGGATTTTTTTTTGGATCGTAGGCATTTAACTGTAAATTTCCTGAAAATTGTTCGATTTAGGGTATTCAAATTTAATAATTGGAAATAATAATGATAATAGTAAATCAATAGTAGACAAGGTATCCAACTATATATTTTTATTTCAATCTGCGTATTAGAGTATGGAATACATAATAAATACAATAATTCAGATGATACACATATTGGTGTTGTGGCTGTTCTGCCGCACACCTTTCACTTTACCCCTACTCTGAGCGCCGGCTATAATGTGATATGCGATAGATGAACAAAACAAATTAGGCGATGGAAAAGTTTCACTTTAATAATTATATGTTATACAATTACAAACTGATGGTATATTGTTTAGGTGAATGGCACGTTATACCCAAAGAAAAGCAGTGAGACGCAAACGATGTGGTCTCGGTTGCTGGCTCTTTGGCGGCACGTCTCAAAAGAACGTACGCGGTTCGAGACCGAACCTGACACAGGTGTGTTTGATTGTAATTTTTTTTTTACGAAATATATACAATGTATACAAATTATTTGACTTTTCCTCGTCCCTAATGTATATCGGATATGAAAGATAATACTTATAATTATATATATATAGGCTGAATGGTTAAAGAGTCGCAAGATTCACAGGGATTACCAAGTAGTATTTTCTGATTCTAAACCAATAAAAAAATAGGTGCTTAATATTTGACCTAATTATCTAATAAAATATAAAAATTATACACAATCCTTTACGCCTCTATGTTAAAGCAGTATCAATAACCGCCGTTGAGTGAAATGGAAGTGAAAGCTCGAAACATTAATTTGAGGTTAAAAATTCACTCTCAACGATTTGTAGTAATATTCTCAAAGAAGTGTAAAGTGTTATATATCGGTACACAGGTTTGCTGGGTAAAGGGCTGAGTCGTCAGGCGAACCGCCTGTGGAACTACGGCGTGGTAGGGGGCGCGGGGTCCGTGGCGCTGCTGATACTGTTTCCAACACTGGCTGTTGCCGTGTGCGTGTGCAGCGCGTGCGCGGCGCTGATGGTGCCGCTGGTGACGCCGGCGCTGGCGCTGCTGCTGCACGCCTCCAACGCGCTGCTCTACGACCTCGATTGCCCCGACGCCAACAACCTCAACAGGTCAAGCGCTCACACTAACAACCTCAACCGGTCACAAACTCACACTAACAACCTCAACAGGTCACAAGCTCACACTGACAACCTCAACAGATCGGTCACACGCTCACGCTAACAACCTCAACATGGCACACGCTCAGATTAACAACTGCGACAGGTCACACGCTCACACTAACAACCTCAACAGGTCGGTCACGCGTTCACACTAACTACGATACATTTTTACCGTATACAGCACGAACTTACCATAGGCTAAGTACACACGGCGACCATACAATTCGGTTTTTTCTCGTATACGGTTTTACTGACACAAAACACGTGTTGTACATTCATACATATTTGAATAACTACCTTGAATATAGTTATCAGTTCTCACGAAAACTTGACACAGACCATTACCAACCAACTTCATTGTGTATCTTTTAGGTGAATTTTGTACTATGTGCGCGTTGTAAAAATTCATTCTTATTATCTTTCCCAAATGCGCCAAAGAAGTATACCTTCAAAAAGTGTCATGAGGTTTTAAATACGCGTCCTCGCCAATACATAAAAGAACATAGGCTTCTTTCCTCTATTTATCATTTAGAAAAAATGTACTATTCTGGAGATATAAATCAAACCAGCAAACCACAGCACACGAGCAAAGCAGTGAGCAAAAGCCAGTTCCTAATAAAACACTGCAACTGACTCATTTTGTTTTTATTGCAGATGGTTTCCATTGATTGAGGTGGTTGTATGGCGAATCGTGGTACTGGGGTTGTTGCAGCCAGCACTCGCACTTCTCCTAGCAATAGTTCTATGTCCCATTGCAGCACTGTTTCTTTTGATCGGTTAGTCAACCATACATTCTTTTTTTATATCTTAATCTTAAGAGAATGATGATTGTGACCATACTAAAAACCAAGTTACATTACTATTGACCGAGCTACCGTACTATTGACCATGTGCTTATACTAATAATCGAGTGATTTGTGACAATTGACTAACTAATAATGAGTGGACGTTTTAAAAGACGGCCGGCAATCAATTTTGTAAGCAAAAATCCCTTTTTTTACATGGGGAGACTTCTAATTCATACCCATCCTGTCGGGCAGCTGAGAATGGATCATGTCCGATTCGCACGGACTAATACCCCATGGTGCCTTCATACACATTTTAGGCGGGGAAGCAGGGACTGCCAGCTAGCACTGCGTCTGCTCTCCTGACAGGTGTAGGCCCTTCAAGAGGCACTGACTGCGGTCTGAGGGGTCAAAGATGGTAGTCCCCTCAAAGGGGGCGCGGGTGTGAAACCCCCCCTGACGGAATTGTGGCAGTTGCATTGGCACAATGGGCCTCCACCACATGGACCTGTGCAGTTTAAACTGCTAGGGCGACGGACAGGCCCGTGTCCATCGCCCCCAGGTCCCATCCTACTCATCGCCGCCATGTGTTTCGTCGACCACGGGAGGGGAGCCTAGAGGTCCGCTCCTCTCCCTCTCCGCCGCCTCCTTTGCAAGCATGACTGTTTCGCAATAGAAGGCGACGGAGAGCCACCCGGACTCACTCTCGACCATCTTGCTAACGACGATCGGGAGCGAGAGATCCGGGCCAGTGGCTGCGACCAGCTCGTGGTGTGGCATGTCCCGAGCGGTACATTCACTCAACGTGTGCTATGCGGAATCATCCACGCAGTTACAGTGATGGTACCCTGTAGTCGGCTCCCGGCCAATGCGACACAAGTAGCGCCCGAAGCAGACATTCTCAGCCTGTGTCAGCCGGAAGCTCAGGGTGCCATTCCGCCGGGTAAGCCATTCGACCATTAGTGGTTGAACAGCCTCGATTGTAATTCACTTAACGTGTGCTGTGCGGAATCATCCACGCAGTTACAGTGATGGTACCCTGTAGTCGACTCCCGGCCAATGCGACACAGGTAGCACCCGAAGCAGCCATGCCCCGAGAGCACCTGTGTCAACCGGAAGCTCAGGGTGCCATGCCACCTGGTGAGCCATACGACCATGACTGGTCGAACAGCCTTGATTGTAACAAACAAGCAAAAATCCCTCGAGATATTCTTTAAGTGATGTGTAATTTATTAGTTTTTAAGTACTTACGTATTAACACTACCGCGGCCGGCTCGCGTTATCTTTTTTCGCAAGTCTAACCTAGCCTAAGCAAACAGAGACGAAATTGTTTTGTTTTAACTTAAAAATGATTAAGTTGGTAATATACAAAATTACCAATGATTGTTAAGAGGTGACATAACCTCAAAACTTTGATCACGAATATCTCATTAGCTATGAATTTCTGCTAGGAGGGGAAGTCTTACATGGGTTTAGTTAGGTTGGGTGAGACTTGCTCAAAAAGATAAGGCGAGCTGGCAGCAGGAGCGGTCGGCGAGTGTGGTGGTGTTAATATGTAAGTACATTTTTTTTTTAATCGATTGGTTTTTTATTAATAGGAGTGATATTAAAGTAAATAAAGTGTGATTGTGGTTATTTTGTTGATACTTTTATGATATTTATACAACAATTTCTTAATTGAAAATAAACAACCAAAAAACCATTAACAGGCTTCTACGAATAGGCATCTAGATACATAATTACAATTTTCCTAGCGCATTCAATCAATGCTTAATTTATATTTTGAGAAAAAGCCAAGGCTGAGTCTTACTGACTTGATACAAAATATATCAAAATTGAATGTTCTATTTGTTTGTGTAAGCTATTGCCCGCCGACCACAGAAATGAATTTTGTCGATAATTGGTGGAAGGAATTAGGGACTCGTCACCACTGTGGGAACCTGAGACCACCACTTTTTTTTTATTCTAGCTTGACAAAATTACTGTTCTGTGCCTGATGGTAAGCACAGTACAATCCAAAAACAATGGCGACTACCGAGAGACATACTATCCATCGCCGGTCACCGTTGTCATGCCGGCCCGCGTAAGTATGTCTTCACGTTGCGCTTGAAGGACCCCATGTCATACGAAGGAGGAAACACTGGCCGGGAGATTGTTCCGGATTGATACAAGATTGTACTTCATATATTGTATCTCGATTTTTTTTTTTTTTAACTTTATTTTTGGCAACCAATCTTTTAGATTATTACTGCCATTGTCAAGTAGTTAATAGTATTTCAAGTTCTACTTTCATTCCATTTTGGCAACCAGTCTTCTAGTAGACCATCATTGCCATTGTCAAGTTTCTTGATATAATTTCAATGAACTAACAAGATGGTGGCCTACTTGTTAGAACTTTCCATGGAATTTTTGTGGCATCTCAGAATTCATGGTCCGTGGCATTATTTTCCATTCACTTCACTTATGCACAATAAACAAACTATATTACATAAAACACCACCAATTTTACACAATATAGAGTCAAGTAACACAAGACTATGAATAAAAAATAAAATCCACTACATGACAAAC
>MU159613.1:116950-148316 GCA_015888305.1 Antheraea pernyi | reverse complement strand
AACATCAAGTACTAAATACAGCATTAACCAGATAATTCTGCTAACTGAGACTGGTAAAGCCGACGTACCCTGACTTTAAAACTGAAACGGTTAGATGACATCCTGATTTCATAAGGAAGCGCATTCCATAGGAGAATAGAATAGAATAGAGGAGAATATAGAGTCAAGTAACACAAGATTATGAATAAAAAATAAAATCCACTACATGACAGACCAAGATCCCGCCAAAAACTCATATCTCGATTTGCAGACCCTATTCGTATAGCTGAGTAATTAGTGTATGTATGTTCGTGCCCAGGTGGTGGGGTGTGGTGGTGGGCGCGCGGCGTGTGGGAGGCGTGTGCGTGGCGCGCGGTCATAGTGCGTGCGGCGCGCGTCCCCGCACACGACTCCGCGTTCTGTAGACGCGTGCGCGGCCCCGGCCTGCACGCCAAGACCTACTATCAGATCACGTAAGCACGTAGTCCTTTCACTCTATCACTGATATATCAACCAGTTAGAACACCGAGCATCCAGTGAAGGAAAACATCCTAATAATACCAAAACATGGTAGTCGGGGCTACTAGTCAGTCCTCGTCTAGGTTTAAAGTATTTTCAACCTTAAGCCATCTCATCAATTAATAGCAGGTAGTTACCAAACGATAGTGACCTAACGTTAAAACTTATAACGTATAAGAAAACTTTGTTTTTGATTCCAGAACATTCAAAATGAACGAGACGAACCATTAACAAACGGGAAACATTTTATCGTTTGAATATCCCCAAACTTTTAATATATTTGTTTTTTTCGCGGTAGCAAGACGTAATCGCTTTTGTGTTTTATCCTCTGGCTGTGTCTCATGTTCATATAAAAAAAATGAGCCGTCACGGGATGCCTGGCAGATGTGAAACGTTGAAATTGTTTTGTATAGGTTATATGACTAAAAGAACAGATTACGACAGGAATTAGCTATGATATAATGAAAATATAAAGCATTACAAATTTGTTACATAAAATAATGATTGTTTATTTATTTTATTACATAATGAAAATACATTTTTTTTTAAATACAATAATTCAACAAGGCGCAGGCGCTGTGTGTTTGGCGGCATTTATCAAAGGGCTCTAGGTCGTCGGCGCGACCCACGTTACATTAGTATAACGAGTCGCCGACAAAACAATTTGCATCTTATCTTTATACGGATAGGATTGTAAATGTTTTTGAGTATTTGATTAATAGTGCGAAGTTCTTGTTTTGCGTCGCCACGTCGCGTCATACCAAGCCAAAATCAGGTTTACCCGTACCTATAAATGTTTCACGTCAAAAAAGTATAGTTGTATATGTAAAGATAACATATAAACATACAAGGCATGCACGTAGATGCGCGCAGGCCGTGGCGTGCGTGTGCGCGCGCGCTGAGCTGGAGCAGCTGGCGGTGTGGGCGGCGGAGACGGAGCGCGCCATCGAGCGCCCTCTCGCCGACTACAGGCAGTTCGTGCAGGCCTGCTTCGGGCCCTTCTCCGTGCAAATCGCAAAGGTCACACCAATACCCTATTATACACACTTCATATACTAACACGATAGTACTATAAAAAATATATACGGTAAAAATGATATTTTTTTTAAACTGTCTCATGGAATAATTATTCCCAGTGATACTTCATAATAAAATATTATATTTAAATTCCATGGCCAAATGGGAAATGAGAGTCCACTCGAAATGATCTTACGATTTGTCGATTTTGAATATGTAATGATTTAACCGGTATCGGTAAGTCCACATCCTTTACCCCTGGTGGTTTTGTTGACCATTGTCTATACTTTCGTTCGGGTAGAGGTTTATGGCCCGGTAGTGCGTCCTTTAAATGGCTGATGTGATGAAGTAGTATGACAATACCGTGGTTCTCAACCACAAAGTTACAAAGTGTAACTTAGAGTTATTGGGAATTTGTAAAGAGTAGGTGGGGTTGAGAAGCGGTGTGTGAGCGGTGCGTGTGTGGGTTCGCAGACGGGCGCGTACCGGCAGGTGGAGCGGGAGTGCGCGGAGCTGGCGCAGTCGCTGCGGGAGAAGGTGTCGGCGCGGCGCAAGGAGCTGGCGCTGGGGCTGCCGGAGAGCGCGCGGACGCGGGTCCGCATGACCGCACACGACCTCAGGGTACATCGCTTTCCTCACATTTTTCTGATTAAAACTTCTTTCAGCCTTAGATGCATATTGTTACCTATTGTCTACGTTCCAGTTCCACCTAATTTCATTTAAACAATACAATAATTTAGGAGTGACAGCATGATGAAAATGCAGTAGTTTGTAAAGATATTTTCTAGTTCATCTGTAACTAACTATAGTCCTTAAACAGAATTAACGTATGACCGTTATCGAACGCATCATATCTGACTAAAATTTATGAAAAAATAAAACAAGTTGTTATAGAACGTTTGGTAGACAGGACACAATGAAATTATGGATATCGTTGAAAGACACTTTGTTGTTACCTATTGTCTACGTTCCAGTTCCACTTAATTTCATTTAAACAACAACAACACTATAATTTAAGAGTGACAGCATGATGAAAATTTAGTAGTTTAATAAAGATATTTTCTAGTTCACCTGTAACTAACTATGGTCCTTAAACAGAATTAACGTATTACCGTTATCGAATGCATCATATCTGACTAAAAGTTATGAAAAAATAAAACAAATTGTTATAGAACGCTTGGTAAACGGGAAACCATGAAATGATTGATATCATTGAACGACACTTTAATTAACAAGATTAATATAATAAGACATTATTTAATAAACGTCTATTTCGTAACTACTGTACCTATGTTAAGGTAGTTGGTAATTTTCCTCCCCAAAATTAAGAAAAATTAATTTCAATTTTCCTAAAATATAACGGAATGGATGAAGTTATCATCAAATTGCTGTTAATCAAAAAAATAAGTAAACATATACAGCTGGTAAGTTAATGCAAAGAATGAGCGATTAAGTGGCTTCTAAAACGAATTTAACAACATTAAAATAAAAAGCACAGCACGCTGGCAAAATATATGTTAAGGGCCGTGCAAGTATTTTATAAGCTCCCAAAAGCGACAGGGGGATTATGCTTTGCTTATTTTTTAACTTGGGAAACGGAGAGTTCTACATTTTTGATAAGTACGTTAGTAATAAAAAATAAGTAAACATATACAGCTGGTAAGTTAATGCAAAGAATGAGCGGATAAGTGGCTTCTAAAACGAATTTAACAACATTAAAATAAAAAGCACAGCACGCTGGCAAAATATATGTTACGGGTCGTTCAAGTATTATATAAGCTTCGAAAAGTGACAGGGGTTTATGCTTTGCTTATTTTTTGACTTGGGAAACGGAGAGTTCTACATTTTTGGTAATTACGTTAGTAATATTTATTTTAAAATCTTGCGATTTTTTTTGTAAAAGATATGCCAATGCTTAGGAGAGTGACAGGTCGAACATAGATAGAATTGTATTTAGGTAGTACTCAACTACTACAATACTACTACTACACAAGGTAAAAAGTGTAATGTGGTGTGTCAGGTCGCTATCGAGGGTTGCGCGGCGGAGCTGAGCGTGGCGTGGCGCGCGGCGGCGGGCGAGGACGCGTGGTGGACGCAGCGCGGCCTCGACCGCGACCACTGGCACGCGCTCGCCGCCAACACGCTCTCGGAGGTGCGCACTCCAC
Organism: Antheraea pernyi; assembly: GCA_015888305.1. NCBI lineage: Eukaryota > Metazoa > Arthropoda > Insecta > Lepidoptera > Saturniidae > Antheraea > Antheraea pernyi. Next base: position 144,636 of record MU159613.1, on the reverse strand, counting down.
ACTACACGTTACTTACTAATCACTCTAATACATCAAATCCTTCCGAACAAAATTGACTATGAAAATTGTTAAAATCTGTTACGTAGTTTATAAAAACTAAGGAAACTACACAAACAAACAATACACAATCTCCTTGTTATTTAAAACACTCAGCGAGGGCATTCCTTCACCGTAGTTCGAGCGCTACTGCGATGATTTCACTACGTCACAAATCAATCTACATTACATCTAATCACTCTACACTACATCACTAATCACTTTACACTACACTAGTCACTGTACTCTACATCACTAATCATTGTACTCTACATCACTACTCGCTGTACACTACACCATTGATCACTGTACACTGCATCACTAATTACTGTACACTACACCAGTAGTCACTCCATACTGCACTACTAATCATTCTACGCTGCACCACTAGTCACTCCATACTGCACCACTAATCGCTCTATACTGCACTACTAATCACTATACTGCACCACTAATCACTCTACACTGCACCACTAATCACTCTACACTATACTGGACATTACACATAGTTTTATGATTAGCTGATAGTCTAGCCAATAATATTTCAAAGCGGGTCTATATTAGTTAGTCATTAGTACACTTCAATAATAGTAAATAGTATGGATGCAGGTTAATAATAATTAACACGATAAAGATTAAGTTCAACGCATTATAAACATAATATAACTAATGTTTCACTATATTATTACATAGACAAATCTTAAATTAATTTGGTTTTCAAATTGAAATATTCTAATTTAAGAACTAATCGTAACGTTATGTATAATGATGAGCCGATTGTGAGTTGTTAGGTGTAGTGTACATGTGGTGCAGGTGTTCGACGCGGAGGTGGTGGTGTCGCTGCAGGAGCAGGAGGCGCGGCTGCCGCTGGAGGGCGGGGAGGGGCTGCGCGCGTGGGCGGCGCGCTGTCCCGCGCACCCGCCGGACGTGCTGCCCGCACGCGCGCCGCACGCAGACTGTCAGTACCCACTCTATAAACATTGTATAAGCCGCTTCGAAACCTAGTGGGTAGGCAGCAAACTACCATGGCATCAAGGCTTACACCGCTGGCTCCTCTCTCACCAATAACAGGGCAAAGAACATTCTCACTCACCTGATGGGGGTCCAAGGCCCAGACCCGTTGCAACGCCGTCTAATAGTTCATACATGAGCGTTGAAGCACACGAACAGCGCGGTGAACGCAATGTACAACTTTGTATATATATTCAGAGTTTTGAAACAGAGGTTGTTCATAAACAACAGTCTTGAAATTCAGCGATGACTGAACACTCTTGCGTCGTGTTGTGATTTTTAAAGCACAATTTGTTACGTTGGTGGCAACGCACCATTTATAATTATATGCGCTCCGGTTAGTAATAAGAGGCACCTTACCCGTGATGGGCGATTAAAGATCCATTAGTGAATCAGCCCATACAGATGAATTTACGCTTTAACCGACACTCAAATCAATCAAAAATAATTTATTCAATTTAAGCCCAGAGAAGGCGCTTAAGAAAATCAAAAATACCACTAGTTCGTTAAAAGCAACTCAATTATCGAGGAGAACAGGAAAGTAACTCGATCGGGTTTATCTTTTAGACGACGATTTGATAATCTGATCGACGCATCGTCTGAACATACTATGAAAGCCTAATCCGTACACTATGAATTCGCATTCAGTTTTTACATTGCTTAGTATTGTTGAGGTAAAATGTGAAATGTATATCAGACATGTGGTGCGAGTGGGGCGGAGCGCCGGCGCTGCGCGTGTGTGCGCCCGCGCTAGAGGCGGTCGCGTTCAGCCCGCGCGCGGCGCCGCACCCGCCCGTCCCGCACCCCGCATACGTCGCGCTCGTACTGCACAACAGGTACACACATTATGCTCCAAAACAACCTTCGTTACCGCTCTGTATACACACACACACACACACTCTGTGCTCCCAGGCAATCTTTGTTACCGCTCTTAATGCGCACAAACAATATGCTCCTCGTCAATCTTTTTTACTGCTCTGTATACACACTCTACAGCCTTCGACAATCTTTGTTACTGCTCTGAATACACACACACACTATGCTCCTAAACAATCTTTGTTACCGCTCTCAATGCGCACAAACACTATGCTCCTCGACAATCTTTGTTACTGCTCTGAATACACACACACACTATGCTCTCAAACAATCTTTGTTACCGCTCTTAATGCGCACAAACGCTATGCTCCTCGACAATCTTTGTTATTGCTCTCAATACACACATTGTACATTTTTCGCTAATCTTTGTTACCACTCAATATTTCCTGTAATTAACACACGAAAGTATTGGATTAATTTTGTGTATTAATTCGAAAAGCAGTGACACTTCAAAATAGCTCTTATAGAAACCCGTGAGAGATTTTGTAATAATTATGCAAATACATGCTGACAATAAGGCGTCAAACATGACTCAAATTCTGCTCCCGTACACTTAAAAGATCCGTTATATAATTTAATGTATAGTGACAAATAAAATTTAAATTGTAGCAAATTCATAGTCACTGTGATAAATAAATCAATAAAGAAATGTAGTATATTTAAAAATTTGATCTCATTTTCAGAGATTCTGATAATCCCGTCCCGCTCGATTCTGAGCTGTGTGCTGAAATAATAAGGAGTTTGGAGGACGCGCCCGAGTTCAACGAGAAACGAGGTAAATATATTAAATAGACTAGCAATTATGTAGTTTCCAGAGAAATAATAAACAAAACAGTATTTTTATATCTATACTTAATATTATAAAGAGGTAAAGTTTGGGCATTTATGATGTTGTAGGGAGTAATATCTGGATCTACTTGTCCGATTTGAAAAATTATTTCAGTGTTAGATAGCACGAAGGATATATGTAATCACGTTAAAACCAATAGGAGCGGAGCACCAATGAAGAATGTTTCGAAAACGGGATTTTTTTTTGAGAGCTTTCGCTGCGTATTAGCGTTAGCTCAAAGTAACTATTCCACGCGGACGATGTCGTGGGCAGAAGCTAATGTAAATTATAGTAGGAAAGAACTAAAAAATGTAGATGTTATACCAGCATAGATATTTAGATTTATCCTTGCTAATTTATTAGAAATTTGTTTGCTACTCTTTCAAACCTTACTAATTACTTAACCGATTATTATGAAATTTTGTAGACATCCTAAGGGTACAAAAAATGCAGAGGGTACTTTTCATCCAGTACAAAATGTGCCGTCCGCGATGAATTGTTCAAATATCCATTACGGCGAACGAAGTCGTAAAAGCTAGTAACTTATATTATGATGAATTGCTCAATGCAACGAACCGCTCAGTAATTAACTGCTAAATTGAGTATGTTGTCTTGACCCGCCTTCGAAACACGTTCAAGTTCGAATGAGATTAGCGACAACCGAGCCATTGTTGTACGTATAATAAGCGAAGGTTACGACCACCCTATACGCATTCAAATATATACTCTAAGAAAAGACAATGAAATGCAATGAAATTGTAGTGTATAATTGAGTGCCAATTCCTGTATACAAGAGTGCTGAGAAGATTTTATTTACTCTAATCCTATCTAAATATGCACGTACATCATTTACATACGACCGGTACGCCACGCTTATTTCGCATTTATTCCTTCAATACGCACTTGTTCCTATAATACGCTAGGGTTTCACCGAAAAGCGAATTTAATTTACGCTGTTATAATTTTTCATATGATAAGATTTACAAACAGTGTTAAATACTAAGACGAGGAACTGTAGGTAATTGTTCGGTTTTAAAATTCTAATATACATTTTTTCTTCTTTCGTATTGCTCTGTTATATTTTTAAAGTTTTTAAATTATGAATTCCAAGATTAAAATTACTAATAAAACAAATGACTAATAATGAAAAATAAAACTTTTTTATATCGTAATTGAATTATGATAAAATGATATGTGATGATAAGAGATCATCTTGAATTGTCATAGTGTCTCATGATGCAAAAAGTGTCTAAATATTTCTCGATAATAATTGTATTAGAGTCACTGCTTCGGTGAAAGAAAATATATGTGTCGTTACATTTCTAAATGAGGTAAATCCAATTTTAATCATTAGTTCAAACATGTTAATTTTTTTAAGATTGACTATAGACTTTTTTAACTTTTTGATGTTGTTTTAGAACGGCTATAATTGGATCTACCTCATTTTTAAATGTAACGATACATGTATTTGTATTTCAGAAGACGTAGAGAGATATCGTGGAGGAGGCAGCTCTGAAGGTTCCAGTTCTGATGCCAGCGTTGAAGATGAAGACGATTTACAGCAGGACCAGCAGAAGATGGAAGAAGAAGGGTTGTGCCGGTATTTATATCTTTTTATTTAAGTACTTACTAGCTATTGGCTAAGAAATGGCACAAGGGAATATCAAAAAGATCATCTACTGATGACGTCAGGGTGGTAATAGATCTAATAACGTATATTTTAATTTTATATTGAGCCGCAGCTTTCGCTAAAGGAAAATATAGTGTATAGGAATATATAGTAAATACTAATAAACAACAAAGAGTACCTTAGTTAAAATTTGTTCTAAGACTTTCAAAAGTATGAATACAAACGTAATAAACCTAGATGCAATACCCGGTGCCGAGAGTTGTAAGGAGCGACCCGGAGTTAATAACCTTCTATAATAATATGGACACTAGGCCCTTTTTTATACTTTGAAAGATTATTAGAGATGTATCGAGTATTCGGCAAAGAGCGCCGAATATCTGGCTTCTTTTTATGTATTTCTCAAAAAAAAGTATGTAGGGGGAACTACATTGAATAAAACCTTGATTTAGAACGAGTACCGAGTTACCTCTATAAATATTGTCAGTGACCAACCAGTCACTCGGTATATAAGTAAGTATGTGTAGATACATACGTAGGGTAAAAATGTATGAGTGTGGTGTTGTCAGGGTGTCTCCGCGGCGGGAACGCGCCGCTTGCCGCTGGACCCTCACGGGGCGCGGGGTCCGACTGCGCGCGGACCTCGCCAGCCCCGAGGACGTCACCCTCGACATAGAGCGCGCGCACTCCGGCACCTCCGTCTGAACTACACCCCCACCTCTCCACACTCGACACTATATTACGCTTCACTACAGCCTCTCTAGCTTCTCTCATTATCACCTATCGATGGTCTAGACGCTTCTGATTACGAGATTTTCACTCGATTAATCGACTCGATATCGATTTATGGTAAGACAAACAGCGCGTCCAAAGCACGTGACAGAAATGGAGGTCAAATGACTCACCGTGTATTTTCATGTGTTAAGTTCATGTTATGTGTGCGTACACTCGTCTCATTCTTTCACACTAATCGAGTACTTTGTTTATTGCCTAAAAAATGTTGTATTAATACAGTGAATGTTACTCTTATCGCAATCCAAATATATTAGTGCGCACAAATGCTTCATCTACCGTCAAAAAAAAAAGTCAACTACCGCCGAATTAGTATAATGAAAACGTGCTGCTTCGGATCGCGACACGTAGAAGACAACAGATATTCTCGCTCGGGACTTCAGAGCGTTCACATCTTTGTAGTATACCGAGTTGTATTCTTCTGTTCACTATTTAAAATATTCGCTATTAATTTATATTTCATTATCTTAGTTGACAGAACGATTCAAAATATATTTTTTATAATCTGTTTGCGTTGTCTCTTCGATATGTACAATGTAAATATTCACCATTCTAAATTACGTCCGTAAAGGAAATGCATTTTATAATGCATGACTTTGTCGTAACTATATTTTCACGTAGCATCAGTGTATAGATATATATATAGAATAGATTATAATGAAGATTCGAGAAAGATAAATTAGAGATTGCGTATTCCTTGATAAGTATAGTAGGAATCCGAGCTTTACATATAATAAATTAGGGATTTCAATTAAAAAAAAATTATATAAAATATAAAAATTTTGGTCCAACGAATAATGTGTATTTTATAGGCATGGAGTTTAAATATTTAATTTATTAGCATAAGCAAAAGCTTACTCGAATAGAACATTTAATCAACCTCAATCAAGTCTTATTATTCTTAGCTATATGGATATGCAAATATTTCGTTATTTGGAAAAGCCTCTCTCGAGGCCTCGTAAATGTTAGTATATATTCGCAAATACGTTACAGAAGTTTCGAGGTTTATGTAAGATCACTTTAGAAATAAAATAAACAATAATAATTTATACTTTACGATAAAAGTTTCGTTTAAAAAAATCTTTAAATTTAAGGTTAAAATATTATTAATGTACCTAATTGTAGGTTTCGTAGGACTTACCACAGAAGCGAAACTTCTTACGCTTTGTGTAGATATCCCGATTTTTTTTATTTTTTTTAGTATTTATCTTTAATTTGAATTTAAGAAGCTATGTTAGATATATGTTATTTTTAATCCCCCACTGTCTGTCGCACTCGCTCTCTCTAAGATCTTTAATACTCTATTCGCCCACACACACAAATAGAGATACCCACCGCGCAGGCCAATGAAATGTTCTTTTTGACATTTTATTATCTGAATCGATATTACAAAATTTCACTTGAATAATTGGTAATGAAAATAAATGTTTAACCTTCGTTTTTTAACACTGTTTTCTTAAAAAAGGTAATTATAACCGCGTAGATAAAATTCGCTTTTCGGTGTAACTGTAGCGGATTATTGGAACAGGTGCGTATTGACGGAACAAATGCGTATTGAAAGAACAAATGCGTATTACAGGAACAAATTTGTATTACAGGAACAAATGCGTATTGAAGGAATGAAAGCGGAATAAGTGTGTACGTTTGGGTCGTACGAGAGATCCGCATATATTTAATATATTACCTCATATAAGTGCACTTTTATTGAGACAACGAAAGTGCTTATTTACAAGGCAGCTAGCTATAATATGTTATTTTCGGTAAGATTAGATACGCTTTGCATTTATATTTTTTATTATTTAATTCTACAATAATTATATATAATCATTCGAAATAATTACTATTATATTAATATTTGTATGATTTTTTTTCAATAAATGGTGATTTTATTTTTTCGAATACAATTACAAAAACTTTTCATTATCATCGATAGATTATTTTTTCAGAAAAAAAAAATCATTTTTGGGACAATTTCATACAGATGTTGATGCTGAAATTTTATTTAAAAATTGACGATCCTTTCCCTTATACAATATAGAACACTTTAGGAATCACTGCTTTAGAATTCAGATAGTTTAAGTCATTGAAAGGTGAGATTATATTTGAGGGAATCTTCGTAGAGTCTTATTAAATATTATTTCTTTTAAAACTGTATATATAAATATGAGATGAGTTTGAGAAAGTAATATCCTTTAAGAAAATCTATTTGTCACAGTACAAACAATTTTTAATTTGTAACCTAACGGCCGCCTGTTCACTGTTACCTTGAATCCTTATATATATTTCAAAATCATGTGTTTTTTTTTTGTCTGGACTACGTTAACGTCTGATATAGATTTTGATGAGATAATTATAGGTTATATATTATTTCCGTGGGAGCTAGGCAGTAATGACAAAATTATAATTAAAAAAAAAACATTCAAAAGTGATCTGGATGAAACGTATAGTTCCCATAAAACAATAAAGCCGTTTTTACATGAAGAAGTAGTGGGTATCAACTAGTGTAATTATGATTTGTAACAAATCAATGAACTTTAATATATATTTACTAAGAATTGTCGTGAGTTGATATTGTTTAATATTCAATAAAATATTTTAATAGTTATATATCAAAATGAAATTATTATAATACTCATTTTAAATTAATTATAAATATTTTTTGTCTCGTAGATATTAATTTTAAGTATGTTTTATATTTATTATTTTTGATTTATTTTTTCAAGCAATACAATATACCTAAGAATATGATAAAAAAACATGTATCTAAGATTATATACAATTCTTTAAAAAAAATTATATGTGTAATTAAGTATTTCCCAGAAAACGATAGCAATGTCTGAATTCAGACTATTGTACCAGTAATACTGTAAAGAAAAATTTGTGATGTTCTTTGTGCATTTACTCGTTGCAGGATTTTGGAATTACTAATGCAGATTTAATGGGGTTGTATGGGGTTCTTCAAGTATTACGTAAGAACCAAAGAGGGGGTTGATTACGTCAGCAATATTTCCTTATGTACTTTTGGTATAGATTTTGTAAAATTTATGCCTTATGGAGAGAGGTCTATAAGCCTTACTTAATTTACTGATGGAGGGAGGTTAAAAATGAATGAAATCCCACTTGCGTAATACTTGATTTTAATATCGTCTCTTTATTAAGACTTCGAAATGGCTGCTAAATTATGTGAATTTACCTTCTTTTTTTTTAGTCCAAACATATATATTAATTTTTATGTTTTGTCAATCAATGTAACATTTTATACTTGACAATCTTGATTGTTGAATTGTAAAGTAAGGTTAAACGAAGGAACGAAGGAAGGATTATAAAATTAATTTTCCTTCATATTTTTTGGCATTTAAATATTATTATTTTTAAACGTATTTTCGAAATGAAATAATAATTTAGTAATCATATTTGTTTTGCAGTCGTCGATTTAATATTTTGTAGTGAAATATCTCAGTGGTTTTCTTTTTTTTTTAACTTACCTGGGAGCTACAGCACTTTAATGAATTTGCAAAACAAATGTTTTGGGGCGTTCGAATATTATATAAGCGAGTGTATGGGAGTGATGATCAATTTTTTTTTTACTTTTCTTTACTAAGGGAGTCAAGTGATATATTTTAAGAAAGTAAATAATAAACAAATAATAATTATTAGAGTTTTATATTAAAAAAATACTTGTTACACATTAATATTAAAATAAGTTGGGATTTTTATATTTTAATATATAATTGAAGCTTTAGAAATTGTAGATTTTTTTTATGTAAAGCAGAAAAAAACATTCAACCTACAGGAATTGGAAATCACTGAAAAATTGCTTATATCATATTTGAACGTCCCCGTAGAGTTGTTATTAAAAGAATATTGTAAAAACCAGACGACGAATTCAGACAGGTGTAACTTCAAATAATATATTTATGATGTCAAACATTTTTTTTACAATATAAGTAGATATATACTTTTGTATTGGTATAATTAGTTGTTTATCGGTATACGTTTGTATTATATTGTATTCACAAATTACAAAACATAAGATATATTAATATAACACGGATAGAACGAATGCTCTCTGAAAAAATTAACCAAAAAATTAGTTTTTATGACAAATTATGATTTGTCGCCACAACAGATAAATTCTGTATTTATGTTTAAGATTTTGATGAAATTTATAAGAAAAGAATGTCGTCTACGCGTATAAATTGATATAAAACAATGATAATATAACTAAAATTTGAATATAACAAATAACACGATAACGCACACATACGTAATGTAATCTTGTAACGCCGCAATGTAGGAGATAAAATGTGGAAGTAAAATGGAATATTCTCAATATCGGTGGTGAAAAAGAAATATTTATATGTTGCTTAGATATGGGAGAGGATTGACGGGGCAGCCGTTAAAAATAAGCTAACTAACCAAGTTTTAACAATACGCTGTCGAAACGCATATACCCTATCTACAGATTTTTAGTTATAATCTCATTGATATACGATGGCAATTACCTACGTATGACTTATATCTTGACATTTTACAATTGTTATTATTTTTTTATTACAACGAGGAGCGCCCATAACGGAACCCCACATACATATACAATGCAAGTTAATAGATGACGATTTTCTGAGGTAACAAATATTTAGGAAATATATTACTAAATTGGAATCGTTATGCTTTTTAATATATATAATATATTAGAATAATAATATATTCTATATAATAGTAAATGTCACAAACGTTTTTAATGGATGCACAGAGATGAGTCGATTCGGTTAAAGAAGGTGGCTACATAGTATAACTCTACAAGAGAATAATTGTTTCTTTTTTAATTGTATTGGCCGCACCAGTGTCTAAAGCTTTAATGATAGAGGACAACGCTTAAGTCGCTCTGACGTCAGTGTGGTGATTTGATGTGCTGCCTTTATAATGGTAAGCTGATTACTTTGTGTACACTAAAGCACTCGACTTCATTGACCCTGTCCCCTACCAACTGTATACGTTAGACAAAGTATGTCCAATACTTTTTTCGGTAATATTAATAAGGCCATAAAAGTAATTTAAGAGTACATAACCCGCGAGATTAAATGAAACTTTACTGGTCGTTGACTTTACGGAAAGTGGTTTTTTTTTATTTTGCATTCGAAGTTTTAATTAATACGCGTGTTTAGTTTAGTTTGCTATGTAGGCCTAAAAGTTAAATATATTACGTACTGCGACAAAAGTCTTGCTCAGTTACATTTAAATATATATATTTTTATACCTAGTCGTGTTACCATTTATTTTATTTTAAAACAGCGTTTCTCAACATCTCTGCTAACCTCAGAGCAATCTATGATGAAACAATTGTATAATAAATCAGAAGATGTTAATATAAATTTATTTTACTCCATAATGTCCGTTACATTGAAATTATTTAAGATTTTAACAATGTTGAGAAACGCTGGTCGAATTTTTTTTTTTGCACAATTGATCTAGATATTTAAGAACACAGAGTTGCTTATGTATTGACTCTTATTCATTGAAAAGATTACTAGAAATATGTTATATTACTTTAATTATTATGCTTATGGTATGCATATTTTGTAATAAACTGCGCAATATAAGCGATGCCGGCTAATAATTTAAGGGAGTGATGAAATACGATTGTGAAATAGTTTGTAATGGAAGAAATAAATAAATGGAAATTAATAATTATAACATACTTCGTTTTATTTCTATTTTCGTCAATATTGTAATAAACTGCGCAATATAAGCGATGCCGGCTAATAATTTAAGGGAGTGATGAAATACGATTGTGAAATAGTTTGTAATGGAAGAAATAAATAAATGGAAATTAATAATTATAACATCTTCGTTTTATTTCAATTATCGTCAATATTCATTAATATTACCAGTTTTATTGAAAGAACGTTTGTTTCCAAAAACATGACTTCAAATTAAGTTATTAATTAGAATGATAATGAAACGTCCGAATAAAGACACATCGTGAAAATCAAGAGGAAACTGTGCTAACTTCTTATATAAAGAATTATTCCTCGACATAGTACAAGATGATATATATATGTTAATATCACAGTATTTTAATGCAATATCTAACAATTCAACCGACTTACGCAAGCGCCAGAGCGCGGTGCGATATATATATATATTAATCTACTGCTTTCAGCATGAATGTGTCGGCTCGTCCGGGGTAGTACCACCCTCTCACAGAAAACCGACGTGAAGTAACAGTGCTTGCATTGTTGCGTTTCGTTCGGTCAGTGAGAGCGCCGGAGACCCACCTCTCCTCCCCTTCCACTTTCCTCTTCCCTTCCTCCCCCCAACACAGGCTGGCAACACACTTGCGACTCCCCAGGTGTTCCATGTGTCTATGTATGGTGGTGATCACTTACATCAGGTGACCCACCTGTTCGTTTGCCTCCCATGATATAAAACAAAAACAAAACATTAATAACTGCAAGTCCTTAACTAATGCAAAGCCCATCTTAAAAATGTTAATGTAATATAAGTGGACTTTAGGCTATATTTGAAATAAACAAGAATTAGAAAGCTTTTCTACATAAAAAAAAGAATAGTTTTACTTTAGTTTTTAAAAGAGCAATAACTTTTCTATATAAATCGCAATGTTCAATACAATAATGTAAATTTGATCAATTCGAAAAACTATACTATATTTTAGGAGAGTATAACTTGGCAAATAAACATCATAGAAAAAATATAGTACTTCCACATTCGTACCTACTAGAAGTTCTAGTATGCTGAATATGCACGAATTTAAAAAACTCACTTTTTTTTCGTTGTTTGCTTTACGTGAAATTTCCCATACATCATCAGTAATAGATTTCTAAATTTAAAACTGTCACTAGTTACCATTGATATACAACAACTTAAGATGCACACTTAACGTCTCACAGACCGCATACACAAATGAGTGCATAATTTTGGATTATGCACTCATTGCAAATAGACTCGCGCCGCTTGCGTCTTTGTAATAACAACTTTAAATCATTCAGGTAAGGTTGAATTTACAAAATCATAAGTTTATCGCATAACTATAGCCATATATATTAAGTAGTTTTTGCGGCCGGTTTTGAGCGCTACTTTTATTCGAGACTGTGTGTCTTGGGATTTTATAGTTGACTAGTTACCTAAATATTCAATGTTTTTATACGAAGAGTACCATCATACCTTTGCCCAAAACATAAGGCAAGTTGCTGGCTTCGAACTCGTGACAATCAACGCACTAATTAAAGTTAATTATCACATAAATTTTAATTTGTATCCGCATACGATTTTACCCCGATGTTTTTTTTATACTTGTGTTCGCAATTCAATCTATGGGTTCAATAGACATTCAAAATAACTTTGTATCGAGAATATAAATTTACTTTTGAGGAAACATTATTTCAAGTAATTTCCTTATACCTCCATAAATCTGTATCGCGTGAAATCCAAATTACATTTTTGTTAACTTAAAAGGAAAAAGCATTAAATGCTGGAATATAATTTAATCATTGTTATTTTGTATGAAAAGTCGTGGTGGTGGTGGTTTGACAGGTGCAATATCAATCCGATGTACGCGGGTTGGAGCCCTGGCATGTACCATACGGCCGTAGCTAGGGGGCATTGTGGGGCAATGCCCTACTTTGAATTCGCAATGTCCTACCTTAAAAATACCAAAAACTAACAAAATTATTATAACTACATTGTTTGTTCATATATTGAGATAAAAAAATATTTGTAGCGATAGATATCTAAACTTTTCCGAACATACCAGTTTGTGACATACGAGGGCAGATCAATTTTTTGAAGTGAAACTTCTTTAGGCGCATGAGGGTAAAATTTTTACAGATTTAACGTCACGCAGGTATGCAACGGAAGTGACGTCATTTGCAGTAAACGCAGAATAAATAAATAAACTTTTCATTCTTGTTTGTATAAATATAAACAAGACTTATAAATTAGTTCGCCAAAGTTTCACTTCTGACATGTGTACTTTGTACGCACGCACTTTTTTTTTACTTCCGCCCTACCTGTAACCAATGCTGCCCTACCTCAAATTCGACTCTAGCTACAATCCTGATGTACCAACGAATTTTTCAGAATTCGCGTACATTTACCAATTTAAATAGGTATCGGCTGACAGTGAAGGCAAACATCATGAGGAAACTCGAACCTGTGAAATGGTCTCGTAGTATTATTGTATAACATAGAACTTCGGATTTCTCAGTTTGAAATCGTTAATACGTCGTGGCTAGCGTGGTGATTATGCCTATGGCTCTGCAGTAGGTCTCTTACAGGCTGATGATGATTATGGGAGTAATGAAATAAAACACATTAAATATTGAATGGAATTAAAAATTTATTAACCCTACCTATCTATGCAGTAATAACTTTCACATCTGTTACATATTTGTATCACATGGATTTGAAAATTATTTAATTTCTAAAATATCTGCTACGATAATAATATTGAATGTATATTTTGTAGTAACTTAATTAATAAATTAAAAAATAATAATTAAAAACATAATTCATTTGATCTCAATTCTCATGGTTGTTCAGAGATAATTTGTTTCTTCTACTAACACATACACTATTTCTAATTTAACAATAATAATTTGAAAGAATTTGTTGTATCTACCTACCTAAGAAATAATATACAATTTAAAAAAATATATAATAATAAAAAATACCATTAATATAAATTCAATAAAACGGTTCCCGTTACTATGTGACAATGGTATAGTCTGTATAAAAAAAGCATTGTTAAACAAAAATTGGTCCTACATACACAAATGCAAATTATATTGTAATATAAAAGATATTCTCATTGATCAAGAATACTAACATACGTAACATAACATAGAGTAAAAGAAATCAAAATTCGTATATATTTGATTTCTACACGTAAAAATGCTTGGGAGTACAAAAGACGTTATTAAAAATTGTATTATTAATAATTCCATTATTCAAATATAACTTAAGCTATTAAAAAAAAAACAACATAAACATATCATTAGATGTTACTAATCCAAGTATCAAGATTAATTTCGTTATGACATTTACGATATGATTAAAGTTACCCATTCACTGACGATAACATCACTGTCCCAAAATATTATCAATCGAGATATATCGACGATGAAAAAGCTAATTGACTAACTTATAGAATCAATTGATGGTTAGTCAAAGTGAATCGACTAACGCGCAGAATCAATAAATTATTAGATAATTGGCCTCTACCCCATCGATATTATTTTATATTGTTGGATTCAAAACGTTACTACATTTAAAACGGCAAAACATCCGATTTCCGTAAAAAACAATGAGGCAACAATTCGTGTTACTTATTTGCTTAACATTCCAAAAATATATATATCTGAACTGAAAAATCTGTCCTTCTTAACATTTTATATGAAACGTAAATCGAACAAGAGTTATGCACGTCATACAAACACATAAACACCCATACAAATTGAAAAAGAAAAACATACAAATTATTGTTGTAAGAAAATTATAGCATTATGATTTTTATTATCTTTATCTCACACCGCAAATCCTTACAACAATAATTTGTATGTTTTTCTTTTTCAATTTGTATGGGTGTTTATGTGTTTGTATGACGTGCATAACTCTTGTTCGATTTACGTTTCATATAAAATGTTAAGAAGGACAGATTTTTCAGTTCAGATATATATATTTTTGGAATGTTAAGCAAATAAGTAACACGAATTGTTGCCTCATTGTTTTTTACGGAAATCGGATGTTTTGCCGTTTTAAATGTAGTAACGTTTTGAATCCAATATTCAGGATTAATAACCCATGCTGCATGCAGTTAGTATTTCATTAAAAATAATATCGATGGTGTAGAGGCCAATTATCTAATAATTTATTGATTCTGCGCGTTAGTCGATTCACTTTGACTAACCATCAATTGATTCTATAAGTTAGTCAATTAGCTTTTTCATCGTCGATATATCTCGATTGATAATATTTTGGGACAGTGATGTTATCGTCAGTGAATGGGTAACTTTAATCATATCGTAAATGTCATAACGAAATTAATCTTGATACTTGGATTAGTAACATCTAATGATATCCATAAAATACATAATAGAGAGATCATTAACGTCCGTTTCGCAGGAAAGTATATATTATGTATAATTTCAAGACGCCAAAAGAAGATTGACAATTTAAGACATCCAAACGTATTTTACTTTTCTGCTGTACACGCCGGGACTGTAAGCATTTGCTGCTTCCACTACTTAGCGTGTACGTAATTCTACAAAAATAGTAGAATCCCCAGTAACATGGCGTCGAAAACCCCTAATATTATATATTTTCATACCATAAAAAAAACGGACGTAAAATTTGCAATTAAATGTCTCAGTAATTTGTAGTAATATCGCTTCGCGGGCTTGTAAGCATTTACTGCTTCCACTACTTAGCGTGTACGGAATTCTACTGCGTAGTGGAATCCCCAGTAAATACTAACATAGCGTCGTAAACCCCAGATATTATACTATTTTCATGCCATAAAAAATAACCGACGCAAAATGTTAAATGTCACAGTAATTTGTAGTAATATCGCTTTACTGAAAATTTCGAATAAAATCCTAAAATACTTTTACAATACAAGTCCTAAATTATTAATAATCCGATTACGCACATAATTTATAAGCGTATATACAAAAGGTTTCTTCAAATTTTTAAATAAATAAGATTTTTTCTGTATAAATAATTATTTTCGTCAAACATTCATCGAAACCTTATACCGTTACAAAATGTGCCATGTCGTCCACAGTATATGTGATAACTGAACTACAATGCGAGACACTTACCGACGACCGCAATCAAAAAGCAATTAATAAGTTATCACTAGATTATTTACTTTCACACTCTCTCATAACTCTGATGTCTATTTAACGATGTTTTTCGTTAGTTGTTAGTGTTTTTTAAAATAAGTTACAATAATGGAAACATAATTGAGTCGTCAGATTTCAAAATGAGCCAAGTCCAATTTTTTGCCTTTCATAAAATTTTAAGTTTATTTCAAATTTTATAATGGAAAATTTGGATTTCGTTCACTGTCTATAAAAACTATAAATCTATAAAAATTCAAGATCTGATATAAACAATTAAAATTGTATTTGGTTCATTTTGAAATGTAGCGACTGAATTACTGTTAAAGATGAGTTCTGTCTCCACTTGGTACACACACCGTACGAATACACACATATGTGTCTATTTGCTTCATTTTTCAGTTGTTATAAAGAGAGCTGAGATTATTTTCTGTCGATCTCCTTCCTACTTTTTATATTAATGCATATGTATCCCGCTATTTTCTTATTCACAAACAATGTAGACTCTACATTATAGAGCCTCACTATTCGACAAATGGTGAATTCTAATACCTTTGATTTTAAAAACATACATGACATCATCGGTAACTGTTCATCGCAACTTGAACATAAAACTATCTCAACAATTTAATACCTACCAGACTATATAGCTGACATATAAACGATCCGTTTCACTCATTCCCCAACTGATATCGATAATAGGTAACAGTGTATTTTTCATACAAGTATTTATTAACAGTTGTTACTTCTCTATGAATTTCCAATAAAACATTTGTAATGTCAGTCCTGCGTACTGAAAGTATAGACTATATGTATCCATTCTTACATGGGGTAAACGAATATACAAATAACTCGAGTCGGATATTTAATTATTCGAACTATTCCAAAAATAAGAAACATTCGAACAACTACTCGAATAATTTGACTCGTTTAAATCTTTTCAAATAGTAAATAATTATAACATTCATATGCGTTAAATAATCGTTCAACTGATTCACATAATTTAAATTATTCGAATAGTACGAACTGTTCACACAATTCGAATATTCGACTCGAAATTTGTGAGAAATATTCGTTCGATTAGAACATTATTCGCAAAACCAAAATTTGTACATATAATTCTGCATTATAGCGAATTTGAATAAGTATGAATCTAAAAAAGGTGAACGTTTTGTTGTACAAATATTTCTAAAATCTAAACATATCTTTTTATCGCAAACCACATCACAATACACACATAGCTGAATATACTTATATAAAACTGTCAATATGAAAATCTTTAATTATTTTGCAATTTGTTCTCTTTCACACTAAATGTATATAAATATTCAGAATATTGCGTAGAAGGCGTTTTGTGGTCATATTATATATTGCTTCAGTTCACGTTATAGGCGCATTTTAACCGCAATCTACACGCTTATTAAAAATAATGTCCATTACAATTTGAAAACACTACTTAACCTAATTATTAAAGACTAAGTTAAATTTGTTATTTCTATTATAATATACCGATATAATAATGAAGGGAAAACATTTCGCATACATATACGAAATACAAAAAAGAATACAAAATATCAAACGAATATTAATAACATTTTTAGTATAAAGTATTCGTCAAACAGAACGCGTTCTTAACGCACGTCAAGGAGTACTAATGCCACGTTGTGTTGTACTATTTAAGTTGAAATCCGTCAAACAGAACGCGTACCCGTCACGAGCGTCCCGTACTTGTAATATGCACGCCTTGTTAAAAGTACGCTACGCTCGTGACCCGCGCGCGTTCTGTTTGACAGATTTCAACTTGAATAGTACAACACAACGCGGCATTAGTACTCCTTGACGTGTGTTAAGAACGCGTTCTGTTTGACGCGGCTTCAAAATGCCTTAAATTTGTAGATTACATAAATGCAAATTGCACTTCAATAAATGATTATATTACAGATATCAAACTTTTAGTACGTTCCAGAAAAATGTAATAATTTTAAAAGGGACTAAATAAATACGACTCTTATTACTAGTTTTTTTTTTGTTTTGTTTTGATTAATTCAATATTTATAAAAAATATTTCATATAATTCCATCAAAATCGGGTACAAATATCTGTAATAAAATATATACTTTGAAAATTATTAAGAAATAGGTATCATAAAAAAAATTGTTACTATATGATTCACATAACAGGCCACAGGCATCTAACTTGCGATATATCTCTTTATGCTATATATAGTATGCGTTCATTTGCCTTCTAAGAAATCTAGGACTAGGTTAGTGCGAAACTAAAACATTTTATTTCATGTTATTTATACAGGATCGTACAATTTTCAACGAAGTTAAATGCGAAAAGTGAAGCGATATGGCGGTTTTAAGATTATCTCGTTATTTGGAACGCATTTTAATAAAAAATCATATTTGTTTGTCATTATAATTGAAAATCATCTATTTCGAAAAATTAGGAATGTAAAATTTAAAAAAAACTCAATACAATAACTGTTTAATAAAATCGTTACTTTCAGTCTAAAACGTACAATCCGTGAGAAAGCAGAGAGCAAAATAGTAAATTTAAATACATAATGAGTATAAAACGGTTGCAAATAGTACCGGAAATTTTTCATCCAACCGATTTCCATATTGATAGCTCTAACTGTCCTAATTCAATCCCAAAAGTGTATGATTCCATAGACCAATGACAAATTTCATATTGTACACAAAGGGAGCTTTCTAAATATTATCAAATTCAACACTACATTCCACTAAACAAACAATCCTATTAACTTTATATGAGTGTAAAATACAAAACTACAAAGAAGAATCTAGAATATCATCTCATAAATTATATTGATTCTAAACTTCAATAGCTATATAAATCTTACAGCAACAAGGTTTTAAATTCATGATTAAATTATGGTATAAAATAACTGTTTCATGATATATTTAACTTATTTCCTAGTATTTTCTGTTGGTCCGTAAGCCTATTTAAAAAATTATTGTGCCATAAATTAAAGACAGCTGTAATTTAAATTAAGATTGTCATAAAATACTTTTTTATTTCTCCGAAGGTAGTAATTCCTTAGTTATTAATACAAAACATGGCATTCATTACCCAAATAATATTTATAAGAGATTCCAACGGACCAGGAATATTAAAAAAAAAAACATTACATATAATTAAACATTCCGAATAATATTTATAAGAGATTCCAACGGACCAGGAATATTTTTTGTATAAAAATACCATATAATTAAGCCAACATTCATGTGAAAAGAGAAAAGAATTTGAGAGTAGAGAAAAATGAAGAAAAACAAGAACACAGACCCAGAATATTTAAGTGTATCATTGAAAATAGGTAGTAATGTAACTGGTCCCACAATCAATGAACCAGCAAAGTAGACTCATTTTTTAAAGATATCTTTTTTATGAAAAGTACAAAAAGGTACATGTGTTTCCTTATCATAACTTACTATTTTATCCATCATGCACATCTAAATATAAAATCTCCTAAACTCACTACGAGTAAGGGAATTAACTTGATTGTTTGATTAATTGGATTTTATATATGAAAGAAATCCCTTAATTAAAATTTCGATGTACTCGTTATATTAATTATTACAAAGAGATATTGGAGTGTAAACAGTAATAGTATATTTAGATTCATGTTATCAAAGTAACATCAATAAAGCATTTATTTACTCAGTGACAACAAGTTAGTGGATATACTATTAAGCGATATTCAACTTGTTCATTAAAATGTTTATACAAATGTAATCTTCAATTTTATTAATTAAACAGGAAAGGAAATTTTACTTATTAAACTAAGTAACACGACAGTGGCAGTTAGTTTCGAGTCCTAATTCTCTGTTCTTATTATTATCGAAAAAATGAGAGTATATCGCACAGGCTGACAACGAAATACCTGCAATCGAAGGCGAGCGCTACTGGTGGCGCTGCACCGGCGTCTGGCAGTAGGGGCACTCGTCCGCCGTCGTCGCGCACTTGTCGCACAACACGTAGTGGTTGCAGGGCGCCAGCGTCACGCTGCGCGGGTGCTCCTCGCACACCATGCACTTCGTCGCCGTCTCCAGGTACAGCGCCTTCTCGATCTCCTCCAGCTCCGAACGCGCTCGCGCCTGCAGCGCTTTCAGCGCGGACAGCGGCAGCGCACGCGGGTCCCTCCGCGCCGCCGCCAGCGCGTCCAGCTCGCGCCTCAGCGCTAGCGCGTGCGACAGCGCCTCGTCGCGCTGCCGCTCCGCCACCGCCGCCTTGCGCGCCGCCTCCTCCGCCTCGCGCTTCCACGCCTCGCACGTGGACCGCGCCTGCGTCACGCGCTCGTCCCACCGCGCCGCCGCCGCGCGCGCCGCCGCCACCTCCTCGCGCAGCCGCGACACCTCCGCCACTCCGCCCACACCCCCCGCACCACCGCCGCCGCCGCCGCCGCTCTCGAACGCGCCAAAGCTGCCCGCCTTCAGTCCGCCGAACGCATCGCCGCCGAAGCGAAGGAACGCCGGCAACGGAGACCCGCCACCCGGGGGACTGAACCCGCGCAGCGCGGCCCGAGTTTGCGGAATGTTCACGGGCGCCGAGCCGCCCAGCGGGCCCTCGCCGTCGGACAGGTCGCGATCGAGCGCCGCCACCAGGTTCAGGGGATCGTCGAGGTGCAGGTCGTCGAGAGCACAGCCGACCACTTCCTGGAGTACCGTCGCGTCGAAGGGCGCCGAGCGCGCTGCCCGTAGCGCGGCCGGCTTCCCGCCGGAGCCGCCGCTGGAGGTGGAGGCGCACTCGGACCCGTCTCCGGCGCCGTTGGCGAGCGCCGGCGGTGAGACCGCGCGCTCCGGCTTCTTATCGACCGGAAGTGCCGAGGAAAGCAGCTCGGCGAGACTTGTGCCACACTCTGACGACGCCGGATCACGCAGATTTGGTTCTTCGGCTGCAGATAAACGAGCATATTAAATCAGCGCGTATAAATACGGTTCTCCAAACTTCCTACCTTTAATTATACTCACGTTCTACGTGGGCGAATGCACAAAAAAGACCACGCGGACAGTACCCAGCTTGCTGTACATCATTACATTTGGTAGATTTGTATATTTCAGGGTGGAATTGTTGTTCGGTGCGCGTGTGACAGTACCCACACGCGTCGCCTGCTTCACAGTTACTCGGTTCACCCCACTCCTCACCGTGCTTCACATTAGGACATGGTGTACTACGGTATTTATATTTTCTTGGAGATCTACGTTTATCCTGAAATATTTACACACATAGGTTATTATTGTTGTCACGTCGAGTTCAAAATCACATAATACAGCAAGATATACGCACTTTGCTATTGTGATACTGCGGGCACGCGTAACCTTGTCTACACAATCTAGGTGGTCTTTTGCATGGCTCCGTTTTATATGATGATAATACATAATTCGTATCTAAAAAAGAAAACAAATATTATCCCCTTTAAATGTCAAATTAAATGCATTTCTCATAAATGAGATTTTTAAAAAGAACTGCAGTTATATCAAATAATTCTGCTAGTATCGCGTAATTTTCTTAGAGATGAGAATTTTAAAATACAAGACTGCAAATACTTAAAATTAAAATCAGAGGAGACAGAAACTATCAAGTAATTTTTAAAATGGAACTAAAAAACATTTACTAATTAAAGGTGACAGGTTTACATGGTTTTCTTTGCAGATTACTTGCTGAGATTGAGTCACAAGTGACAACTTTACTATACAATAATTAAAAAAAAAATGTGATGAGGAACTTTGCGACTAGGGATCTACGTTCTTAAGATTAAAAGTACGAAAGACTGGTGGAAGGCATTATGTGGGACAAGTAGTCAGCAAGGGAGAAAGAACTAACCTTGCCACTTGGGGTCTTCGTTCATAAGGTTCCGTTCCCTGTCGAGCGCGTTGGGCGCGGCGACGTCCGCGTCCGCGAGGTCGGGGTTCTCGAGCGCGTGCAGCTCGCGCACGTCGAGCACGGGCGGCCGCAGGTCCGGGGCGCCGTGCGCGAACGCACAGTGCGCGCCGTTCTTGGTGCACAGCCCGCGCGCGTCCGTGTCGTGCACGCACATGCACGTCTTGTAATAGCGTAGGTGATAGCGTCGCTCCGTGTCTCCCGCGGTGCGATGCAGATATGGGCAACTAGAAACATTATTCCACATCTAACTTCCGTTACAGTCCGAATTAAACCATAGATACTTTATTCAGTTTGGGCCCCAATAAGGCGCTTACGAACGTCAAACTACCACCGGTCCGGACAAACAACCCAGTCATCGAGAAGAACCGGCAAGAAACTCGATTGGGTACATCTTTTTAACACATATTTCCAATATATTATATGTGACAATAGGTTTTAGTGGATGCACAGAGAAGAGTTAATCCCGGACATCACCATCAAATCCATAAATACTTTATTCAGTTTAGATCTCAATAAGGCGCTTACGAACGTCAAACTACCACCGGTCCGGACAAACAACCCAGTCACCGAGAAGAACCGGCAAGAAACTCGATTGGGTACATCTTTTTAACACATATTTCCAATATATTATATGTGACGATCGTTTTTAGTGGATGCACAGAGAGGAGTTAATTCCGGACATCACCATCGTTCACATATTGTTCCACTCTATAATTGCCTTTTGACATCAAATCCCGCTTGACGTGACACCTAAGCTTACTGTCCGATAAATCGGTAATATGATTTGGGGCTTTATTATAAGACCTATTGTTTGTATGAAATGATTAATCTATACCATTACATATTACAAAACAAAATCCTCTGCCTTGTCTGTCCGTTTGTTCACGATAAGCTCAAAAACTACCGAACGGATTTTCATGTGATTTTCACCAATAGATAAAGTGATGCATGAGGAAGATTTAGGTATATAATTTGTTAAGGTTTTTTTTATTATCGGGGTGGGACAAAGTCCACAGGGGCCACTAGTCTATACATATAATAAGAATATATATCTAATGTGACTGTACTTTCTAGATTTTTGTGAAAAAAATTTTTACAAGTGTCTAAGAATAAGTAGTAAATTACATTTCAATCAATTTTAAATAATACGTTCATGATAAAACCTCTTTCAGAAAATAATAATGCATATTTTCAAGTAACATATAGTCTTTGTTTCATTCAAATCAGTTTGATCTATTGAAAATTATTTACTTTTAATGACGACGAGACTTAAGACAAGAGCAAAGTACTGGCAAGTCACTGATTTGTAGATAAGGTTCCATGCGGACGAAGCTAGCTACAGATGGGCATAGCCAGTTTCCATATTTCCAGTTACACCAAGAATTAAGATCAAATTTTGCCGTTCAAAAGATTTTTAGTTTCTTTTTATGACTTTCGTATTTTACATGTACAAAATTTGAACATTATGACAAAATAACTTAAAATATTAGGAACAGCTAAAATTAGATTTAGCTTATTTCGAAATATAAAGATACATGTTCTTTGAATACTTATTTTTGGGAATAAAGTTATTTATTAGAATATAATTATTTTATTTAATATGTTATTACAATGGTGTTGTTGTGCAACCTGAGACTTGAAGGTCTTGAAGGAGACTTTCGAAATAATTAATTAATTATAATTTTAATTCAGACGTGCTGATGTGCACATAACAAGTAGGGTACCTTTAATGGTGGTAGAGCCACGATGAAACTATTACTGGTTTCAGCACGAATGGGTCGGCTCACCCGGGGTAGTACCACCCTCTCATAGAAAACCGACGTGAAGTAACAGTGCTTGCATTGTTGCGTTTCGTTCGGTCAGTGAGAGCGCCGGAGGCCCACCTCCCCTACCCTCTTCTCCTCTCCCTCTCCCACCCCTAATCCCTTCCCCCAAAGGGTGGCAACGCACTTGCGACTCCTCTGGTGCTGTTAGTGTCCATGGACGGTGGTGATCACTTAACAGCAGGTGACACACCTGTTCGTTTGCCACTTAGGAAATAAAAAAAAATAAAAAATATGGTATGTATATAACCATACAGAATGTGCCATAATTAACCCACCCGGGTTAGCTGTAAAGCACCCGCTTTACAGTTCACTAAGCTTATGGACTTGTATTTAAACTGTGAATAGAAAACCGACGTGAAGTAACAGTGCTTGCATTGTTGCGTTTCGTTCGGTCAGTGAGAGCGCCGGAGGCCCACCTCCCCTACCCTCTTCTCCTCTCCCTCTCCCACCCCTAATCCCTTCCCCCAAAGGGTGGCAACGCACTTGCGACTCCTCTGGTGCTGTTAGTGTCCATGGACGGTGGTGATCACTTAACAGCAGGTGACACACCTGTTCGTTTGCCACGTAGGAAATAAAAAAAAAAAACATGCTATGTACATAACCATACAGAATGCGCCATAATTAACCAACCCACCCGGGTTAGCTGTAAAGCACCCTCTTTACAGTTTACTAAGCTTATGGACTTGTATTTAAACTGTGAAAAGAAAAATAAAGCTGCATAATTAAGACAGAGATAAATAAACAAGTGACATAATTTCACTACTAGAAATAAAATATTCAATAATCTTTTAAACTTGAGCAAATATATGTTTTAAAGTAATAATATTTGCTCCTACAATAAATGTCCTGAATCTTTGGCAATTTACTGAACTAAAGTTCAAGGATAATGTAAAACAAGTTTTGTTATTACAATAGGGTGGATTGTTATCATAACTGTATTGATTGTTTGTACATACACTATAAAGTGCAATGTATGATTGTAAAAAAATATTTGTATAGTTTAAAAATAAATTGTTATTTATCGATTATAAAATCGAGATTACTATTCAAACTTCTTGGTAACTTGACATGGTCTCCATACTTGGTAGTATGGTAGTAACCATTCTTCTTCTTCTTACCCTTATCCCACATATAAATAAGTAGGGTCGGTACAACATGTTTGTCATGTTGTGGTATATGATTTGGCTTAATTTTTACGATCGGCCGCCTGCCTGACATCAACCCTCCTTGGGATTATTTTGTTGTACCACTGTATTTATGATTATTATTATATGGTTACGAAGTCTGATGGGATCTTTTAGCCTTACAATTTTTCTTTAGACTTTAGCTTTCGTAGGGTATTTATAGTGCCTGCTTGAGTGGCACCACCGTTCCGGTTATAAACAAAGATCTTCAAGATTATGGTTTGCTTGCTATATTGCCATTTTTATGTAACAGAAAACTAGCCAACTTTACACTATTCTGGAGGACTGCATTTAGTACCCAATCACACAGAAGGTACACAGTGAAATTTTATTACATGATAATAATTATAAGTAACCATGCTTTAATATTTATGTATTACTTCACTACTTGACTCAAAATCAAAAATCAAAATCATGGTTACATGTATATTTCTAAGGAGTGCATGATGTTTATATATTTGTTTAATTAAATAAATCTATAATATATAAGAATATTAAAAAGAAACAGTATTCCTCCAAATTACTTCTTTTTTATATATATATATATATAATAGGACGCAAGAGAGCAGGTGCGTCACCTGATGTTAAGTGTTAGGTTGGACACTTGCAACACCAGAAGAGTCGCAAGTGCGTTGCCATCCTGTGTTTGGGGGAGGGGGGAGATGGAAGGGAGGTGGGTTATCCGGTGCTCTCACTCACCGAACGAAACGCAACAATGCAAGCACTGTTACTTATATTATAGTGGCCGTAGCTTTGCACTTCCGTCTGGAATTGATTAGCCGCTACCAAGTCTCACTTCTAATCAATTCCAGTTAGAAGTGCAAAGTTACGGCCGCTATAATATTTAATGATGGATTTCCGCAGAGTAACGCCTTCTTCAATTGTGTATATATGTCACATTTTATTCTCAAAAATCTACTGATATAACTATTTATAATTGAACTAACTGTTTGTTATAGGGTTATTTTAATACATTTATTAACATTTTTGAAGTTACACTTCTTTTGGCGCGTTAGGGAAAAATGATGAGAGTAAATTTTTACGATGCGCGCGCACACCGTCACGAAAAAGCAACATCCTGAAGTTAGCTATAGTCAACTTTCTCTATTGTCAGTGTCATTTTTTGTACAAATGTAGAATAAGGCGAAAGAAAAAAAATTGATTTTTTAAAATCTTGTTACGTCAAAGAAGTATAACTTCTAACGCGTATACATAAGTACACACACCCTTTTTTTAACTATTTCCTTGTGATTATTTTGTTGTAACATTGTATTTATGATTACTATTATATAGTTACGAAGTCTGATCTTTTAGCCTTACAATTGTTTGTTCCGGTTAAAAACTATATAAAGTCTAAAACTTCTTAAGCATAGTGTAAGAGTGTGTGTAACATTGCTATAACATTACAACACTGTTCAAAGATTGCACTTGGCCTTCCGTCCACAATACTATCATAAATTATTTACATGATCTTATGCTCAAATAAACATCTCTCATAGTGCTGGATTAAGGTAACTTATATTAAGAATCTGGTGAAAGTAGTATTGTGGCTATTAAATCTAAAAATATACCAGGTCACTGTTTAAAGGTTAACAACCCTTCAATCGTGGGGTAGTTCATGGTCACATTTTACATATATAAAATAATAATATCAAATACAAACACGAATAAACAACAAAGATAACCTTAGATAAAGTTTGTTCTAAAACTTTTAAAAGTATGGATAGGATACTTTTAAACGTAAAAAAATCAATCCTAGGTTCAATGAACAAAATTCAAAGGGCGATTTTCAAGGTTAATCATGATGTAACTGCTTGTCGTAGGAACGCCGCACGGTCGAACAAAGGGAAGCGGGGCGCGAGCCGAGTTGCGGAACGCGGTCCGGAGTCCGCGACAGGGCGTGATTCATTTATTACGCCAGTTCATTTTTGCGTAAATCACCTGATGTTGAGTGTATATCAGTTTGCGTTTCTCGAGATAATTAGGTCAAATATTAAGCACCTATTTTTTAATTGATTTAGAACGAGAAGCAAGTAATGAGTAATCTGTGAGAGTATTGCAACTATTTAACCAGTCATGCTGTATAATAGCTAGAAACATCTAATTTGCGCTCAGATATGTCACAATGACAGATTAAGGTATAATGTCTCAAAGGTTTGGTGTGGAAAGTATGGTTAAATTGCAGATAATAGCTAGAAACATGAGACTTTGCGATCAAATGTTTAGACTCATGGTCTCGAATAAAGGCATAATTTCTCAACATTCTGATGAAATGCCGTTTTAGAATAACTGAATTGGTATTGAGTTTATACTACAATATTTAGCATAGAAGTACTAGATCAACAGTTTACGCTTTTTAACAGTCTAGTGAAGACCAGTACCATTATAACAGAATCTTAGTATTCATACCTACAAACACCATGTCTACCTTCAGATGTTTAGCCTCATAACTCTTAGTAATACTAACTAACGGACTACAAACACAACATATATATCTCTACCAGTTAAAAAGTTCCATAACAGTTTATGAAGTCCATCATCAGGTTGATTTGTTTAAAAACCTTTTAAAGCTCTTGTAACAAAATGGGTAAAACACAATATATCTTGAACCATTAAAGAGTTTCAACCTGATACAATAGCTCTTCATTACATAGCATAAAACAAAGTACCCTACTGCGTCTGTCTGTCTGTCTGTTCGCGATAAACTCAAAAACTACTGAACGGATTTTC
>MU159613.1:53562-114717 GCA_015888305.1 Antheraea pernyi | reverse complement strand
CATGTTGTGGTATATGATTTGGCTTAATTTTTACGATCGGCCGCCTGCCTGACATCAACCCTCCTTGGGATTATTTTGTTGTACCACTGTATTTATGATTATTATTATATGGTTACGAAGTCTGATGGGATCTTTTAGCCATACAATTTTTCTTTAGACTTTAGCTTTCGTAGGGTATTTATAGTGCCTGCTTGAGTGGCACCACCATTCCGGTTATAAACAAAGTTCTTCAAGATTATGGTTTGCTTGCTATATTGCCATTTTTATGCAACAGAAAACTAGCCAACTTTACACTATTAATTAATTTAATAATTATAAGTAACCATGCTTTAATATTTATGTATTACTTCACTACTTGACTCAAAATCAAAAATCAAAATCATGGTTACATGTATATTTCTAAGGAGTGCATGATGTTTATATATTTGTTTAATTAAATAAATCTATAATATATAAGAATATTAAAAAGAAACAGTATTCCTCCAAATTACTTCTTTTTTATATATATATATATATAATAGGACGCAAGAGAGCAGGTGCGTCACCTGATGTTAAGTGTTAGGTTGGACACTTGCAACACCAGAAGAGTCGCAAGTGCGTTGCCATCCTGTGTTTGGGGGAGGGGGGAGATGGAAGGGAGGTGGGTTATCCGGTGCTCTCACTCACCGAACGAAACGCAACAATGCAAGCACTGTTACTTTACGTCGGTTTTCTGCGAGAGGGTGGTACTACCCCGGGCGAGCCGACCCATTCATGCTAACACCAGTTATAGCTTCAGCGTGGCTCTACCACCTCTAAGGACTACTTTGGTATCAAGTAATTTTACCAAATATAAGACAAATGTCTGATGACTTTAGTCCAGATGAAGCAACAGGTAATGTTTCAGTAATTATAAACACTAAACATAACAAGGAAGACGATAAATAATTATGTTACACTTCTAGGTAACAAATTATGTCATATATTGCAAGGTGGGAATTTACCTATGCACACTGACACTCTGTAACCCTACTATATCATAATCTTCTTAACCTTCCTCTTACCCTTATCCCACATAAGTAGGGTCGGTACAACATGTTTGTCATGTTGTGGTGTATGATTTGGCTTAATTTTTACGATCGGCCTGCCTGACATCAATCCTCCTTGTGATTATTTTGTTGTAACATTGTATTTATGATTACTATTATATAGTTACGAAGTCTGATCTTTTAGCCTTACAATTGTTTGTTCCGGTTAAAAACTATATCAAGTCTAAAACTTCTTAAGCATAGTGTAAGAGTGTGTGTAACATTGCTATAACATTACAACACTGTTCAAAGATTGCACTTGGCCTTCCGTCCACAATACTATCATAAATTATTTACATGATCTTATGCTCAAATAAACATCTCTCATAGTGCTGGATTAAGGTAACTTATATTAAGAATCTGGTGAAAGTAGTATTGTGGCTATTAAATCTAAAAATATACCAGGTCACTGTTTAAAGGTTAACAACCCTTCAATCTACAATTGTGTGGTAGTTTATGGTCACATTTAACATATATAAAATAATAATATCAAATACAAACACTAATAAACAACAAAGATAACCTTAGATAAAGTTTGTTCTAAAACTTTTAAAAGTATGGATAGGATACTTTTAGCCGTAAAAAAATCAAACCTAGCTTCAATGAACAAAATTCAAGGGGCGATTTTCAAGGTTAAACATGACATAACTGCTTATCATGGGAACGCCGCAGGGTCGAACAAAGGGCAACGGGGCGCGGTCCAAAGTCCGCGACAGAGCATGATTCATTTATTACACCAGTTCATTTTTGCGTAAATCACCTGATGTTGAGTGTATATCAGTTTAGCGTTTCTCGAGATAATTAGGTCAAATATTAAGCACCTATTTTTTAATTGATTTAGAATGAGAAGCAAGTAGTGAGTAATCTGTGAGAGTATTGCAACTATTTAACCAGTCATGCTGTATAATAGCTAGAAACATCTAATTTGCGCTCAGATATGTCACAATGACAGATTAAGGTATAATGTCTCAAAGGTTTGGTGTGGAAAGTATGGTTAAATTGCAGATAATAGCTAGAAACATGAGACTTTGCGATCAAATGTTTAGACTCATGGTCTCGAATAAAGGCATAATTTCTCAACATTCTGATGAAATGCCGTTTTAGAATAACTGAATTGGTATTGAGTTTATACTACAATATTT
This sequence comes from Antheraea pernyi, assembly GCA_015888305.1. Classification (NCBI taxonomy): domain Eukaryota; kingdom Metazoa; phylum Arthropoda; class Insecta; order Lepidoptera; family Saturniidae; genus Antheraea; species Antheraea pernyi. Next base: position 112,508 of record MU159613.1, on the reverse strand, counting down.
AGCATAGAAGTACTAGATCAACAGTTTACGCTTTTTAACAGTCTAGTGAAGACCAGTACCATTATAACAGAATCTTAGTATTCATACCTGATGATGATGTCCTCCTTGACGTGTCCGTCAACAGCGAACCTTGTTAATTTCGTGAATGAGAGCGAATGTGACTCGCGAAACCAGATTTTGTTTTAAAGGTACGGTTACAAGGCGCACAGTGTAACTGACCGAAGCAATTTAGGGCGTAAAAATAGGAAGGCTTGGGGCGGTTATTTGCGGAGAGGCGTTTTGCATCGAGATTGTGTAGTCGATGTTCCTCGAAAGTTTCTACTGCCTTTTTAACAGAGTTGCGCCATTCTGATCTCTGTTGCGCAAGCGCTTCCCACCTGTGTGAAGGTATATTACACGCGGTGAGATGGCGCTTGATCACATCTCTGTAGCGGAGGTATTGGCCCCCAGGCTTGCGCTTTCCATGTTTCAGCTGTGAATAAAACACTGACTTAGGCAACCTGGAGTCATTCATACGTACAATGTGACCGCACCATCCCAGCTGGCGTGCAATAAGTAGCGACTCTATTCCGCTGAGCCCGTCTGATCTTTTAGCCTTACAATTGTTTGTTCCGGTTAAAAACTATATCAAGTCTAAAACTTCTTAAGCATAGTGTAAGAGTGTGTGTAACATTGCTATAACATTACAACACTGTTCAAAGATTGCACTTGGCCTTCCGTCCACAATACTATCATAAATTATTTACATGATCTTATGCTCAAATAAACATCTCTCATAGTGCTGGATTAAGGTAACTTATATTAAGAATCTGGTGAAAGTAGTATTGTGGCTATTAAATCTAAAAATATACCAGGTCACTGTTTAAAGGTTAACAACCCTTCAATCGTGGGGTAGTTCATGGTCACATTTTACATATATAAAATAATAATATCAAATACAAACACGAATAAACAACAAAGATAACCTTAGATAAAGTTTGTTCTAAAACTTTTAAAAGTATGGATAGGATACTTTTAAACGTAAAAAAATCAATCCTAGGTTCAATGAACAAAATTCAAAGGGCGATTTTCAAGGTTAATCATGATGTAACTGCTTGTCGTAGGAACGCCGCACGGTCGAACAAAGGGAAGCGGGGCGCGAGCCGAGTTGCGGAACGCGGTCCGGAGTCCGCGACAGGGCGTGATTCATTTATTACGCCAGTTCATTTTTGCGTAAATCACCTGATGTTGAGTGTATATCAGTTTGCGTTTCTCGAGATAATTAGGTCAAATATTAAGCACCTATTTTTTAATTGATTTAGAACGAGAAGCAAGTAATGAGTAATCTGTGAGAGTATTGCAACTATTTAACCAGTCATGTTGTATAATAACTAGAAATATCGAATTTGCGCTCCGATATGTAGTGTCACAATGACAGATTAAGGTATAATTTCTCAAAGGTTCAGTGTGGAAAGTATGGTTAAATTGCAGATAATAAGTAGAAACATGAGACTTTGCGATCAAATGACATGAAATTTAGACTCATGGTCTCCAATAAAGACATCATTTCTCAACATTCTGATGAGATGCAGTTTTAGAATAACTGAATTGGTATTGAGTTTATACTAAAATATATAGCTTAGAAGTACTAGATCAACAGTTTACACGTTTTAACAGTCTAGTGAAGACCAGTACCATTATAACAGAATCTTAGTATTCATACCTACAAACACCATGTCTACCTTCAGATGTTTAGCCTCATAACTCTTAGTAATACTAACTAACGGACTACAAACACAACATATATATCTCTACCAGTTAAAAAGTTCCATAACAGTTTATGAAGTCCATCATATAAAGCTCTTGTAACAAAATGGGTAAAAACACAATATATCTTGAACCATTAAAGAGTTTCAACCTGATACAATAGCTCTTCATTACATAGCATAAAACAAAGTACCGCGTCTGTCTGTCTGTCTGTTCGCGTCTTTATGCGGTTTTAACCAGTGGATGAAGGAACGGAACGTTTTGGTATATAATTTGTCCAGGATTTTTTTATAATCAGGACGGGACAATGTCTGCCAGGCCTGCTAGTACACTATAAATATAAAATGCTAAAAATCACTACATATTAAATTATTTATATTTGTGTAATGATCTCATATTTTCTCAATTAAATCTAATTAGCTAACTAAATTGAACCTTATTACTTGTTAATTAAGATTCTTTTAAATTAGAGGAAATGGTACAATTTTGATTAAAACTAAATAATTGTTTTCTCAGAGATGGTAAAAGTAATCTCGATATTTTGTTGGTTTTATCAGTGGTGCTTATTTACACTGAACGCTTACACTGTATAACCGACTGTCTGGGTCTAACAATATACCAAAAAGAGTAAATGTATATAGTTAAGTATTTATACTATGGAACTTCCCATAGTACATTGTTTATGAGCATTTTCATATGTGTATATAATATAAGCCATATAAGCTAAAGGAATTTCATTTCCTCGCATGTACAGACTGGAACATGACCTGCATGTTTTTTTTAAATCATTTTCTCATTACAACTAAATTCTCAATTTTACCAATTTTAATTTCCCTCTATTAGATTTTATTGTTTCTGTTAAGCTCCTATGGAAAATCAATGATAATAATAATAATACCATAAAATCCATCTATTTGTTACTTTTAAATTGATTCAATAATTTCAGATGTGAGCCTGCACAAAGAAAACTTCGATTTTATTTATATGCAACATTTCAGTTTATTTTGCTGACTTTCATATTTCACACTGGAGTAAAACTGTTCGAAGAATATCTACAATTGTTGGAGTTATTTATGATGTGAATAATCATTTATTAATAGAAATTTGTGACAGATCAGTGTTGGACCAATTAAATTTAAAGTAATTTTGTTAGTAATATTAGAAATAAGATTAATTGTAGCATATCTTCGATAATAATGTTTCAATATATTTGTGAGTTCTTACTAATTTTTGGAATCATTGGTTCCAAATCATTCACTTTTATCCCACTGTGAAATTAGTACACTTTTAATCACTAATTATAACAGAAAATATACAACATATTTAACAGGAAAATCAATTAAAACAGTATGCATTGTAAAGATTTTACAACACTCATTATTAAAGCTAATATAATTATTATCTAAACACTATATATTTGTTATACCCAATTTAACTAAACAGGCACTTGAGTTACAATGCATTAATTTTAAAAAGTAAAATGTATACTATACTATTATATTGGTAAAGTAAACACAATTGTAATACCATTTCGTTTGATGATCATTTATAAGGAATAAACAGAAAAATAAGTAAAATTATCCATATAATTTAGTTTTACAGTAAAAGTGTAACAAAGCAATGTATAAGGCGGGATTTACTTACTCGTCCCCATCCTCACAAATGCCCGACGTTTCATTATATCTCGTACAATAATTATCGGCGCTATAATTAAAAGATCCATCCCTCTTTCTAACTGGTCTCCGTCTCCTTTGGTTATTAAAATGCCAATGAAAACACGTAAACGGCCTATGTTGTGTACATTTGTGTTGTAAGAACGACGGACACTGCTCCACACGAAATTCTTTTAGATATCTGAAATGATTATACGAACTAATAAAAATCTGTAACCACAAGTCACTTTTAAACAATATACGGGTTATATAAAAGAACGATTACTTATAATGGTTTGGTTTTTCTGTTTGGGCTGCTAACAAAGGTTTGGATTCCGACGGCATTTTGGAAAACTATTATTGCGCTTCTCGCGTCGCGCAGGCCACGCTCACCGACAACCAATTATATTACGATCTGATCACGTGATACACAATATTTTTATAATTGATAAACTATTGACAGACATAAACAAATATTAAACATTACGTAAAATGCAACAACTATAGTTTTAAATTATTCACTCATGATATGGCGAATATATACATTTTAACAAAAAAATAATCATACAACATCCAATTGACAGATCTGTCACGTAATATGTTTTCTATTCATTTCACTCATCTTATGTACCAATTAGTTTGAATGAACGAGACAAAAAAATTAAAAATACTTTTTTAAATTTTACTAAATATAGTACAAAACAATAGCTTTCATGAGTTCTCATATACATTAAACAATCATAGGATATATTATAAAATAGAATACAACGTCAATGATAAACACAATATAATAGAACACTATTATGTTTCGCATGAATTTGTTGAAACTGAACAAGTAATTAAGAGTGCTGAAAACGTTTAATATAATAATGAATCTTTTGATATAGTTAATAAAATATAAGATAATAATTTAAACTTAAATTTATAGTGTAACATGTATTTATATCAATACTAGCAAGCGCCTAAGACTTCGCCCACCTTAAATTGCTTTTGTTACATTTGGTTATACAATTATAGTTATTATAAAATTGAATATAACGTCAATAATATTATAATATTTTTATTAATATTTTATTGTGCGGTTTCTCATGAATTTTTTGAAATCGAAGGAGTAATTAAAAGTACTGAAAAAGTTCAATATAATAATGAATCTTTTGATATATTTAATGAAATATAAGATCATAATTTAAACTTAAATGTATTGTGTAACCATACTAATACTAGCAAGAATCTATGACTTCGCCCACCTTAAATTACATTTGGTATACAATTACATGTAGTAGTGACTATGGTAAAGCATCCTGTTATGCCAGATGTAACCAAACTTTGCAATAATCATAAAAATAACCACATAAAACGTTGAATGAATCCCGTATGACTCGCATGCCTATTTTTGAACTCCACCACATTACAAGTACATACAGGTGTTGATAAATGCACTATGAACTTCCAAGAAAATCTCAGTCAAAACTGAAACCATTTGATACACATATGGTTAAATTTATTATGAATAGTTTCAAAATCAAAAACAGTTTAAACAAAAGCCTTGAAGTGGTCATATCAGTGTAGCGATACATCTAATTAAAAAAATAGATAACTTCAGTAAATTGAGTTTTTCATATTACAAATTGAGTTTTTCTTTACCTACAAAACTTCATACTTCGTATTCTACCAACTATTTCAGAAAGTTGGCCGCTTTACTTTCCGGTATGCCAACCGCAGAGTATAATACACATTTTTTTTTCTTCGGACTGATTACGCTATTGACCCAGCAAGGTCTTAACAGCTTCACCGGGCTACTAAGGCGAGCGCTAAAGGCACTCAGCCGATTTTATTTTGACAACTAGCTCAAAGGTGTACGGCACACCTCGGCTTTGGCTGTTGCCTGATACATGCAATTCGTGACCTATCTGAACTAAGCTAAGCTAACTATTCATACATATATGAGTTGTTGAAACATATATGTGTACCAAGCATACATACCTCAATAACTCTTATATATATTTCGTATCGGATAATATTTTAAACTATTTCAGTTTGATAAGGGAAAAAAGATAAAACCATTCCACTTGCATGTGTAAGCGTGTATGCGTGCACGTGTGTGGAGGTGATATGTGTAATGTAGTCGCAGTGATGTAACATTTTGTGTCACTGTATCGCGCGAGCAACGTACTCAAGGGCTCCACGCCGAGGGAACGGGCCTAAGCTTGAGCCGTTGCCGAGGGGGGCCTAGTCTGGTGTGCGGGAGCGAAATTTACCCCCAGACCACGGCGGCGTGATCTGTGGTTACGCGGGCGTGGGCGTGAGCACGCTCTGTTTGGAGAGACAGGCTGGTACTGATCGTTCACTGCCGTTATTTCATCGGGAGGGTCGGTAAAAATATGTCGCGGACGTCTTTTACAACGCGCAGCGTTTGGTACGGGTTCGTATTTTGCGGCGGATACCACTAACGGACTGGGATGATTCGCGGCTTTTTCAAAATAACTAATCGTAAGTGATTTTACGTACGCCCAGATAGAAGGCATCTCTAGGTCCCTATGTAGATCAACTCTCCGGACGTACCACGGGGCATCGGTCACTTTACGTAATACGCGGTTTTGAAGAACCTGCAACTTATGAAAATTATCTTTCGACATATGCGCAAAAACGGGACTGCTATATGTCATCACGGGACGGATACATGTCTTATACGAAGTCCCGTAAAAATTGGTCTAACCGTTTCGTAGATAGTTTCTACTGGTGAAGCCACGGTTAACAGCTAGTCCAAATAAAAAAAGACAAAATTATTTAATATGTTGTCCGCTATCTGCTGGTGAAAGTCCCATGAAAATCAGTCCAACTGTTTTGGAGATAGCATTGATGACGGAGCCGCAATTAACAGCTAGTCTAAATTAAAATGGACTAAATTACTTCTTATAATGTCCGCTATCTGTCGGTAAAGGTCCCGTAAAACCGGTCATACCGTTTCGGAGATAGCACTGCGAGCGAAGCCACGGTTAACAGCTAGTCTAAATTAAATAAATACAGTAACTCGCTGTAATTTCAGCTATCTGGTCGTGAAATTCCTGTTGAAATCGATTCAGCCGTTTCGAAGATTACCCGGAACAAACAGACAGACAGATAGATCGACAAAAATTTTAAAAATTGCATTTTTGTTATCCAGTAGCGTGTATACTTTCATACCCTATCAGTTTTTTTATTATTTTGATATGTCATACAGACACTTAATTTTTATTATATGTATATAGATTATAGATGACACTGTAAAATAGATACACAATGTAACTAAATCGCATGGAAATTTAAAAGACCGATATTAATGGGCACCCAATTTAGTCTACACCAGATTTATTTTGTTTTAGCTATTAAGACATCGTCTTTCGTTAGTACTGTGAGATTCTTCTATTATTATTATTATTTATTTTAAAGTTATGGAGAAGTATATATTTTAATATTTTAAATCGATATTATTAGATTTAATTCTTAAGTTTGGTTATTGATGAAGCCAAATTTTATTATGAGATTGTTATTGTTATAAAACACTAATGTTCTGTCATATTGAATAAACAAATAACCGCACATTTTTAGTTTGACTATTTCCCATTGTGTTAATGTAGCCTATCCTAAAACTACAAATACGTTATGAATCTAAATAATTTAAACTGTAGACGTATAGTTTGTGTTCCTTTGCCTGAATAATAAAATAACTTTTAAAAATTGCGACATTACAGGTAGCCAATAAACGTAAGTTTTGTAAATAAGGCTACCAATCAAAAATGGTTTTTTGTTGACCAATAGGATGTTAGGAAACACCTAACTGACTACCAATCAGCACTGAATTTTATAGCGTCAGTTTCACCCGCCATTCTCTTCGACGCCATCTTGAGCATATGATCGTTGTGTTCGTTGTTGTGAAATTTGTTTATAAATCAGTTTTTAGTACAATATTAATTAGTTTATAGGTTTCAGAAGCTTAAAGAAGGTTCGTAAATTCTGATTCTATATAAAATATAACGAAAATCATTTGTTTAAAGATATTTCCACCTCGCTCTAATTATATTGTTTGTATCCTTTTTATGAACTATTATTCGTGTGCTTTTTTTCTGAAAACGAACTGAATTGTTTCAGTGAATAATGGCACGTACAAAGCAGACAGCCCGTAAATCCACAGGAGGTAAAGCTCCTCGCAAACAATTGGCCACCAAAGCGGCGCGAAAATCGGCACCAAGCACTGGAGGAGTTAAGAAGCCCCATCGTTACCGCCCTGGTACGGTAGCTCTTCGAGAAATCCGTCGCTACCAGAAATCTACAGAGTTGCTGATCCGCAAGCTGCCTTTCCAGCGACTTGTGCGAGAAATTGCTCAAGACTTCAAAACTGATCTTCGTTTCCAGTCTGCCGCCATTGGTGCTTTGCAAGTAAGTGTTTCACAAAAGTGTAATATATTAATCAAGCTTTAACAGTTTACTATACAAATTTTATTTCATGATTCCAGGAAGCCAGTGAGGCCTACCTAGTGGGTCTGTTTGAAGATACAAACCTTTGCGCAATCCACGCTAAACGCGTGACTATTATGCCTAAAGACATCCAGCTCGCCCGGCGAATCCGCGGAGAGCGTGCTTAAATTAACGTACTTTATCATAAATTATTAATTATAACTCGATTAGGTATAAATTTCTAACATTGTAATGTCTCATAGTTGTTCATCTTAAGTATTTTCTTCAATCACTTATTGTAAGGGAGTAGTTGAACTGATTTTTTAAACTTTATAATTACTTAAGTTACACCTAACATGCATAAATAACGAGATACATGGAATACTGTATGAACAATAGTATAATTATATTTGACTCGCCCTCTGTTACAGTATCCTGTGTGACATGATTATTATTATGCTTACAAACTATGTTACTCTTAGTTAATATTAATTTACGAAACTTGTGCTCTCCAAATTAGTAGTATAAACATTGGTGTGAAATGTATTTGGATTTAGCGAGATTTACTTGGTAATTTGTAATGTCGAAATTGCTGTTAAATAAATTTAATTAGACTACATTTGTTTTAATTAATTATTGTTTCTGCTCATGTAAATATATAATTACACAAAACGACAAATACTAAGTCTGGGATCGATGACCTTACCATTAATAAAATTGCTTCAATTTACATATTTTTAAATATATGCTACGATTAATAGTAGTTCAAGTAGTATATAGAAGTTCAGTAAGCTACTGCCTTATGATACTTCTCTTTATAGAATAGTAAACACCAAGTGGGCTGTAGTCTGGTGAAGCTGTAGAGGCCTTAAAAAAGTCCAATATCGTAGTCAGTTAGAGAAAAAAAAACCAAGTGGGCTTAAATATCAAGACTGGGTAAGCAAATATAAGGTAGCTTATAGTGGTAGTGTTATAGCATTGTAGAAAATTTACGAATTAATTTGGGGATAAATGTAAAAGTACATAAATAATATTCAGTCATGTTTATTTTATATCGAAGGGAAGATTTATTTTAATAAATTTGTTACAAATGTCCAACTAGATTGTGTTAGCCTGTTAGGCGATGTCATTTGTTTAATTACTGTCGAGTTACCTCAACCAGGAAAAGTACTTGCAACCTTCTTTATTATGATTCATAGCCCTTAGATGTTGTATTTTGGGCATGAAATAGAAATCCATCTATTGGAAAAGTACTATGAAAAAAAGATTGTGTACATGTGGGTTTTCAAAAATCAATAGATTCATTTTTCTACCAATCAAATGCAATAACTTCTAAAAAGCTACATTTTATCATAACAATTTATCTAATTTTAATTCTTTACTATACTTAGTGTAGGGCTGCGGACTCAAACACAGTACTTTATATTACAGGGCTTATAATCACACCAATGATTCATGGGTCATTCTGTTGAATCCTTTGTTTTTGAAATATAGGACAAACAGGAAAATTGTATAGCTCTATTCTCTGAAGTTTATTTGTCACTCAGGAATTTACAAGTATTCATGAAATTATTGTTCGAAGTTCCATGAAAACTGTTGACCTAATTGTGACGTGGACAGAAAATTCAGGGATTATTGTCAGTTTCCAGAAATGTTCATCTCTGGCCCCTTTTATTGTTGTAGCTACAAATATGACATTTTATATTCTGTGTATACTCCAAACACTACCTAATAGTACATGAGCCCTTTATTTACTCCACTAGCTTCTAGCAGTTAATCTGCGCTTGCCCATTATACGGTGATATGTAGTCAGGTGAAGCTGTTACGGCCTTTCTAGGCCAATAACATAGTCAGTTCGAAAAAAAAACCACGATATAAAAAGTAGCAATACCATTTTATATTTTGCACTCAATTTTAGGTGACGAATAAAAGAAGCTGCTATTCTCCAATATAGAATTGCTTAATTATCAACCAGATAATGTTTACCATCCTGGTGAGATCCAGAAAAATCCATACCACTGTGCTGTGGAATAAACTGTATCAGATGATAGCTTTATTGTAAGTTCTGTTATAGGACCTAAGATGCGATAAAAATATTGGAGTACGGAGTCATAATGTCTCTTGAGATATTGTATTTTTTTTATTTTACTCAAAGGAAAATAAGTGTTTTTTATTTATTTAACTGAAATGTCTATTGAAGTCTCATCTAACGGGAAATTATGATTTTATGACTAAACCTGTTTATTATGACAAATTCTATATACAAGTGATTCATGTAAACCACAATGAGATGACGAATCTGTTATGCAATTTATTGAAACTATTCAATGGGGCATTACACGGCAAATTCGAAGGTTTGTAGAAACTTTTAATTAGCTCAATTTTGTGATTTATAGTAATTGGAATTTAGAGGAATACCATTATCGAACGGATCTATGACCAGACGGGGCATAGATAAGAAACTATATACTGAGATGACGGGGCTTGAATGTTGAGATATGTATAGAGGCAAAGAGTATAATAAGTATTATAGGAAGATAGAGGGTAGTCCGGTGAAGCTGTTAAGACCTTTCTAGGTCAATAGCGTAGTCAGTTCGCGGGGAAAAAATGGATAGAAGTTTAAAATAAAATAATTGTAAGGTACAATTTCATTGTTTGAAACTCGATTGAAAATTTAAATTACAAAAAAAAAGAAATAATTTTGACTTATTTTCTTCTATAAAGCTCACGTAAAATTAGGTAAAATATGGACCATTTTTAAAAAGTTCATATCCTAAATAGGTACTACAAAAAAACTATCTTTTAAATGAGTGTTAAAAAAAATGTCAAAATTGACCAGGTTTATTTTGAGGAGTACTAAAACATAAATCGAGGCAATAAAAAAAAATTCAAACCATCTGATTTGTGGAATACCCCATATATATAAGAAGGTTAAACATTCGGTTTAAAGAATTTATTTCTCAAAGAACATAGTTCACTTATTAAACATTACTTACGAAATCCTTTGGATTTGAAAAACAATGAATCAGGATAAAAGGAAAATGTTTTAGGGCATACTTTATCTACACAACATTTCATTTAAAAGTCATAAAGCAATTAGAAAAGAGAATTTCGAAAATATCTATAAATAATATAATAACTATATATTTTTTAGTACTATAGTGATTGAGTATTTCTAAATCACTTTTACTGGGAGATGTTTATAAGAAAGTAATTAGTTTAGATACCATTTTACTGGTGATATTATTGTTTGTGCATAACTTCACGGTAGAATTATGTTAACTGTATGAAAATCCCTGCATCATGAGTTAACTGATTGGAAAAAAAAAATGTTTAGAAAATGGTCTGGTTCAAACTTTCTATTATACTATATTCTTATGCAACTTTGCTTGCAATATTATTACTATAGTCATTAAATATTATTTTATCTACAAACAGTACTTTATTAATGAAGTTTAATGTAAAAACTTTAATCCCGTGAAGATGTTAAGGCCTTGCTAGGCCAGTTGGAGAAAAAAATATGTAAAAGAATATGAAATGAAAAAGAAATATGCTTTTATTTTCAACTACAATTATTTTACACTAATATAAATAACAGCTACAGTTCATACTTTTACTTGCACATAAGAATTAACTTAAATTAGCAGCTGATTTGGCTTCTTCGATTTCTATCTCCTGCAACCTTTTCTCAATCTCCTCTACACTTTTCCCTTGTTCTTTATTAAACTTATATGATTGTAACAGCTGCTCTTTTTCTAATCCTTTTATTCTGTCATATAGTGTTTTTGTAAACTCAAGGTCCACATCATTTTCTTCTCGTAAGATGCAAAAATATATTAAGAATACAGCGACGCTGCCTACAACTGAGTATGGCTGATACCATGGCATCTGCTCTTCTGTGTTCCGTATAATAGGCTTAATTACTTTTCCAGATGCAGCACTCGTTGTGAACTTTATTGGTACATTTTCATTGATTTCGACTTTACTGCAAAATCTTCGTTTACTGATTTGTAAACAGCACCTAAAAGAATACTATTTTATTAGAAAATAACACATAATTTATATGTTAAACTGGCAGTATTTTTTTAATAAATTATTTTAAAAATAGATAGAACATTTACTTTATATTTAAATAATAATTACTGGACCTTTTAGAATATTGTGGATTGAATACTCTAAAAGAATATTATATTTAATTATATAGGCAGAATATTTGATTTGGTGAAAATAATTCGCATTTCTATTATTTTCTTTCTATTATTAAGCATTTCTAGTTTTAAAGGAAAAATGGACATTATAAAATATAGGTATAAAAGGTAGATTTATGGTATTGACATTTTTGTACATTATATTTGTTATTATATTAAATTAGAAGGTATAATATTCCATATATTATTGAATGTATACTAAAATGTGGTCAAAGAATACACATATCAGTTTAAAAAAAAGGTAAATCAGTTCATTGTTTTTTGAGTTATAAAATTATAAACTGAGAGAATTTTAAAGTTACTAGACTAATTTTGCCATACTTTTCTATCTATTAATGTCCAAAGTGTTTATCATTTAAAATAATTAAGTACTGAATTCAAGTTCATTTTGTATAAAGTTAAAATTTTGCAAATTTTAGCTTCTCCAGGGAAATTCTAAGTGATATTATTGATGGATATATTATTCAAAATTGTTAGAAGAACTGAGAAAACTCTAAAACTGTCAATTCTGAAAAAAAAACAAATATGCAGTTGCCGGGAAGTCTAAAGTAAAAATGACAATATAGCAAGTAAACCATATGACTTGAAGAACTTCAATCAATGCCGCTCAAACAGAAACTATAAATAACCTACCAAAGCTAAAGCCTACAGAAAAATTGTAAAGCTAAAAGATCTTATCAGACTTTGTAAGTATATATAATAACCGTAAACATATAGAGGTAAGAAGAAAATTATTCAATGTAAACCATATGACTTGAAGAACTTCAATCAATGCCGCTCAAACAGAAACTATAAATAACCTACCAAAGCTAAAGCCTACAGAAAAATTGTGAAGCTTATAGATCTTATCCAACTTTGTAACTATATATAATAACCGTAAACATAGCGTATCGGTAAGAAGAATATTATTCTTGAGGAAGAAAAACAAAACTAACACTAAAGTTTATGTTTTTCTTTATCATTTTTATTTCTAGTAAAAGGTTATGTAGCAAGTAGAACCGGTTTTCTTTATTATACCAATAACTTGGCCTGATCCGGTGTATTGCTTACTTACAACAGGTTAAAGGCCTACCGCCTATAGTTTTGCATATAATATTTAGTTTTATATAATATTGAAGTTGGTGTTTTCTGAATAGCTAAAACATTAGAAAGGTAAACCTATGACCAAACGTGACGCCTTTATTATAATTATAGTAAACTAGATAAATGTTTAATATTCGATACCTGAGGTTTCTCAAATATCTAATCATTTCTACTGGTTATTTTTGATACAAAATGAACACCTGGTTCACCTGGTATGTTTATTTTCACATCATGACAGTTATGACATTTCAAAATGGAATTTTCGTGATGCACAGATATATACAAAGTAAAGTAGGAACAGAGTATACAGAACTTAAGGTCGATATAATTAATATTGCAGCTTCGTACCTAAAATATGTAGAAAATAAATACTTCTGGCGACCACCTAGAATATTAGTAAAGAAGCTGATAAATTTTGCTATAAGTAGACAATTAATACAGTCTGCATGAGAAAGCTAGCAAACTCAAGGTTGCATTGTAGGGTTACAAATGCTTTGTATGAGAGTTTTTGGCGGGATTTTGAAATATCATGTAGTTGACTTTATCTTTAATTCATAATCTTGCGAGAGTAAAGAAGCGGATAAATTTTGCCATAAGTAGACAATTAATACAGTCTGCATGAGAAAGCTAGCAACCTCAAGGTTGCATTGTAGGGATACAATGCTTTGTATGAGGGATTTGTCGGGATTTTTAAATGTCATTTGACTTTATCTTTAATTCATAATTTTGCGATATTTGGCTCTATATTTTGTAATATAGGTGGAGTTTAAATAATAAACTTTGGTTGTTGTGCACAAGTGAAGTGGATGGGAAATAATACCACGGAGCATAGATTCTGAATTACCACTAAAACTCCCTTGAAAGTTCTAACAATACGGCCACCATCTTGTTAGTTCATTGAAATAAACGCAAGAAACTTGTAACATCATTACGTAGTTACCTACAATAGCAGTAATAATATATTAGAAGATTGTGGTATATAATTATGTATATTACTACAAATATCGGTAGATGACAAAAACAAAATTCTTTGTATACTATATGCAACTAAATCAGTACGTTTTCAAATAGATATACGAAGATGATACCTACTTAACAGTGAAGTTTAGAAGTAATTAATTATTTACAGTATTTTTCGTATAAACAAGAATTATTATTGTTGTTGTTTGTAAATTTGTCATTTTTCTGTATATAATATTCCTCTATGTTACTTTCATTACATACATTACATCATACTTTTCTGTCTTTCACTAATATTCTTACATAGTAATTTACTTACCATTGTGTACTATGATATTATGCAGGATTTATTTTAATAAGACAATTAATAAAAATATCAAGTTATATTCGTGAATCAAATACAACAATTAATTATTGTAGCTATCTTTTAAATTAGCAATCATTTCTTCTGAATAACGAAGAGCATTTTTTATTCTGTGAAAATATAAATATTGTTTTCGTTAGTACAAACAGCAAATATAAATATCTATTAATTATAAAATAATCCCCAATAAAAAAATATTTTTATTATTATTTTTTATTATTCTATGTTCTTGATCTTTTATAATTACATATAAAACTATAAAAATCATTTCGTCTATGAACATATGCTGTCGTTTAATAGTTTAAGGTGTAAGGTAGTGTAGTAGTGTAAGGTATTTCACGAATACTATATAACTATATAAATCCTGTTCAAAACTATTTTACACAGGAATACGTTATTTCGTGTGAAACATAATTAATATTTCACCTTAATTGGCAAGTAGCAAAATAATTAGTTCTTTGATAACTAGGTTGTTTTTGGCGGGAGCTTAGTCTGTCACGTAGTGGCTTTTACTCTTTATTAGTGATCTTGGGTAATATGACCCACGTTTGTTAATTTTGTGGCATCTTATGTAAAATACTTTCGTTACTTACACATCAAGTGGAGGGGAAAAAATAAAACTGAGAGCGAATTTTGAGATGTTACAAAAACTCCCGCGAAAGTTTTAACAACAGGCCATAGTGTAGGAATATTCAAATTTTATATCATCACATGACACTTAACAATGGCAGAATTGATCCTTACCAAATAGAATTAGTTGTGAAAGTAGGAAAAAGAATCTTCGTAAAAAGAATTAGTAATCTCACCAAAAGTTTCATTTTTTTTTATGTCATGCGTGGCAAATGAACAGGTGGGTCACGTGATGTTAAGTGATCACCACCGTCCATGGACACTAACAACACCAGAGGAGTTGCAAGTACGTTGCCACCCTTTGGGGGAAGGGTTAGGGGAGGGAGGTGGGCCTCCGGCGCTCTCACTGACCGAACGAAACGCAACAATGCAAGCATTTTTACTTCACATTGGTTTTCTATGAGAGGGTGGTACTACCCCGGACGAGCCAACCCATTCATGCTGAAACCAGTGATGGTTTCAGCGTGGCTCTACCACCATTTAAAAATAATATATTTTTAAATATATAATTTTTTTTTTATATTGTGTTATAATGATAACTACATGTTATGTTATGCAATTTGACTTGAAATTTAATCACCGAAGGAACTCTTCGCCATTATCTGGTTCATTCAGTAAACGATCACGTTCTATTTTTACTTTTTCAAGTTTTTCTTTCGCCTGTTTTAATTTATTTTCATAATTAAAATTGTCTTCGGGTTGCTTTTTATTAATTTTCGTTGGGGTTTCGGAGCTTATACGTTTTGTTAGCAAGGCTTGAATGTGCCATTCATTTGTTGATTTCTGTACCGCTGTGCATAAAGAATCGCGTAACTCCCAAACGTTTGACACGCCACGATCCTACGGTTAAGAATTGTTTAGTATTTTTTTTATATACATTTTTAGGAGTTCAACTATATTGTCTATAACGTCTGATATTTTAATCGTTGCTGTGGTTTAAGATGGTAATACAATAAACTTGATGTATCTAGCTCTGAATGTTATATCTGCCGGAACACACTTAGTGGTGCCTAGCTTAACAATATATTTTATCTATAGAACAAAATACTTTAAAAAAATTAGGCGAAAATTATACTTAGTTAAAATTTCAGTGAACAATGCTATAATTTTACTCATAATTAAAATTGTCTTCGGGTTGCTTTTTATTAATTTTCGTTGGGGTTTCGGAGCTTATACGTTTTGTTAGCAAGGCTTGAATATGCCATTCATTTGTTGATTTCTGTACCGCTGTGCATAAAGAATCGCGTAACTCCCAAACGTTTGACACGCCACGATCCTACGGTTAAGAATTGTTTAGTATTTTTTTTATATACATTTTTAGGAGTTCAACTATATTGTCTATAACGTCTGATATTTTAATCGTTGCTGTGGTTTAAGATGGTAATACAATAAACTTGATGTATCTAGCTCTGAATGTTATATCTGCCGGAACACACTTAGTGGTGCCTAGCTTAACAATATATTTTATCTATAGAACAAAATACTTTAAAAAAATTAGGCGAAATTATACTTAGTTAAAATTTCAGTGAACAATCCTATCATTTTACTTATCCTCTAAACTTGAAGTTAGCCCTCCCAATACTTTGAAAATTTCCCTATTATCTTCTATCTCACTCACTCAATAACATTTTATCTACTATAGAGCAAAATACTTTAAAAAAATTAAGCAAAATTATACTTAGTTAAAATTTCAGTGAACAATGCTATAATTTTACTTATCCTCTAAACTTGACGTTAGCCCTCCCAATACTTTAGAAGATTTCCCTATTAGCTTCTATCTCACTCACTCAATAATATTTTTATATGGAGATTTTTTAATCATTTTTTTTAATTTAAATTGCCTACCAATTTTTTAAACATTCTCATGCGAACCTTGTCCTCAAAATTACAAACTAACCAAAAAGGAATAAGTGATATAGGTGCAGCCGTTGAAAAGGACTCCCTTACACACATTCGGCAATTGATTTTTATTTACATAGATACTTCACTGAAAACAATAGGAATAGAAAGAAGAAATTGTTACAGTAATTAAGATAAAACGATAAAAATTCGTCAGCGTAATAAACACTGTACGTACCCCTAAAATAATGTTGAAATAAAAAAAAAAGTTGAATCACTAAAAAGTGAAAACTCAAAACAATGGATTTTAAACTGTGTTCTCTTTTCAATTTTTAAAATAATTATAGTGTGAATAATTAAAATTTAATTATTTGTAAATTGCAATGATTATCATTAGTCTCTCTTTCACATCTATTTGCACTCCGAATTATAATTATATACTTTTTTTATACAGTTTATTAATTCATCAAACATATGATGCGCTCCACAATCTCAATACAAAATATTAATATTCGAGGTACACAGGCTTATATCACTATACTACACATCACTAGTATGATGCAAGCCGCGCAAGCGCAATAAGTGTACGTCCAGAGTGGACGCTATAATCGAGCGTTGCGTCGCGTGCGGCGTGTTCAGTGTCCAAGAGCGACGCTCATAGTTAGATACTATATACTGAGAGCGACGCTCTCGCGCCACTCAGGACACTCACGTATTAATGCATCTGTTTGACACGAACGCCCCACGCGATGCCCCACTCGACGCTCGACCATAGCGTCCACTCTGGACGTACACTAAGTCCGGTCACACTTACTAGCGTGTACATGACGCGAAATTATAAATCTATCTCCTGCCAAAAAATACCGCTCAACGCGTTTAACAGAAATACTTTGGCTGATTTCAAAACGCAGTAAACCAAAAATGTCGTTTTTACCGTGCTGGGCACACTATATAATATAAGCGATATGATCGTGCGTAGGTATATATCTGCCACGCCGCATGATTGCTAAAAATACTTTGGCAAAACGATAGCAAATCCCTATAGCAGGAGATACACCTGGTGTGTGGTAGTCAGCCATTAAAATGCTATATTAAAAAAAACACGGAAAATTAAGGTGTATCATTTTATATTCTTAAAGTAGGAAAATAAATGTAACTTACAGAATCCGCTCTAAGTTTTTCGAGCTCTCTGGAAGCCTCTTTGATTTGCTCCAACAAAGCTTTGTTACGTATTCTCTCCATATCAAGTTCTACACGAAACTTGTCTATGCGTGGTATGAGTTCTACTAGTTCAGAAGATAGCTTGTCAGCTTGTGCCATTGTATTGCGAATATCTCTATTCAGCATAACTACTGCTGTTTCAACTTTTGACAAAACGTATGAAAAAAAATTAAGTACTATAAGATATATTTGAAGTGTATATTTGTCCAGACTACACGGCTGAACCGATTTTGATGAGATTTCTATTGTCAAACTTTACAGACAACTGTCTAGACTACATATCATTACGCTTGTCTTGATAAAGGGTATGTTAATGTCTAATATATTGTACATTGATTTTCATTCCTGCCTACGAACGGCGAAACCTCTTTGTTCTGCTGCTATACTAGCTGCCTTTACACGAGGACACGCTCTTTCACTTGCGATATTAGTGTGCAAGTTTGAACACGAAAAACGCGTACTCGTATGCGAATTCGCAACCTGATTATTATTATTTGTCTTTACACGCGCAATCTTTCCCCCGCGAAAGCGTTTTAATGCGGGAAACAGCGTGTCGTGTTAACGGCAGCTATTATGACATTTGGTATATAGCAACTATTGTGTAAACGAAATAACATCTACAAGTGTTTTTTGCTTCTATATAGTAATAATAATAGACAACGTAATGATTATCAAACGTTTTTTTTTCTCGAACTGACTATGCTATTGGCCTAGCAAGGCCAAGAAAGAAACAGCTTCACCGGACTACCTAATCAAAAGTGTGATGGTAAAAATCCGTCACATGTTATTTAGGTTTATCACTTTTGAAAATATATCACCGTCTATACTATGTTCTAGGTACATACCCAGTACGTACTAATATACTCTTTTTATCTGTATCATGAGCGTTGTAGTAACTTATAGAAATAAAATAGTATCATCATCATATATATTAATACGTGAAGCCTAAACTTTGTATCCCTTTTTAACGGAATTGGGGGAACGGATGAACGTGAATGAATTTGGCATAGTTAAAGTTTATATGGAGGAGAAGTGCAGAAAAGTATTTATTTTATATAAAATGCATTAGAAGTAGGTATATTAAATTAATTAAAATATGCATTACTCACACTACTGCTTCAATTTTACACAACATATACACATATGTAAATAAAAAAAACATTTTGACATCTGTCAATAAAGGACTTCAAAAAAGGTTGTGAAGGAGGTTGCTATGCTCGACTGTGTGTATTATTTTACTCTTACGTTCCAATTACCCTTTTTCATTCTACATTCAACAATGATATTAACCCTAATAAAATTCAAACTTAAAAAAATCAATGAACTATGGTCGAATGTCAACCACTGGGCGCCCACTAGTTTATTTTAATACTACAATAAAGACGTATGGTTCTTTAAATACATCATATCAATAATTGTCAGTTCATTCATGTAATTTTACATCGGTAAAACTAAAACTAAACTAAACATTTAAGTTAAACATACATTCACGTTGTTCTTTAAGTTTTTCTTCATTTTCCTTTTCTTGAAGTTTTATTCTATTAACTGCAGATTGAATTGAAGCATCCATGCTTAGAGATATAATTTAATAATAAGTTTTTCGAAAGAATCTAAATTCCCTCCAAAATAATCATATATCGTAGATTATAACATCATGACGTAATATTGTATTAGTTTTATCTGAAGTCGTTAGGCAAAGACAGAGTTATAAACATACAACAGTATGTCTTAATCGTCTGTGGTGAATAATAAACGTAAGGAACAGATTACATACAATATAAAATAGAGGTAGGTATAAATAGTTTTAAAAATACGTTTACAAATTTAAATATACCTATGATTGTTTAAAAAACACGGACATTTAATTATTATCAATATATTGCAAAAAAACGCGGTGTACCAAAACAATGTAGGTGATCTACTAGGCTACTCAACTTGACATCCTATTGGTTGGGCGGACATTTAATTATTATCAATATATTGCAAAAAAACGCGGTGTACCAAAACAATGTAGGTGATCTACTAGGCTACTCAACTTGACATCCTTTTGGTTGGGCGGACATATTTATCTATTTTGTTAAAATTTTTTACCTTATTATCTAGCTTTTTTAAATGTTGAATATAGAACGTCACGAAGCCGGAATTGTTTTTTAGAATTCACGTAGGTAGTTACCTACAATAAATATAAATTTGAATTAAATATGTAACTTTATCGATAGACGGTAAAGGAATATCACACGAGAAAAGAGATACATTTAATCTTTTAAAGTCTGCTATTATAAGTAGTTAAAACGTTTGGCATTTTAAAAAATAATAATAAAATGCAAGTGATTAATACTTACTAGGATATATATATTGTTACTTCGGTAAGTATTTTGAGTCCTAGTGTACACGAAGTATTACTAGCGGCATAACTCTCGACTAACTTGTTACCAAGGAAACGTTATTATTGACTGTGTTTTCACATGATGTATAAATTGTTTAAACTTTCGTGAATTATGGAGCAGCCCGACGTAAATGGTTATGTCAATATTAATTGGCCGAGTAAAAATGTACCACACGGAGGAATATTTCACACTAGGATCGCAGAATCTACTCAAAACCAACAGAAATTTCTTAAAGGTACCTTTACAATTTACTATAATGCTCTTAAATTTTATAATTTTCAATAAGGTTCTTACATTTTTTACTGTGAATTTACTCCGAGTATCTATTTAAGCTAAATATACTTGCGCGTTGGCCTGTGAGACCGACGACATATGTTTGAGTAGTTCTTTTTAAAAATGCAAAACCCTGGCGATTTGTGCTTCTCAGTTGCTGTATGGTTCATGGCCTACTTTTAATGAGTATAGCGTGAACGTTCGTGCATACACACCCTCCCTCCCCCACCCTGCCCCCAATCCTCCCTCACCCAGCCCCCAAACACAGGCTGGCAACGCACTTGCGACTCCCCTGGTGTTGGACGGCGGTGATGACTTAACATCAGGTGACCCACCTGTCCGTTTTCCTCTTATGATATAAAGAAAAGAAAATTGGTGGCCCTAAATAAAAGAGAGAAAGAAGGTGGAATACTGAAACCTGCCGTTGAGGACTGGTTGAAAATGAATTGTCTTATTTAGCAAAAACTCAAGTAAACAAATCATTAGGTATTCGTCGGCACGGCTTACGGGCAAGGCATTTGAAGCAATGGTATCTCAGTGGTCAAATTGTACGGACACCGCGTCTGTCGACATAGGTACGATGATCCTTGCTAATGACCGGAGCATTCGGTGAAGGAAAATATTGTAATGAAAGCTTATCATAATAAGGGTTTTGATGTGAAACATCTATAGCCGTAGGCCAGACCGACTGTTGGCGTGGTGACACTATATGATTTTGAATTTTAGATTTACAATGAATATAAATGTTTATGAGAGAACAGAACAGATACAGTCATCATTTTCTTGAAAAAAATCTTAATATTTTATTTTTGACTAGCTGACCCGTGCCCACTTCGTGTTGGGCGGTAATAGGTTATTATCAAGGTACAACTTTTTTCTAGAGCTTAATCATATATCTCTCATCGTTAAGGTAGCGTTCGTAAGAAACGTTTTCGTTCGACCATTTTTTCTCCAACTCTCCAGATATCTCTACAACCTCACAAACTTTACCTCTTTATGATATTAGTATAGATAATAATTAGTTAATAGCTTCTGCCCGTGAATTCGTACGCGTGGAATGGTTATTTTGTGCTAAGACGCAGCGGAAGCTCTGAAAAGGAAAAAATACACCGATTTTGCAACATTCTTCACTGCTGCTCCAGTGCACTGCTGCACGCTGTGTTTTAGCGTGATGATACATAGCCTATAACCTTCCCTGATAAATGAGCTATATAATACTGAAAGAATTTTCTAAATCGGACCGAATCGAACTCACAAACTTTACCTCTTTATAATATTAGTATAGATATAGTATAGATGACTGAGGACAGGGAGATCTGAATGGCGATTACGTCATCAATATTTTTACCTTTGTTTTTTTTATTCATAGAAAAACTTGCTAGTGTTTTTATAAGTAAAATAATAGTATAGATATGCCTATAAGTAATACTTACGTAAATATAAGAGAAGGGTAAGAGGTTAGCTTACTTATGCCGACAAGGGGGAGAGGTGAGGCCAAAATGACTGAAATTGTTATTAGGTAATAATTAAATCGCTCATTTGCCTTAATATACTAGTTTTAATTTAATCAACAGTACATACTATCTGTAGTCAATTATGGCAAAAAAAATAAGGATTTAATTTGCCAGCATGTGATAAGAAATAGGGAACCGTTACCTTGGAATAATGACTGAACCAGTACTTGCCCGGTTGTGGAATATTTATTGTTTTTTTTTTAGTTTTGCTAGAAGAGTCAAAGCTCAGCATTACCCAGCGTCAAAATGACAACCTGGCCTTGCGTAAAAACGAAAAAAAGGCCGATCGTAAACAAGTATTATTGTCGAGGCCGACCATACGCCCGCGGACTTCGCGACGACGATCCTTATCTGCTATAAGAGCCTCCGGAGTATATGACGACGATCTGTACGTAATTTGTAGTAGTGTAATTATACAATTGGCAACCCGTGGTAAATTCTTTTTTTTTATGTCAAAAGGAGGCAAACGAACCGGTGGGTCAGCTGATTTTAAGTGATCACCACCGTCCATAGACACTAGCAATACCAGGGGAGTCGCAAGTGCGTTGCCAGCCTGTGTTTGGGGGGATGGGGGATGGAGGAGAGGGAGAGGGGACGGGGAAGGGAAGTGAGCCTCCAGCGCTCTCACTGACCGAACAAAATGCAACAATGCAAGCACTGTTACTTCACGTCGGTGTTCTGTGAGAGGGTGGTACCACCCCGGGCGAGCCGACCCATTCGTGCTGAAACTAGTAATAGCTACAGCGTGGCTCTACCACCTACGTCTAATGTGATCTACCCTCGATGTCATAGATCTGCATTTACGACGGTTAATTTTCAGGCATCTGGCATATTACTCGTCCTGCCGTTCTCATTATTACGCCACTAATGATTTGATAGCTTTAATTGATCTAACTTTATTATATTGAGGTGAAAATGCTACTTTTATATTGGTTGCGTAGAAAGCAATGGACTTAAGAGACTGATGTTTATTTATCTATAGGTATAAGAAAATAAAATTCAAGCGTCCGTTTGTAATGGTAAAATATCAACCTTTTACTAAATATAAGTAGAAAGTGTTTGTCTGTCTGTCTATTTGTTCCGAGTTACAGTGGCTGGCAGAAATGGAATATCTAGGTCAAGCGAGTCCTCATAGGGATATAATTAACGATCAAATAGCGGAACGGATGCGCGCACTGGACTGTTTAGGTGTAGATAGCGAATGCAGTACAAATAGATCCACCGCACCAGGATTTAGTACCACGAGAAGTACAGAGAAGATAAAGATGTGCAGTGGGCCTAAAAAAACAGGTAGATAAATAAGAAACAGATACAGGTACAGAAACAGGTAGGTAAATAAGAATTGAAGTACAGTGTAAACTCTGTATAACAGATTTCGAAATGGAATATCTAGGTCAAGCGAGTCCTCATAGGGATATAATTAACGATCAAATAGCGGAACGGATGCGCGCACTGGACTGTTTAGGTGTAGATAGCGAATGCAGTACAAATAGATCCACCGCATCAGGATTTAGTACCACGAGAAGTACAGAGAAGATAAAGATGTGCAGTGGGCCTAAAAAAACAGGTGGATAATTAAGAATTGAAGTATAGTGTGAACTCCGTATAACGGATTTCAAAGGAGCGAGCATTTATTTTCGTTATAAAGAGTTTCCGTAGAAGAGACAAATAAATGGTTTTGTGGTAAACCAACCAAATAAAACTAAATTCCACGTTACAGAAAGTTATTCGTTATAACGAACAACGTTATATGGCGTTTATACTGTATTTGTCAATCAGTAAAGTTTTTTTTTTATCACGCTTTTATTAGCTTCACCTGTATGTATGTAACCGACCCCTTTGAGCTCGATTTTGAACTTGACTTTGAACGATCAGATTTAATTCAAACTTTGCACACCTGTCAAAGGTCGATGACAATGCAATAATCCGGAAAAAAAAAATAAACTAAAAAATGAAAAATAAATAATTGTTTAAAAAAACACGCTTTCATAAAAAATCCAAAGTAAATTATTACGATGCGCGCGCACACCGTCACGAAAAACCGACACCCTGAAGTTAGCTATAGTCAACTTTCGCTATTTCAGTGTAATTTTTTCTACAAACGTAGAATAAGGCGAAAGATAAAATTTTTGAAAAGATTTTTATCATGTTACACCAAAGAAGTATAACTTCTCGCGCGTACATAAGTACACACACACTTTTTTGTTTTATATGTTATTTTTTATTTTTCTACCTCCACCTACACATAGATGACGTTGATTACATCCTTAGTAGAAATATATAATTACGTTTCATGTTTGCAGAAGATAGCGTCAAAGGTTCTGATAAGCAGAGCATAGTACTAAGTTCTGC
Organism: Antheraea pernyi; assembly: GCA_015888305.1. Taxonomy (NCBI): domain Eukaryota; kingdom Metazoa; phylum Arthropoda; class Insecta; order Lepidoptera; family Saturniidae; genus Antheraea; species Antheraea pernyi. The sequence continues at coordinate 87,845 of MU159613.1, read as the reverse complement.
GCGTCGTGCCACCAAAGATGAGAATGTTGCTGCATATAACCAATTTTCACCTTTACAATATTCTCTACGGCGACGTGTCTAACTTTAATGAAATTTTTAAAACATACCATTTTGTGTATTTTTATATTAATTTCTTATATCTATACAAACCAATTCGTGCATATGTAGCATAAAAGTTTTTTTTAATAACAAGAAATCTATATGTTATGATGTTTCTTTATTTTTGGACAATAAATTATAGTGCTATTACTAATGGTACTGTTTTCTTAACAGAATTATTAAATACTTTATGGATTCGACTTGCCAGTATCATTACATAGTATAAAACAAAGCCCCCTACCGCGTCTGTCTGTCTGTCTGTTCGCGATAAACTCAAAAACTACTGAACGGACCTCCATGCGGTTTTCACCAATAGATAAAGTGATTCATGAGGAAGGTTTTGGTACTTAATATGTTAAGGATTTTTTTATAATCAGGGTGGGACAACGTCTGCCGGGCCCGCTAGTGTTAAATAAAAATAACTATCTAAACATATACAAAAGGTTTGCAAATGTTTATTTCTGTCAAAGCCATAATGCACAGTAGTAAGTATAGTTAAAACATAAACAATAATAAAATATATTCCATATTCAATAATATCCAAATTGTCTTGTCTTTAAATTGTAGATCATTCATATTCATTTCATAATTTTTGCTTTATTATCTGTTGAATCTATAGACTTCTTTCTTTTTTTACTTTTTTTCAAACTTTCCACAGAAGGTTTATAATCTTTTGGGTCACTTTCTGTGATCACCACATCACTTTCTGTTGAATCTATAGATATTCTTCTTTTTTTGAAACTATTTGTGACAGGATTAAAATCTTTAGGAGCCGAGCCTTCTAAATCAAATGGTGTATACTGACGTATTGGCATTGTTAATGTGAAAGTAGGATCTTCCACTAAATGTAAGTTAGGGCCTTTCTTTAAATAACTTATTGTAGAATAAGCTGTAAAATGAAAGTCTTCTATGAGATAACTTTCCGTTAATAGAAATGCTATCACATCTTCACCAAGAACTCTGGATATGTTTGGTTCTTTTCCTTTGTGCCTTAAATTGACAGGGCCTTTAAGAAACCATGCGTCCAGCAGTTTCTGAGCAGTTAACTTTGTATCTTGCTTCTCAGCATTATCAATTATACTAGCTAGTGTCTTACAGTATGATTCTAGTTTAATTTCCTTTATTTTTAGTTTAGCGTTGCAGCATACATCACACATTTTATTGCAGTCACTATTACCCCAGTCTTCATCGAAATGTTCTGCAATCAGCTGCCTTCTACACAAAGTTCCATTAAGACAATATCTGACCATACCATAGAGATGATCTAAGCATCCTACAGAAGAAAAAACCATAGTACTGACTTTAAAAACATCCTGCATTCTATAAAGTGTAACACATTCAGCTCTTTGCCCATCTCTGCCTGCTCGGCCACTCTCTTGATAGTAATTTTCCATCGATTTACTTATTGTGTGATGTATGACAAACCTTACATCTGGTTTGTCAATGCCCATACCGAAAGCTACTGTAGCTACTATAGCTTGATACTGTTTTTCATGCCATTTTATATGGACTTTTGTACGTGTTGTAGACTCTAAATTTGCATGATAACAACCCACCCTTAGCCCTTTCCTGCGCAACCCTTCAGTGATATCTTCGGAATCTTTAATGCTATTTGTATAAATAATTCCTGATTCATCTTTATATCTATTTTTCAATAACTTCTCTAATATCCCTATACATTCTTCTTGTGAAGTAGGTTTCTCTAATATTTTATAATACAGGTTGGGACGATTGAATGTTGATTTAATAATCAAACAGCCCGGAATATTCAATATTTTTTGCACATCACTTAACACATGAGCTGTAGCTGTTGCTGTTACTCCTAATATTGGTATATTTGGGAACATATTTGATAAAATACCTAAATATTTATAATCTGGTCTAAAATCATGCCCCCACTGAGAACAGCAGTGGACTTCGTCGATTGCTATTCTCTGCAATCTGCCATCGGCGTAACATTTCTGTAAATTCGACATAAACCTTTTGCTCTTAGCAAACCTCTCCGGAGTGACATACAACAGTTTAATATCGGATTTCTTATCCTTTAGCATGTTTAGTACCGTCGATGTTTCTTCTTTGGGACTAGAGCTGGTAATTAGTTTTGCTGAAATTCTCTTGTTGGTAAGAGACCTTAGCTGGTCTTCCATTAGGGAGATAAGAGGAGACACGACTACCGTTAAACCAGGTTTGACTAACGCCGGTAACTGGAAACAAAGACTCTTACCGGCTCCCGTAGGCATGACTACTATTGCGTGTTGCCCTGATAGTGTGCTGTTAATTGCGCTTAGTTGCTTTGGTCTGAATTCCTTCATAAGGAAAACTTCCTTCAGTACCTTTTTAACGTCTTCTGACCACTCATAATTAATTCCACCCCAATCTACGCTCGCTAAAGTATCGGATTTGAGTTTATTTATTGAGTTCTTCAATGACGTTTTCTTTTCGGAGAGTTCTCGTTGGAGATTTTTCCATTTGGCGATTTCAGTCTCAACTTTACGTAATTCTTTATCGACATCTTTCAATTCTTTTTCAAAATCTTCAATCGATTTCATATTTAGCGCACATAAACAATTTTATGTTTGACATCTGTCAATTTTATAAGTATAGTCTGTGGGTTAATACACAGAGTATATAATAATATGGGATATTTAGAATTTGGATCGAAAAAAGAATATGAATGAAAATATATATGATTCTCGGAATAAATCTTGGCTCTTTCTTCCGTGATATGATTTATAAAAGGTCATACATTATCGTAGACGAGTCGTATAGTACCCATTGGGCAGAACCCAAACTACTTAATGCTTAATACGTATCTGTGGATATAGTGCACATCCCAGAACCTAAACCGCTACGAAACCTATCTAATCCTTTAATATTTCAATACAATTACCGCTAATATAAACAAATCATATTTATCACGTTCTTACTATTTTCACAATTTGTTTTAGTCGGCTATTTGTTAGGATAGAATGGAAACAACAAACTTGATCCGATTATTTTAGAAAAACATAAAAGTCTATGAACGATAGAAATTAACATCTCATCAATAGGCTATTTAGTTTGAGATTGTTAAATGTAATCGCAGATTTAACTTTAATAAAAACGATCCAATTAGCAGCCGTAAGAAGATTTTAACCTATATTTTTTTAGCGATTTGAAAAACAAAACATTGTACTACGAATAGATACAATTGATCCAACTGTCTCTTCTATAAGTAAATGATATCTATTCTTAAATAATAACAAGCAGGAAATATAAATAAGTCCAATAACTGTACTACGCTGATATGAACATTTGTTATCTGACATCATAATGTTGAACAACGTTCTTATGTTATTAATACTGTAAGCATCAATCATTTTGTGTTATCTTTATTTATTAAAGTGTAAAAGTGATTTATTCTTTTACGTAGGTGTACTGTTATTGGTGGTTCTCAAGTGGGTGTATTAATTCTTGCAAGAGGTGGTTCTAAGGGCGTTCGACTCAAGAATCTTCAGACCGTGGGTGGCGTGAGTTTGATATGCCGAGCAGTAATAACTGCGAAGAATTGTGGTCTTAATGACGTTACGGTTTCTACTGATCATCCATACATAGCATTAGAAGCTTTACGATGTCAGTAAAAGTATCATTGTACTTACACTTCTAATGTTAAATCTTATTTTTATGTGCTAAGTATTTATACCTTTGTTTCAAGGTAATGCATCAATTTTCCATCGTAGTCATATAACTGCTAGTGATTCGGCGCCATCTATTTGGGGAGTTCAAGAATATTTAGAGAAAAGATCAAATTTTGAGTTGCTTTTCTTGCTACAAGCTACTTCTCCGTTTATACGGACTACACATATTCTCAGCGCTTTAGAAAAAATTAATACGTCAGTTGCATTTGATTGTGTTTTTACGATTACCAGGTGATTGATGTATTAAATTATACTAATTAAATTAAAAAGTAATGTAAAATGCTACCAGAGTTAAATTTCTATTATAAGAGGATATATTTTCTTGATCATTTTCAGAAGCTTTAAACTTCGTTGGCAATATACAAATGGAATAATTCATCCTTTGAATTTTAATACAGTAAAAAGGCCTCGTCGGCAAGATTGGACGGGGGAACTATTGGAAACTGGTGCATTTTATTTGACGAGAACTGAACTATTAAAAAAGGGTCTATTTCAAAATAAAAAGTAATTAAATGGTTATCAGAGATAAATTGCAATTAATAATTTAAAAAAAGATGTAAAATTTTACATACGGGCTATAAATATAATAAACCAGTATCCCAGGCAATAGTGAAAATCGTGTTTTGTCGAAAAAAAAAGTAGTTTATGACGTTGCATTGACAATGGTTTTGTAGTCACGATTTGCTATTATAAAGTTTTAGATTTCTTTTGACGAATAATATATTTTATATTTTTTTATAAAGAGAAGTCCAAGTAATCGTAGTAACAGCGTAGCTATAACTAATTTTCTGCTGCAACCTATGTAAGTTATATTGTCCAAAATAAATTTGAAAACTCCCACTTTTTTGTACTTGTTATTTACGTATAAAAGTTTTCACCTCTACGTTTTTCATATCTTTTTGAGTTTATGCTCTCAGAATATTATTCTGACAACCAAGCACAACAGAGATTTGAAATAATACTTTTCGATAATGATCACATATCTATAAAAGGGTTATAAGTGTTGATTATTTACTTATTTATTGGTACTTAAACTTATCTATAACCGATATATTTGCATAATATTTGAACTTATATGTAAACTAGTATTTATATTATGTAAAAGATAAAGAATGGGAACAATTAAAATATGCAACAATTATCAACCATTATTTAGAGATTTACAGCATTAAACCATATGTGTATATTTATTACATACTGTATTTAAAAAAAGGTTAAGTTTTCATGACTTTGTTAGTAACCAAATATGGTAACATTACCATGTTGTTACATCAGAGAAGGTCTTGAAGGAGATAAATAAAAAATCTGTCACTGAATGTGTATTAAACACTGAAGGACACTACAGAGTTTTAATGTAAAGAGTCAGATGTCCACTATAAATTAGCTGTCTCTGTGGTAGTGACTCATCTGCTGTCTGTGAAACACTTTCAGAGTTATGCCTCCTTTAAAGTATTAAACATTTTTTTAAAGAGTTTCTTGTACAATCTTAGAGTGGAAATAATACATGTTTTAAATCACATTTTGATGTTTATTTCAACAATTTACATACGTGATAATGTCCCTACATATTTAAACAAATCTTGTTAAATGCTATAGGTCACACATACATCTATTAATGTATGTATGAATGTATATAATAAATAGTGTATTTAAAGTTCTACAAATATGAATAAATGAATTTTGCCAATCAAATATTAATATAATAGGTTTTTTCTTCAATCAACAATAAGTAAATATTGGGTCAGCGCTATAAATATGTTTAGGTAAATATAACAGCTGACTTCAAATGTGAGCTTTTATTTTGTTTAGTTTCTTTGAAACTCAGCCAATGTAAGCATGTTTCACATTGCGGCAGTGTACTCTAAAGATACAAAAATAATACTCAAAAAAGCAATTTAACAGCCAGAGTATCTTACTTTCCCTATGTTGAATATGTTATATTTTAAGCTTTAAACTAACAAATAATATCAAATTTTAAACAAAATTACTGATTTTAAACTTGTGTTACAAATGTTTGGCCAAGGCTCTCCAACCACGCATAATAACAGGAAAAAGTACTTTATTCATTGTGTGTTAAGATTGAATTCACATTAAATGTTGTTTATGTTGTCTTTTCATTTGTAAGTGGTGGGAGTAATTTATTGCTTTGCTCCTCTTATTCTAAGTATTAGATAATATTTTGAACATTCATAACTTTATTACTGGATGTCATGGTTGTAATTAGGTTAAACTTAAAACTGTTTTATAACTTTTTTTCTCCCTTTCTTAGTAAACAAATAGCTACAAAAGTATATATTTACAGGGACAGCGGTTAGCTTCGATTTTGTATGTGACCCTTTATCTAGTTATTGTTGATCAAAGGGTTTTTTACTATGCAAATGTTGATGTTTATTTACAGTTGCACTTTTGTGGAGGTTTCAGCTATTGAAAGTATGGAAATAGATTCTTATCACGATGTAAAAGTTGCTAATGCATTAATTGATGCTAACTTGATATAATTAACTGTCTCTCTTATGTAAGTTTGTTTTTCTATTATATTATTTTTATGAAACCTAAGATATGTATATGTTAATTATATATTTAAATACTGGATTTAGAATCTGAGTCCTGAAAGTTTTCGAATTTGTCAGATCCAAAACAACTGCAGCGTGAATGGGGTCTGTACTTGACTGGATTATGATCACTATATTAATGGTGATAATCCAATCATATCGACTCTTCTTATTTCTAGATATATTGCATACCCAGCAGCTTGCAACCCAGAGGATTTCAATTCCATACAACAGATAGAATAGAATCATATAACAGAAGAATGGTCATGTCAACATCTCTATGGTTTTCGTTGTTTTTGGATTGTACTATTCATAGTGGAATAAAATTTATAATTTACAATAGTTAAAATGCTTATTCTATTATATATACTTATATCGAGATTAAATTTTTATACCAGACTTAAGGCTGGCAGTTCTATATATTTTGAGCTTCTTAAATTTTACTTAGGCTAAAACTAGATTTATTTTATTGTTGCAAGTGGCTATGACATAGTACTTTTTAAATGTTACATTTTAAATTCTTGGCGTAGCTGTAATCTATGACATTAAAGAAAATATTAAATTGTTCCATAATCAAATCTTGGATATTATAAATAGAGATTCAATTAAAAACCCCTGAAAATATATTTTTTATTATCTTTTCATTATTTATTTTCATATTTTAACATTTTGCCAACACATACACATTGTTTACATATATAAAGTCAATTTCTCATATAACATATAACTTCTAAAATCTGTAGTTGTATAGTAGTGGTTAATAGATAATGAGAACTAGTTATTAATTGTCATCATTATTTTCTTAACCTTACCCCCCTAAGTAGGGTCGGCATAATATGTTTTCATTCTCCACTCTCCCCTGTCAGATGTCATGTCAGTATTCACACCTTTTACATACATATAATTTTTCACATTATCGTGTATTGTATCGATCGATCGATCGATCGTATCGTATCACAGTATCGTATGGATATACGTTTTGCAGTCTTCCTCTACTCCTATATCCACCCACCATCATACTCAAAACTTTTCTAGTTCATTGGTTTTTATCTCTCCATATGACGTGTCCATAACATTCTAACATATTACTCCTCAGCTTCTCTGTCACTGGTGCTATTTTCAAACTTCTTCTGACACATTCATTCTTAATTTTATCTATTACACCACATACATCTACCTTAATATTCATATTTTTGCCAAATGCAGTTTTCTTTCATCCATCTTTTTACTAGTTATTAATTATATCATGTGCTAAATCAAAAGGCTCATAGATATAATTTTTTTTCGGCATCCATGTTTTATAATGTCTTTTTTTTTCTCAAACTGACTATGCTATTGAGCTAGCAAGGTCTTAACAGCTTCACCGGACTACATTTATAATGTGTAATTTAGGTATGTATAGTGGTAATTATGGTTATTCTCATTCCAGCATACATAATGTCATATAAAACTGATCCCATTACATTTGAGGAGCTTGAAGCCACAGATGTGATCAGTGTGGAGTTAGTACCTGAACGGAAAGGCCTTATTCTCAAACACTGCGAGTATTATGTCAGTTCTAGGAGACATGGTACCACTGTTACTAGAAGATACAATGAATTTGCTCAATTATATGATATCCTGTGTGCAAAATATCCATATCGGTATGTTAATTAATTTTTCTTTACTTTAACTATATAACATATTTTTTTAAAGATATTTCAAAATTACTGATTATATTGGCCTACACTCATTTTGCTGCTGCGTGAGATTTTTTGATATGGTTTTGAGTATATCTTATATGCTGATATAAAAAATGTTGCTGATTTTTTTGTATCAGCTGTAGTTCATGAAATAAAAAATTTGCATTTTTACAAAAATAACAATTTATTTTGACATTAAACATCAAAAAACTGTCTTTTGAGTGGTTGGCTCTAATGAAATTGTCTTGGAATATTACACATAATTCCCCAGCAATATTATATTTATAATCTCATGTGTTTTTTATATGGTTTCAGTTCCATTTTTTTTTAATTATGATCTATTTTTGTCATACCATTACATATGCCTAAACTAAGATAAGGTTGTCTATCGTTCCCTGTACGGGATGTAAAATAGATGCTAGGACAGCATTTGTAACATAATTAAAATAAGAAATTAGGATAGGAGTCTATACTCGAGTCTCATAGGATACACACATAAAATAGGAAGTCTAAACTCGACTATCATAGTTTGAAGATATATAATTCATGTCTAATATTGACGTTAGTATAATAAACTATCTAACATTGACTTGTAGTCTTTTTTAAAAGTCAACTGAAGTACTCCCGAAGTTAACTATCTATAACATAGTCATGCTGCTGCCTATAGTTGTTTGCTAATTGTCAAATATCATACTATCCCAAAAATATAATATTTATAATCTCATGTGTTTTTTATATGGTTTCAGTTCCATTTTTTTTTAAATTATGATCTATTTTTGTCATATCATCATATTATACATTACATATGCCTAAACTAAGATAAGTTTGTCTATCGTTCCCTGTACGGGATGTAAGATAGATGCTAGGTCAGCATTTGTAAGACAATTAAAATAAGAAATTAGGATAGGAGTCTATAGTCGAGTCTTATAGGATACGCACGTAAAATAGGAAGTCTAAACTCGACTTACTCGACACTATCATAGTTTTAAGACATAATTCATTTCTAATATCGACGTTAGTATAATAAACTGTCTAACATCGACTTGTAGTCTTTTTTTTAAATAAACCGAAGTGCTCCCGAAGTTAACTACCTATAACATAGTCATGCTGCTGCCTATAGTTGTTTGCTAATTGTCAAATATCATACTATTAGATAGACTAACAAAAGAATATTAGAGGTATTAGAATGGCCAAGTAGTGATGAAATAGGCTGTTAACTATGGGCACATTACATAAATTAATTCTGTTGATTAGAAGTTTTAAAATCATAACATAGGATAAAAGTATATTGGGTACTTTTCATCTATAAACTTTAGCACTATTCCTGAGGGATAACATATACATACCATTGGCACTCCATCAACTTACTTAAAACCTCAACCATAAAAACGAATATCGGATTAAATACACATGTATCTAGATTGACGTTTTTGTACAGTATTTAATAAAAGAAACCTTGACAAATTATACCTAAACCTTCCTCATGAATCACTTTATCTACTGGTGAAAACTTTATGAAAATCCGTTCAGTAGTTTTTGAGTTTATTGTGAACAGACAGACAGACGTGGCAGAAGACTTTGTTTTATTATATGTAATGATTATAGTTTTGTGTTGATTTTCTGTTTCTAATTCTTTATACTGAGTATTTTCATTATGGCATACAGTGGACCCCCGGTAATCCGGCCTCTGTCTAATCCGGCACCCCCTATAATCCGATATGGCTATTATTACGTATTGAATGTTTTTTTGACCATATTCGCTGATGTAGATAATGCATAGTTGTACAGTTCAAAACTTGATTGATTCAATTATGATCTTTATTCATAGTTTTTGTTTTGACGTTAATTTTATAGTAAAACGTAAGTTCTCTATTGTGTTGTTTAATTTACTAAATTCAACATACATAATAGAATCTTATCATTGGATCTGTAATTTGTCGGATTATAAGGTACTCTTTTGTAAAACAAATCCGGACTTTAGGGGGTCTTATGCAGTATTCTATAATCCGACAAATTCGATAGTTCGACCCTGCCTTGCAAAACGTTTGTTGGATTACCGGGGGTTCACTGTATTTTCTTTTTAGTAATGTTTATTTATGTTATTATCAGGTTATTTTAGTTCATATTCTATATTTCTTTGTAATATATTTTAATTGACATTTTCTACAATATAGTGCTTGCTGTGGCAGCTCTTAAAAGTTAATGTGCCTATAGATTGTTCATACTCATATATAGAGTTAATTTATGTTTGGTGTATTGGTCAATAAAATAAATCAAATCTAACATGAGCAAAATTGCAGGCAAATGATATTTTTATCAATACATATTCTTCAACATTAAGGTATTTGATTTCCAGTGCCGTGGGCAGATTACCGCCCAAACGTGTGGTTGTGGGCGGTGGTAGTCCCCTTTTTCTGCAACGCCGACGTGCAGCACTGCAACGGTGGCTCACACTAGTAGCCAGGCACCCGATTCTCGCCCATGATGCTGATCTAAGGATATTCTTGTGTGAAGTAACACCAAAGCTGGACCGACCGAAACATGATGAGTTTGTTTTGGCCGGCACTCAGAATGATAGCCCCGTTAGTATCATACAATTAAGCTATAACATATTTACAGAAACACCCACGCCCGCGTAACCACAGATCACGCCGCCGTGGTCTGGGGTTAAATTTCGCTCCTCACACCAGAATACGCCCCTCTCGGCAGCTGCTCGAGCCTAGGTCCGTTCCCTCGGCGTGGAAACCTTGAGTACGCTGCTCGCGCGATACAGTGACACAAAACCTTACACCACTGCGACAACATTACACATATCACCTCCACACACGTGCACGCATACACGCTTACACATGCAAGTGGAAGGGTTTTATATTTTTCCCTTATCAAACTGAAATAGTTTAGAAAATTATCCGATACGAAATATATATAAGAGTTGTTGAGGTATGTATACTTGGTACATATATATGTTTCAACAACTCGTATATGTATGAATAGTTAGCTTGGCTTAGGTTAGTTCAGATAGGTCGCGAATTGCTTGTATCAGGCAATTATATATTAAAATTAAATAACTAATGTTTTGTTTCAAGCTTACATTCAGGAACACGAAGTAAGTTATTGGGTTTTTTAACAATACACATAATATGTATATAGCAATGTAAGCAAGTAATTATAAAAAACGAAATAGCAATCTTTGTCTCTAAGTGAATTTGGAATTTGTTTTGACATATTTTATTTACGATGCGAGATGTGAAGCCCTGAACTGTAGACTCACTCCAGAAGTTCTGTATAACAACTAAAATTTCACGTTTTCAACAATTATCTTTATATTTCAACCAATTTACAAAACACAAATCATATGCCTAACCCTTCCTCGTGAATCACACTATTTATAAATAAAAAAAAGTGCGTGCGTACAAAGTACACATGTCAGAAGTGAAACTTCTTTGGCGAACTAATTTATAAAAAAAAGAATAAAAAGTTTTTTATTTATTTAATCTGCGTTTACTGCAAATGACGTCACTTCCGTTGCATACCTGCGTGACGTTACATCTGTAAAAATTTTACCCTCATGCGCCTAAAGAATTTTCACTTCAAAAAGTCATAAAAAAACTACCAAGAGTTTTAGAGTTTATCGTGAACAGACAGACAGACGCGGCGAAGGGCTTTGTTATATATAAATGTAGGTGATTCGAGAATTCAATAAGAGTTCATGGATGTCTGTGATTTTAATTTTTTACTAACAATAGATGTATGTGATAATTTTTAGTATGATATGTCAACTGAGGAAATGCAGGCAGCTTTCCTGATGGAGCAAGAACAGCTCCGTCTACTACAACTTGGTCTGAGCAGACTCTCGAAGATCTTTGAAAAGGGTTTGTTCTTACTGTTTTATAAAGTAATAGTTAATATTATAAAGTGTTTACAACAAACAATTTCATAATCTATATGAGTATCTATAAATTTCATTTAAAAAATGAGCTAAATCTAATTTTAATCGTTCGTATAATGTTTCGATTTTTTATGATTTCCATTTTTTATACACCGAGAACGAAGTTTACATTTTGCCGGTCATAATATTTTAGTTTTTTTTTTATCATCTTCATCTGTATTGACATCTTTTCACATCTGTATGGACTGCATTTTACATCTTTGGTCTAAGGGCCATACAAGTATTACGTAAGCGCTGATAGGGCGGGGGGTCCTTGATTTGCTTTTTTTTGATATAGGTTAGATTTTGTAGTTGGTAGACTGATTACTGGTTTCAGCATGAATGGGTCGGCTCGCTCGGGGTAGTACCCTCTCACAGAAAACCGACGTGGAGTAACAGTGCTTGCATTGTTGCGTTTCGTTCGGTCAGTGAGAGCACCGGAGGCCCACCTCCCTTACCCTTCCCCCCTAACACAGGCTGACAACGTACTTGCGACTCTCCTGGTGTTGCAAGTGTCTATGGACAGTGGTGATCACTTAACATCAAGTGACCCATCTGTCTATTTGCCTCCTATGACTTAAAAAGAATTAAAAAAAAAATAGGCGATGTGAATGTCTGGTAGGTAATTACGTTAGCAATAATTATTTATTTAACCAGAACAGATTAAAAAATAATTATATAAATGTTTAGGTAAGCATGAGAGGGCTTTGCTTTACTTACTTTTGCTGACCAGGGGAAAGGATGTTTTAAATGCCAAAACTTATGTTTACGTAATGTTTGAACGTCCTCCTAGGTAGGTTCTAGGCAAGTTCCATCCGTCTATCACTGGACAGCTGTAGGTTTTATATTCTGAATTTATACAGTTTTTTTTATAATATTATTATTATACATCTTCTTCTTACTCTTATCCCACATAAGTAGGGTCCGTACAATATGTTTACCATGTTATGGTATATAATTTGGCTTAATTTTTACGATCGGCCGATCGTAATCGCCTGCCTGACATCAACCCTCCTTGGGATTATTTTGTTGTACCACTGTATTTATGATTATTATTATATAGTTACAAAGTCTGATGGGCTCTTTAGCGTTCCGTTCCGTTACGTTCCGGTTAAAAACCGGTTAAGATCTTCAAGATTATGGTTTGCTTGTTATATTGCTATTTTTATGTAACAGAAAACTAGCCAAAGAGACACTATAAGTAGCCTACCAAAGCTAAAGCCTACAGAAAAATTGGAAGGCTAAAGATCCCATCAGACTTTGTAACTATATAATAATAATCATAAATACAGTGGTACAACAAAATAATCCCAAGGAGGGTTGATGTCAGGCAGGCGGCCGATCGTAAAAATTAAGCCAAAATAATAAAATGAAATTGACATGTCATTTTAATTGCATTTATTTTTCTATTATAGTTTTCATATTTATATTATTTGTTTGAAAAATTGTTTTCTCTCGATTTCTTGACTCGGTTTAGTTCCTTGGCGGGAGCCTTGAAACATTCAGAGAAGAGGAGGTTCGGATTCCCTTGAATTTATGAACACGGTGTCTCCTAAATCTTTACTCAAGGGAATCCGAACCTCCTCTTCTCTGAATGTTTCAAGGCTCCCGCCAAGGAACTAAACCGAGTCAAGAAATCGAGAGAAAACAATTTTTCAAACAAATAATATAAATATGAAAACTATAATAGAAAAATAAATGCAATTAAAATGACATGTCAATTTCATTTTATTATTATTATACATATTTTTTATATATTTTTTTAAACGGTGGTGGTCGTTTGGCGGTTTGAACGGTGACTGTTGACTTAATGTCGATAGGTTTGAACTACGGCACGTACCAACGAAATATCTTTGAATTCGCGTACATTTACTAATTGAAATCGGTTACACTATCGGTTGTCAGTGAAGCGAAACACCGTGACGAGACCTGAACTTGAGAAATGTTACCGTATTTGTAACATTTACGTACCGTATACCGTAAAATATAGGCCCGTTCTCTCGGAGTTTGAAATCGCCAATACGTCATGGGCTGGTGCGGTAATTATGTCCATACTTTCCTTCAGGAAGAGGCTTATGGCCCTGCAGCGGGTCTCTTACAGGCTGATCATGATAATGGTATATTTAATGGCAGTGGAAAGCCGATGCGAAGCGGAAAGGTCTGATATACGCGAGTTGGGGGCAGCTTTGCATGCACTCTCTGCTCCGGCGGCAGGGGACTCCACGCGTTGGAGTCGCGCGAGAGCTGCACTCGGCAATGCCGCTCAGTGAGTACCCAATAGGGATAAACGATTTCGACAAAATATTTACAAATGTATCGAATAATTAATTCATTGCAATTCAGAATAAATCAGGATTCAATTAATCCTTTAATGCGACTTAAGGTTTTTTAATTGATTGAATTTTTGGCAATTAGTCTTTCTAGATTATTACTTAGCTGGGAAGCTTTCAGCTATTTAGTACCCACGTTAACAATGGATGCGGAATTTGAAGTGCCACTTGACGCAGCGAAATATCGCGCTTTTTCACTTACGATTTCGTTTCGCATTCAGAGTGTATCGTCGTTCGTGGTTGCAATACAGCGCGTACAGATACTTAATATTGTGTCACCGACCCGCTCCGCTAATTAAGAAAACCCGCCTCACGATCGCTACAGGAATAGCTGTCTTTTATAAATACTTTATAGCTTATGCGCCTCAGCCCCCTCGACGGTACAGTGAAACGCAATTACTGAACCACGCCTGGGCTACAGGGCTAGAGGCTAGAGGTTTTCCACGTGAGTTTGTTTAATGAAATCGGTTATATACTAGGTTGGCGATAGATACGGGCGAATCGTTCGTGGAGGGCAAGGGGGCGCTGGAGGCGGACGGGGAGGAGGCGGCGGAGCGGGTCGCGCTCGCGCTGGAGGCGCTGGGCGGGGCTCGCGAGTTTACGCGCGGCCTGCACGCCGAGCGCGCCGCCGCCGCGGGTGCCTCCTCCCTCGCCGCACTGCAGCTACGCGCTCGGCACGCGTACGCTCTCCGTGCTGCACTACAGGTTTGTATTTTATTATAATTTTAGCAAACAATCTTCTAATATATTATTACTGCCCTTGTCGACTAGGTAATTGATCTTACGAGTTGCGATCGTTTCAATTAATTAACAAAATGGTGGCCATCTCGTTACAACTTTCCAGGGAGTTTTTGTGGCGAGTCAGAATCCATTCTCCGTGGTATTACTTCTCATACTCTTACGAGTTGCGATCGTTTCAATTAATTAACAAAATGGTGGCCATCTCGTTACAACTTTCCAGGGAGTTTTTGTGGCGAGTCAGAATCCATTCTCCGTGGTATTACTTCTCATACACTAAAACACACAACCAATATTACACAATTACAAATTTAGAGTCAAATACCACAAGATTATGAATAACATAAAATAACCACTACATGACATTACAAGATCCCACCAAAAACTCAAATTATTTTCATTTCACTTGTTACTAGAGATTGCGAAAATGATATAAAGTATGGATACACGTATCGGTTTCTATATTTCGAATACCAGAATATTCACATATCGCACACATTACTGTATTCCCCAGAGTTTAGATATGAGTATTTTCGAAAATAGATTAAGACACGCATTTCAGGGCCAGCGAACGACTTTGGCATAAAATAATTTAAAAAACCACTTATGATATCGAAGTCCGGTAGGCGACAGTATTTATACTGTTCATACAGACGGCGTGGGCGAAGAATCTTCCAGAGTAACGTTGCAATGTTAATAGATTCGACTCCGCAGGATTTGATAATTCTATGTCTATAATTTGATGTCACAGGATTAATACTGTTTAAAAAAGAGTCAGCAAAATGCGAGCAACCGCTCTGCACTGATACATTTGCAAACATGCGACGAATGATTTTTATTTCTATGAAATGAGTGATTTTTCACGATTCTTCGTACAAAGTGTATATATGAATGTATGGTAATGTCGCAGGAGGCGCGGGTAGGTCGCGCTTACACAGTGTCCGCGCTCGAGGCGCTGGGTGGGGCGATGCGGGCGGCGGGCGCTGCGCATGCGCGGTCCGCTCATCTCTGGGAGCGATTACACGCCGCTGCTTGCCCCGAAACGCAACCATCTTCTCGCGCCCCATAACTCAGACCGTTAACACACGTTTATTTGCCATGGTTCCGAGCCCAAGCCAAACGCGTAGGTTTCCAAGCTTCCGTGGTCGGACGGTCAACTTCACTCCCACTCACTCACAGCGGTCCCCCTCGGCAATATCTCAAGCTGATAGCGCAATATACTCGTTCGTTAGTTAGATGTACTCGTGATAGTTCGTTATAAACACACACCACACACGGTAGTTACCTAGATTCTATAAAGGACTTGCTTTCCTGGTATGGTTAGTTAGCTTTATCCAAAATTGATCGATTCAAAATACATGTACGCATTCGTGCGGCACGTGTAAAGGTGAATATGTGTCTCACTAAAGTTAATATATGTCACTAGTAAATATATGGTTAAATAGCTTAGTACGATTCATGTTGTTGTCTCCAAGACAATAGTACACGCCGAAGTTCGGCCACTTTGACACCCTTGAACTTGTTGTCAGTCGGCTGCCTGCCCTAAGCGCTCATCTTAAAAGTCCGGTGGAGCAGTGGGGACCAAACAGGCCAACGGTTAATCAGTTCGAAAAAATAACTTGGACGTTTCTGTTATCCATAGTCTCAATTAGTTTCTCAAAAATAAAGTAGTCCGGTGAAGCTGTGAAGACCCTGCCAGGTCAATAGCGTAGTCAGTTCGAGAAAAAAAAATTAAGGAGTCCACACGTTCCCAATGTCCACGAAAAAACAACAATCTTATTAAATCAAGTACTATTTGAACGAAAACAAGCAACATAAATAAAAGAAGAAAAAGATGTTGATATATTAAATTTTATTACAAAACTATTGTGTTCTTATACTTTGTAATTTTTGGAAGAAATAAAAAATGGCTCAAGAATTTTTTAACAAATTATTAGACATAGTAAGTACATGACACATTTAGACAATGTTTATCCATTCAATATTGTGAACATACTTGTACAGAAGAACGTGCCTTACTGTGACGGAGCGCTATCCGTCATCACCAGCTTGTAAAAAAAAATGATTCCACGGACCGTTATCTGTTGCCACTAACACTACTAATATAGATGACTTATGACATCACAGTTACGTGATACTTTTTTATACGCCTTTTATAACAGTTACACTAATTGTTACCAAATGTATACGACATAATTACATTTATAAACTGTGGTATATTTTAAATAATATGTATAATTATCACACCAATTCGAATAATGCTTATACAGGCAATTACATCACAATTTAAAATTATGATGTAATTTTAGGTTATTATCTTTTATTAAAAAAAGTACAGTTTATTATAAATAATTATTTTAAAAAATGCACATCACATGGTCCTATACCATTTAGTATTTATGTTATTGAACAGGATGGAACTGTTACTTGAGATCTGTCAACTTTGACGTTACATTTTAAAATGAGTCAAGTTCAAATGTAACCGTTCATAAGTTTCAAGTTTTTCTTTAAACTCTTCAAATCTTATGAATGGCAATTTGGACTTCGTTTACTGTCTATCCAAACTGAAAATCTTTAATAAATCTTATATGAACGATTAAAA
Organism: Antheraea pernyi; assembly: GCA_015888305.1. Lineage (NCBI taxonomy): Eukaryota > Metazoa > Arthropoda > Insecta > Lepidoptera > Saturniidae > Antheraea > Antheraea pernyi. The sequence continues at coordinate 70,237 of MU159613.1, read as the reverse complement.
TTGGACTCGGTTCATTTTGAAATGTAGCAACTCAATTATAAGGTCATAGGGCCAATCCTGAGGAGATTGTTGCAACATTTGCAATTCGCTATCTTCACACAATAAATTCACAATTGCATACAATAATTATGTTTATTTAACTATTCTCACTTACTTATAATAATTACATAACAGATTTAAGAATACTTAGATAATATTGTACAAGAAATGTCTCCTAGTCCTACGAATTTCGAACTTAAACAAATGTGATAAAACATTCCATTTTTGTAATTGTTTTTAATGCAATGAATATATGATTGCACAATTTATTTAGAATAATGTATTTTTATCGACATTTTATAGTTTTATCGACATGTTAACCCTTTGTTTAATCTAGAAAAATGTATACTGTAATTATATGTATAATGCTAATATAATCTTATATAGAATAGTGTATATTTTATCGACATGTTACCCCTTATTTTAATTTAGATAATGAGATATGGTATATTATGATGTAATTATATATGCCATTATTTTTTCTAAAAGTGTCTCGAATAAATTAAAAAAAAATTAAAATATATTTTAACTGTAATTTTACATTTTATGTTAAAGTGCAATTTATACTACAAATGTATTTTTTTAAATTTATTTTATATTATCTCTTACATAATCCGCATATGAACTTTTTAAATATATAGATTTACTGATATTATTGGAACTAATCATGTTAGTACAAATAATTTCGAAAAAATAAATTCACATAATTATTTTGATCTTGGGTTTAAACCTTGTTTTTAAGAGCTAGCAATTTTTAAATGTGGCAAGCAGTGACGTAGCTGGGTTTTTGAGAGCTCAGGTATAAGATAAATATATTCGAGTCGATACATTGATCTACAAAGGTTTTAAATTATTAATAAAAGCCGGTTATTAATTGTTTATTTTTCGATAGATAAAGTTTAAGAATACTTTATGTGATTGCTCCTTCACTGGTTGTTGTTCCGAGCTGATCTAGAGAAATCTTGCTGGTACTAATAAGTACAATATATAAAAATGTATGTGTCATTTATTAAAAGTAAGATGATGAATATAGATTAACGATGGGTAATGACGAGATATTTTAACAATAGAAAGTATCCTAATCTACAATAAATTCAATTGAATTAAAAATTATTTGACATTGTTTATTGTCAAGAGTCGGATGTGAGAGTGAGTATTGAACTGCTGTCTAAATATTACTCACCATTTGATATTTTAATGTAAAGTTTGACAACCTAAAACTTGCAAACAGTTGAATATAGCAGCAACATAGATTAACAACAATCTACTGTTCCAAATGGATGACAAATTGTCACCAAATATTTGACAAACAAATGAGCGAACTTTTGTTGTGAATATTTTTTTGGTATTTCTAGTGATGCCAAAAAAATACAATTAGAACCATAAAAACGTATTTATTAGGTATTTATTTTTAAAATTTAATAGCAATATGGTTGCATTTATAATGAGCTACTTCAATTTCCGCTATAATTTAGTGTTGATTTTCTACCGACGGGTTATTACTACAAATACCAATAAATGAATTAAATTATTGAAATTGAAATATCAATATATTAAATAAATAATTAAATTATTTAGTTATACTCGTAATTGCGCATAATTAATTTAAAAATAATATTATTTTTATAGTAGATACTCTTATTTAGTACTTTGTTAAATAACTCGAATTTAAAATAGATTTTTAAAAAGAATTTATGGTATATTTATACAATTTATAAATGTTGTATTGGAAATTGTAATTATATATATGATTTTCATTATGGTTCTTTTATTCCATTAAAATCGTAAAGGTTAATTTAGGTTGTATTAAAAATTACCCTCATGCGCCTAAAGAAGTTTCACTTCAATAAATCCATTTCTCTTCTGCAGCAATATATCTTTCCACACTTCTGAGTAAACTTGATTTAATTATATTACAAGTAAAAGGCGCTTCATTGCAGTGTCTTTTAGATACATATATCGTTAAAGGCTAAGCGTCGCCCAAAATTTAGACACGTTTTATTTTCCCCACGCGGCTGAGTACCTTGTTAGTATTTGAAATACAATTTCAGAGGGCCTAATTACATGATGTGGGCAGTACCGATATACCGAGATGAATGGCAACCCTACGATAGTCTACAGACGCGTCACATAGGCTTAAATACAATTTTAGCAGGTTTACATAGATTCTGGACCGGGGAGGATGGGTCGGGGGACCCATCTTCCCATTGCAGAGGTCCGGCGGACGGAGGAGACGGCCGGTGTGTACCCGGCTGTCTCCTAACAAGACGGGGCCCGGCGGCGGCGCTTTCGCTGCTGGGCCAACCGCTGGGGCGGCACGATGTAGTCAATAGAGATCTCGTGCCACCCCAACTATAGCGGCAGACGTACACCGTGGGGTTTTAGTCCGTGCGACTCGGACATAACCCACCCTCTCCCCCGGGAGGATGGCGTATCCATAAGGGATTTCCCCACGGTAAAAAAAAAAACAAATTTAAGCATATATAAAACCAAGCAGTGGAAAACACGTTTTTGTAGCGTAACCACTAAAATATTAAGATTAGGCTTAATTAGATGATACAAAACTGTTTGACTCTTCGATCAACAATAGGTCGAAGGTTTGACTAGACTTCACTCGATTATCATTTCCTACATTACTAAATCTAAAACAATAATTGATTTGATTCCATCATAGTATAAACATGATATAATAATTGGTTACAATAGTCCCATTACTACAATAAGAGCTTACGTAACTCTATCATTATTAGATGGCAAGTTTACAAAACATCATTGTCTATTCGCCTACGGTGGTAATGTCTTATTCCACTTTACGAAGTAGTTTATAGTAAAGTTTCCACGCAAATGGATGTGCTGGTTCTGGCAATATGGCTCTGCGTGACCACCGCGGAGTTTCTTACATACCTTGATAACGAGAAGTTTATTACTGGAAATGGTTACCCACTGAAAAGGAAGTATCGCCCGATATACCACTTATCAGCGCCCGTAGGATGGATGAGCGACCCTGCAGGCTTCGTATACTTCAAACGACGTTATCATATATTCTACCAGTATCATGCGTATAATGTTGCCTGGACTCCTACGCATTTGGGCCATGCCGTGAGTTATAATCTCGTGGACTGGACACACTATCCGACGGCTCTGATTCCGAAAGACCACTACGATAAGCACGGCTGTCTCGCCGGCTCCGCTATAGTACACAACGGATATCTTACTCTTTTCTATACGGGCAATGCGGTCTCCCACAACAGGACCTATCAAACTCAAAACGTGGCCATCAGCGGCGACGGTCTTCTTTTTCAGAAATATCTTTATAACCCTGTCATACGGAATGCTTCTCACGGTTTGCAAGATTTCAGGAACCCAAAGGTATGGAGATTTAGGCATTCGTGGCACATGTTGGTTGGCTACTCCAAAGAAGGACACGGACAGCTGCTATTATATACCTCACAAGATTTGTTTAATTGGAATTTTAACGGCACTGTCGCGAAGTCTTTCGGCGATATGGGTTACATGTGGGAGAATCCAGACTTTTTCGAGTTAAATGGCCATCATGTGCTCTTGTTGTCAGTCCAAGGAATACCGCCTGACGGTTATAGGTTTAGAAATCTTTACCAGACTGGTTATGTGATAGGGAATGTTAACTTTTACACCGGCTTATTTGAAGATTTTGAAGTGTCAACAGCGACATTCAAGGAACTTGATCACGGTCATGACTTTTATGCTGCGAAAACCTTTAAATCACTCGACGGGAGGCGATTGCTGATTGCTTGGCTAGGTATGTGGGGCAGTGATTTTGAAGAGTCACGAGAAGGATGGGCAAGTATGTTAACTTTGGTGAGGGAGTTGAATATATCAAAGTTAGGTAGGATTCTCATGACGCCCGTGAGAGAAGTGTCAGATTTGCGTAGCGAGGTGCTGGAAGATGCGTGGTACAGTCCCGGAGAAGCATTTTTTACTGGAACGAAATCTTTTGAGTTGATCGTGAATTCCTCCACGGAATTTTTCAATGTTGTAGTGTCGTTTGAGTGGAACGGGGAGAGGCAATACACCCTGAAATATTCTCCGGAGCAAGGATACGTGGTCGTTGACCGCGGAGGTCCGGACGGTCTACGACGAGCTGATTGGAGGCCACTTGGTCATATTCACTGGCGAATGTTCTTCGACTCGAGTTCTATAGAGATATTTTGTGGTGCTGGTGAGGTCGTGTTCTCCAGTCGTATTTACCCAACGAAATCGATTCGTGTTGTGATTGGCGGCGACTCACAACTACACGTGATACAGTACAGACTGAGACGTAGTGTTGGTTACGAAAGCAATCTACGTAAATATTTAAAAGATCATATTGTCACTAAATATTTTTAATATCCCTCTTCCCGTTGGTTATATGAATACTGACGATTGTGAATTTACAGATTAGTTTAAGTTGCCTCTGTCGATATTCGGCTTGATTAAGAGATGTATCTACTAATAGATAGGGTATTCACAGACAGAAATCATGTTGGAATTCTCTTGATAGAATAGTCATAGTGGATTACCATTGCCATCCAGGTTAAGCTTGTTAGAAAGCATTTTACTGTTATTAAGGCACGTCATAGCTGACAAAAGGTCACATTGCCCAAGGTTCGTTTTGCTTTTAGTTTGGTATTTCCGAAGATTGGTATTTTCTAGGTAAAATTCTACGGACTTCAATAACTTCTATTTCCGATTAATGAATATAGGTAGCGTTAATTTATGTAACTGACTCAATTACTAAGTATAAAAGTTATAAATTTTTCATAAAGTGAAAGTGGAATGCAAAATTATTGCATATGAACTCGTGTATAAAGAGTCAACATTTATGCTTAGGTACTTCGATTACTGTAATCACTGCCCGTCTAGTTCTACCGTAATGTAATGTTGCCTACGCTACTGGCTTCTGACTCAATGAGTGTGAATGGAAAAAGGTAGTTGCAAATGAACGGTTCCAACTTAGTTCTTAGGAATTTATCAGGTGACTGCATAAAACGATTACAATAGGTACAATATGCTATTTTAAATATGTATAATAATAATGTATAATAAGACATTAATTTGGAATAAAAATGAGTACTAAATTATTGTTGATTTCAATTTCCAGTTGATCCTGTTTCCAGCTAATTTTTCCATTTATTTTGCGCATGTTTAGTCTGCTGTCGTTTTTATAGCGTCTCCCCACCTTCATAATTCTCTTCCTTTCTTAAGTTTTTCCGAGAAATATCTCGGTTACAACTAAATATTGTTTTGATGTTCTGTTTTTCTATACCCCTTCATGCGTTAAACAATCTCCGCAAAAACGACCGCGGCCTTATACTATCACAATCTAATAAAAGAATTGATGTGACCTATTACTTACTGTAGTAGCGAAGTAAATATGAACATTGTTTTTGTTATGATGTGAAAAATCAGAAGATAATTTCCCCCGAGTCAGTCGAATTGTTAGCACGATAAAGACGTGAAACAAAGGTCGGGGTCAATGCGCCTACGCTTTCGGTACTTGGATTTTATTTTATATCTATCAATTTACCGGTTACAATACGATTCAGCCGTGTGGCTACACTATATACTTTTGATACTCCATCTCTTATTTCATTAGTTTGTAGTTTCGAGTTACTTCATGGTTAAGTCTGCATCGTGTAGGTCTTATTCTATTTTATTTTTGGCAACCAGTCTTATTTGATTATAACTGCCATTGTCAAGTGAGTAACGATATTACAAGTTTCTTGATATAATTTCAATGAACTAACAAGATGGCCACCATCTTCTTTCCTGGGAGTTTTTGTGGCAAGTCAGAATCCATGCTCCGTGGTATTATTTCCGATCCACTTCACTTGTGCACAATAACCAAACTATATTACATAATGTACCACCATTACACAATATAGAGCCAAATAACACAAGATTATGGATAAAATATAAAGACCACTACATGGCATTCCAATATCCCGTCAAAAACACGCCTATCGTGTAGTTTCTCTAAATAAGTTTCTTCTACGTTTTGTTACCTTTTTTTTTTCGATCTGACTACGCTATTGACCGAGCAAGGTCTTAACAGCTTCACCGGATTACTAAGGCGAGCGCTTAAGGCACTCAGCCGATTTTATTTTGACAACTAGCTCAAGGGTGCGCGGCACACCTCGGCTTTGGCTGTTGCCTGATACATGCAATTCGCGACCTATGTGAGCTAAGCTATTCATACATATATGAGTTGTTGAAACATATATGTGTACCAAGCATACATAACTCAATAACTCTAGTATATATATTTCGTATCGGATAATATTCTAAACTATTTCACTTTAATAAGGGAAAAAAGATAAAACTCTTCCTAACTAACTTACATGTGTAAGCGTGTATGCGTGCACGTGTGTGGTGATATGGGTTATTTTTATTATTTTTTTCGAACTGACTATAGGCTATTGACCCAGCAAGATCTTAACAGCTTCACCGGGCTACTAATGTGATACCTATGTGTAATGTTGTCGCAGTGATGTAAGATTTTGTATATTATTTATAAAAAAATGACTTTAAGTTTACCTAAATAAACTATCACATAAAATAATTACATCATCAATAAGTATTATATGCGATAATTATGATTTATATGTATACAAAAACATGCAAATATAGAAAACAAAATCGTAATCCAAGTTCAGTTGTCATTTGTGAAAAGTCTTTAATTGGGTGTGAAAGTTTGTTTTGGCTTGTTGGTTAAACATTACATTTATGAAGTAATATGCGGACTTTAAATAACCAGCTCTATACACGTACATCGCAACTTTTATTAAATTAAAACAAGCAATATGCAATCGTTCGACAATCTTTATATTTATTTTGACGACAACAACAAGTAGCACAAAAAACAACATATACAGCTATTCTGTCTGTATAATTGAATATGTATTCATGTGTGTTTTGTTTTCAATTACTTATAATTTCATATGTTTTATATTTATATACTTTTAATTTTTATATTTTTGGGGTTTTGTTGGTCTCGAGGGTCCGTGTCGATTGTGGAGCGAAATAAAATACAGAAGGTTCTACTGACTCTCCTTTATATTGATGTGATTGTAGCACACTGTACAAAATGTAATAATATAATATTATATGTTGTCTTACGCTAAGGTCCTACGCGTCCCGGGTGATAATGACAGATCTGGGCAGCGCGTAGGTTTTTCACATTTTTAGGCACCCGGCTACAGGTCTTTTGGGTGCCTTATCGCCAGCAACGTTGCCGGTCTTATATGCTAAATTTATTACAATAAAATATTTAGGTATATAGGTATAATTGATATTACAATAAAATATTTAGGTATATAGGTATAATTGATATTACAATAAAATATTTAGGTATGCTATTAATAAAGGGCGGAACGCCACACCACCCCCCCACGGAGAAGGATAAGATCTAAAAATACACGTAATCCGCGGTTTTCCGGAATTTTACACGACGACCGGATCGTGTTGCACTAGGTCGTGTGTTCGGAGCGATGGTATCTGCTGTTGAAGGCTCCTGAGGTGGGTCTGAAAAGGGTAAGTCAGCTGTGTCTTCGATTGCAGGGCGTTCCCAGTGGTCGGACTCTGAAAAAGCGGGTTTTACGCGATTTACGCTCACCACAATCTGTCTGCCCTTGATGTCCAAGGTCAGAGTCTTCCCATCGGTAGAACGCTCTAGTATGGCGAACGGACCGGTGTACGGAGGTTGTAGTGGGCGACGTACCGAGTCGTCCCGTAGGAAAACGTGTGACGCCGAAGGCAACGTTTTAAATATGAAAGCGGCTGGGTTTGCGTGACACGAAGCTGGTACTGGTCGTAGAGACGACATTTTGTGTCGTAATTTAACGACATAATCAGCAGGGTCGTCGCAAGGGTCTGTGCCAGGAGTGAACATTTCGCCCGGCAACCGCAGCGATTCGCCATATAGCATCTCAGCGGCTGTAGACTTTATGTCTTCCTTAAATGCTGTTCGCATTCCAAGCAGGACAAGAGGAAGTGCCCGTACCCATGATTCTGTGTGGCACATGAGGGCTGCCTTTATTTGGCGATGCACTCGTTCAATCATCCCGTTTGCACAGGGGTGATAGGCGGTTGTCCTGATGCGTTTTGTGGCGAACGTTGCCATCAGTCGGCGAAACAGATCAGACTCAAATTGAGTGCCTTGGTCTGTTGTAATGACTGAGGGCACGCCAAACCGTGATATCCACTCTCGAATAAGGGTGTCGGCTACTTCTTCGGCGGTGATGGATCGCATGGCCCATGCCTCAGGCCATCGCGAGACTCTGTCGACAGCAGTTAGGCAATAACGATAGTCATTGCAGACAGGCAGAGGTCCCACGATGTCGATGTGGATGTGCATAAAACGACCTGAGGGTTGGTCGATGGTGCCAAGGGGAGCCGAGATGTGTCTTGATACCTTTGCGCGTTGACAAGCAGCACAAGCCTGAGCCCACTGTCGGCTATCCTTCCTGATCGAAGGCCAAACGTAGCGCTCGACCAGAAGGCGAGTAGTTGCACGTACGCCGGGATGACTCAAGTTATGGATCTTGTCGAACACCACACGGCGAAATGGAGGGGTCAAGTAAGGACGAGGCTTGCCAGTGGACACGTCGCATAGAATAGAAATAGTAGTCCCTGGAATGGTAACCTGGCTAAATGTAAGGCTTGACTCTCCTTGACGTAAGCTCGCGAGTTCTTGGTCCTCCTCTTGCGATTTTGAAAGGGCTTCGTAATCTTCTTCAAGAGAAATTGCCTCTATCCGCGACATTGCATCAGCGACGACGTTATCCTCACCCTTGATATAGCGGATGTCCGTCGTAAACTGCCCTATGAACGATAACTGGTTCAACTGCGGAGGCGGAAGTTTCTCTCGGCGCTGTACGAAAGCGTACAGCAACGGTTTATGGTCTGTGTATATTGTGACATGCTGCACTTCCAGTATATGGCGAAAATGTTGTACGCTCTCGTACACTGCCAATAATTCCCTATAATAAGCCGGCCACTGCGTCTGCTGAGGTGTTAACTTTTTGCTGAAGAAGGCCAGCGGGCACCATTGACCGTTCACCTGCTGTTGAAGGCAGGATCCGATGTGTATACTTGATGCGTCGGTATACAGGCCAAGGGGTGCTCCGTTGACTGGATGCTGCAACAGAGTCGCATTAGAAAGGCTTGATTTGCAAGCTTCGAACTGCACCAGGAGCTCAGGTGACCATTCAAATGGCTTAGCACCTTTGCCGTTGGTAGCGACCACAGCCTCGATTAAGGGAGCCTGAAACTGAGCGGCATGCGGGATAAAACGGCGGTAATAATTTAACATGCCGAGAAACCGGCGTACGCCCTGGACAGTTTTAGGAGGGGGAAAATCCAGAAGGGCTTGAATACGATCCTGCGGAGGACGCGTACCTTCCGCGCTGATATTAAAGCCTAAGAAAACGACCTCTCTGGAACCAAAAACACATTTCGATGGATTGACTACCACACCATAATCTTGCAAGCGTTTGAAGAGGGTTTTTAGATGTTCCTTGTGAAGAGCCTCATTTGCTGAAAATATGAGGATGTCATCAACATAAGGAAAAACGAAATCTAGACCCCGAGTGACCTCATCAATGAAGCGTTGAAAGGTTTGACCTGCATTTCGTAACCCAAAAGTCATGTAAGGGAATTCGAAAAGGCCAAACGGGGTAATGATGGCGGTCTTAGGGATGTCCTCTTCGGCAATAGGTATCTGATGGTAAGCCTTGACAAGGTCAATAGTGCTGAATACCGTAGCCCCAGCAAGATTATGTGCAAAGTCATTGATGTGTCGGACTGGGTAGCGGTCCGGTATGGTTCTGGCGTTCAGGGCACGAAAATCGCCACATGGACGCCATGATTGGTCTTTCTTGAGTGCCATGTGCAACGGAGATGACCAAGCACTTTGCGAGGGTCGCGCCGTGCCGTTCTGAACCATGTCCTCGAATTCTTTTCTGGCAGCGATCAATTTGTGAGGTGCCAAACGTCGAGGACGGCAACAGGTTGGAGGTCCATCTGTGGTCCGGATGTGATGCACAGTATTGTGTTTTATTACACGTGGCAGTCCGGGAGGTTTAGTTACATCGGGGTACTCTGCAAGCACTTGTGCGAAAACAGAGTCCTGTATGCAGATGGTCTTGACACTAGGTTGTTCGCTTGAGGCATCAGAAGCAGTGATATTCAAACCAGTAGTGCCATCGACTAGTCTCTTAGTGCGGCAGTCTGGCAGGAGGTGGTAGTGCGCTAGGAAATCTGATCCTAGAATGGCAGTGCTGACGTCAGCCACCACAAACTGCCAAACAAAGCTACGGCGCAGTCCAAGATCGAGTTTTAAATTCACCGTTCCGAAGGTCTTGATGGTGCTACCATTAGCAGCCCTGAGATCCCAGTCAGAAGGTTGTCTCTGATCTGGAATCCAACGGTAGGGGTAGCAGCATAAGTCAGACCCGGTATCGACTAAGAACTGGTGCTTGGTCCTCTTGTCTGTGACATATAGACGGCGGCCGTTGTCCACTAAGCAGCAATCAGTTTCCGCCCTTACTGACTGCTGGTTGAGTTTTCCGGCTTCCAATCACAGGGGTTTGTGCACTTAGTAGCCTTGTTGCCATATTTTTTGTGATACCAGCAACGTTTGGCTACTGGGGTGTTGCTTCGGCTGTTGGTTCGTGAAGTAGCTTGGTTCCTGGATCTGCCACGTGGGTGCTGGGCGATAAACTCCATAAAGTATTTATTGAGTTGAACAAGGAGACCTTTGATAGAAATGTCTTCATTCGATCCGCTGTCCACTGTGTAAACCTTTGAGTGACCAGACTTTGGCGATTGGGCCTGGTGTTGTGCTGTTTGTGGATGGAGGCGTGCCTCTAGTACAGCATTCAGTGCCCTTAGGCTGTCGAGCTCTGCACGCAGATCTTCAGCCATGTTTGAAGGCAACCTGAGAAATCAATAGGTAATGTGTGCGATAGGTGTTAGTTTACCCTTCCCCGTGAGTTGGAACAATCACACAAAACAATAAATCTCAAATGCTACAATATAAGTACGAGTATAACACAAACTACAACAATAAACACAATGTAACACAATTTACAAGTTAAACACCCACCAGAACATTAAAAGTTAAGTACAAATATAACCCTTCCCTGTGAGTTGAAAACAATTACCAGAATTAATGATTATCATGGACAGGAACACAATATTAATACTTATTAATACAACATGATTTATAACATTAATACAATGTGACACAATTTATGAATTACACCAACACCAGAATAATAGAAAATATACACAAATGCAGTACAGGATAGTTATTAATAAAAGTTACAGGCAAACACAAAAACAATAAAAATGCAATAAAATAATGTATAAATAAAGGTAGTGTGAACAGTAGCCCAATATTAAAAAGTGATTAATGAGTCTACAAATACCAGTCATACATTAAATTTATTATTATTAGCAAATTGTTATTATTTAGGCAAACTCAAAATCTATGTCGGTCAAGATCAAAATTAAATATAATTTAAGAACATATGATTTGATAGTTTTAATTGATATTAAAAAAAAAAAAAAAAATGAACTAAATTACAAAGGAAAAATATAAGTTTTTGTTTAATTACAAAAAAGGTTATATGAATTGAAATTGATTTGTTATTGACAGAATGATTGTTGACAGAATTGTTAGGGTAAAGTTATGCCCAAACCAGCAATCCAAGCGAAAGAAAAAAATAAAATATATATATAGTATTCTTTTACTTGTGTTCAGGAACTTTGTTGTCCTGTGTCACCTTTGACTGTGGCAATGATGCCTCTGTAAAAGCTCGATGGAAAGCTCGTATCAAAGGAGACGCCTCAGCTACCCGTCGACGATTCAAGATTTAGGCGTGATAACAAAAACCTAACCTGAAAGTTTGATGATAACAACAAAGAATGTTCCGTATTTATAGAGCACTGACTACAGAACACACACACTTATAACGCTGTATCGCACTCTTGGCACACGTGGTATTAGGGTAATGACGTTTGTGATGCCGGTCGCGTAAACACACTGACTTCGAGGAAACTATCGGCCGCCAGACGCCGATGCTGCAACCGGGGATGAGTGATATGCACTCTATGCACGCCAGGCCACTGCTGGAAATCCAGGTGCAATGCGGCCACGATGCAGTCTTCGATGCTTTGACTTACGTTCGTTAGTCGAGGGTCACCACTTTGGGGTTTTGTTGGTCTCGAGGGTCCGTGTCGATTGTGGAGCGAAATAAAATACAGAAGGTTCTACTGACTCTCCTTTATATTGATGTGATTGTAGCACACTGTACAAAATGTAATAATATAATATTATATGTTGTCTTACGCTAAGGTCCTACGCGTCCCGGGTCATAATGACAGATCTGGGCAGCGCGTAGGTTTTTCACATTTTTAGGCACCCGGCTACAGGTCTTTTGGGTGCCTTATCGCCAGCAACGTTGCCGGTCTTATATGCTAAATTTATTACAATAAAATATTTAGGTATATAGGTATAATTGATATTACAATAAAATATTTAGGTATATAGGTATAATTGATATTACAATAAAATATTTAGGTATGCTATTAATAAAGGGCGGAACGCCACATATTTTTTGCTACAAAAACAATTCAAAAATTCCCATTACTTTCCTATCTTAAAATGAATCATAGCAATTCCATGAATTTTTTTCAAATTCCAAATATAACATTATATTTAACGTTTTTGTTCACAGCATAACAACATTAAGTATTGAGGTTAAAGATATGGACAGTAATTTAAAAAGTAAATGCTAAAATATCTTTTCCCTTGATATGTATAAATTCTGATTAAAGAAAATCAAACCGTAAATAAGAAAGCACGTTATTGAACAGAAATAAAACTGAATTCCTATCGTAAAAATATTATAATTGCTTTATGAAACTATCAGACAATATGAAACAGTTCGTTGAAATAAAAGCTAAGAATGTAAAGTGATTTTAATTAGGTAATCATTTATCGACTGTTATTGAACATGTTGGCCGTACATCAATTATGATTTACATATTATGTAGTAATTGGAGTCTGGTACATGGCGAATTTACAAATTTCTGTCTCGAAAACAAATCGGGATATAATAAATATATGGCATGAAGAAAATATTCAGCAAAGGATGCATGGAATCCACGTAGAATGTACAATCAAAAAGTGATGCGTAATTTATGGTTTATTCTTAAACTGATGAAAGATTTGTTATTTATGTAGACATGCCACTTGAATATTGATTTACATACGTAAGTACCAGTATTACCAGTAGTACCTAATTAAGAATTATAATATTTTCAAGTACTAATATTTACGTTGTTTGCATATATTTCAGTGATATAATTTGTTTCATATAAGTCCTGAATTAATATTGTTGATAGACTTTTACACTTACTTCTTCCTTAAAATGAAGTAAATGTTTCACCACATTGATCGTTTGGTCAAGGAATATATTTAGCACTATTAAGTGATCTTTGTATAAGCGAAAACTAAATGACTTTCAATTTAAGAGATATGACAGAATTTAAAAATTGATTACATATAGGTACAATCGAAATCGATATATTTATAGTATTTTTGTTTCAATGTGCAAAAGAACTAGAGAATTAATAAAGGCAAACATTTTTTTCTGATGCGTATCCATATATAATAATAAAGGTATTATAATAGTGCCTATAATAAATATCGGTATTCCTGTCTACAAAGTATTAATATCATCTTTATCAAAACTAATACCAGATTAATATTTCACCCAAATTGCGAGAAATTTCTCCCTACAAATTTTATATATTTTAACAGTGTTCTAACACCCTTTACGAGATTAACCCCTCGTATGCTAGGATTTCCTTCTTTTCTTTTTTATGCAACATACATCGATTAATAATAGTTAGGAATTATGATTTCTATATTCATTTCATTTTTTAATAATAAGTAAATATAGTTTGGCTGATATAATTTTAAGTAACACAAGAAGAATTTATATTTTAGCGTTTTAAAATTTTGTGTATTTATGCTTGTAGAAATTTCTATATCTTGTTCTGTGGTAGAAATTGATTTATTTTATCGGGTAAATTGAAATAGTTTTATTAATTAACTGAAATCGTCATAACCGAGGTTTTGGCTATACTAATGGTAACATTTCTGAAAACGTCAAACATTGTTGCGACGTCGGTGATTGGTGACCTCTCACCTTATTTACCGAGATATCCGAAAGTTTTATTATTTATTTTATATATTTTTATTCAAGTTCCGGGAACTGTATAGTAACTTATATTTTATCAGATAAACTTATTTATTAACGTGTCTGAAATAATAAATATATTGTAGCAGTAAAACCATACGGTTATTATTTAAAATGGAAAGAAAAGTAACTTTTTTATCAATCGTGATGTGTTTTACGTTAGTTAGCTCTGGTAAAGAAGGACTGAAGTTTTACCAAGAAAAAGTAAGTTTAACTGTCGTTTCGCTATTCCAATGCTCTTCGCCGTTCTAAATTATCAAATTTCGACCTTGATTCTATATTATAATGGCATACTATTTAAATTTTTATTTATTATGAAACAATTATAATTGCGTATTTAAACAGTATCGAATTCGTTATTTATTTAGTTTTATCTCTATATTTTCATTGTAATAAATTGTTATTAATTAATTAAATTAGAATATATAATTACTATATCAATTTTGTAGAAGAATACTTCTTAAAACTAGAGAGATCTACTTCAATATGCAATTTTATATGTTTATAACAAAGAGTTTCCTATTTATTTGTTTAGTCTAAGTTTTAGAGGGTGAAAATGTATAAACTAATATATGTGGGATTCAATTATAAAAATATTTTCATACTAAATTATTTTTAGTTGAAAAAGAACTGTAAATAGGATAAAAAGGAGGTACAAGGAGGAGTTACAGTAAATAATTATGTGTTTTCTTATTAATCAGCCCTGTACCCTCAGACATAATCCGAGATTTTATATTCAATGCTTAAAGCTAGCTTTATTAAATGTCCTTATTTTGATTATTCCTATACATATATCTTTAATCTTATTAGGCTTCCTCTTTTGGTTTACATCTTATTGTTATTTACAATTTCTCATTCTATAACTGCCTTGTTGCCTTCTGTCTTATTTTTGCATACTGTTCTAGTAATTATAATGATGGTGATGATGATTATGGTGTTACATTGTTTTAAATTTTTCTTTTTTATTGTGGCACGGCAAAATGACTACACTGTGCCTGATGGTAAGCACAATCCAGAAACAATGGCGACCACCGAGTGACACATTATCCATCTCTGGTCGCCACTGTCATGCCGGCATGCGAAAAGCTGGATATGCATTTTGCAGATTCCGAAATGCGACCTGCAGAAGCGAATCACTATGGGACCAGGCAATCATAAATGCTTTATAAATGAAGTCATGCTGGAATTTTCTTTGGCATTCTCTTTTATCATGGTATCTTTGCTTTTAAACTCCTTGTTTTATGTATAATATTTCAGATACAAACTCTTTCAATTGAGCTTATTTTTGTTTTATAATACAAGTCTAAATCCAATACATACTAAATAATCAATATTAAACTACATCATAACAGATAATGAAAAATATTGCCTAATCATATCTATAAAATCAGAGGTGTATTATGTGAAACAAACTATTTACATAGTATTTCCTTATTATTGGGCGCTTCCTGGCCCTTCCAAATTTAAACATGGTATAACAAATTTTGTTATAGGTATGGGCATGAATAGACATGAGATTCATTGTTCACAAAAAAAAACCATAACTACATACATAATATATTAATTTCCTAAATGGGGTAACTATGTATTTTGTTTATCCAATTGAAACATGGTATAACAAATTTTGTTATAGGTAGGTGCATGAATTGACATATGATTCATTGTTCACAAAAAAAACCATAACTTTGACATGATTGCATACATAATATATTAATTTCCTAAATGGGGTAACTATGTATTTTGTTTATATATATAACTAAATGGCCTCGCTGACATAGCCCTGATTATAAGAAAAACCTTGACAAATTATATACCTAAACCATCCTCATAAATCACTTTACCTACTGGTGAAAACCTCATGAAAAGTCGTTCAGTAATTTTTGAGCTTATCGCGAACAGACAGACCGCCAGATGCAGTAGAGGACTTTGTTTTATACTATGTAATGATTATAAAAAAGATGAATATGGAATTCATAACACATTTGAATCATGCACTTGTTCTTCCAAACAAGGCTCGAGGTTATTACTACGTCGTAAAGGATCGATTAACTTCTATGCGCCATTGACGAAACCATTCACCGAGCCTTTTCGATGCGCTTCCTAAGAAAGTCCGACCGCAAGCTGGAAGTGTAAATAACGGTATCGTCAGCATAGCACAACCTACCTCGACCCGTTTAGACCGAGGTAGGTCACTGATGAACAGATTGAAGAGCGAGGGCGCGAGTATGGAGCCCTGTGGCATACCTGAGCATATCGGGTGGGGCAGTGATAGTTCCCCATCCATTCTAAAGCGGAAAGTCCTATCTAATCGGTGAGATAATCGTGGATAATATGAATTAACTTAT